>CAUJNA010000144.1:128218-175718 GCA_963377175.1 Effrenium voratum | reverse complement strand
CTTTCGGTGGGTCAACCCTCAAAGTTTCGTCGCAGTTTTTTATTTTCGTCGGCTGGAGAGAAAGCGAGAAAGAGAAAGAGAAAGAGAAAGAAACAAAGCGGGAGCGGGCTGAACATGAGCCGCCCAATGGTTCCTTTTGACATGAATTCAAACTGCTTCCTTGCAGGGCCTGCGTCTTACATCAGGAATACCAGCAATGTCCGGCAGAGCCCGTGGGGGGGGGGAATTTCAAGATACAAGAACTATGGTTTGGAGCATGTTTTTTTTTTTTTTCTCTCTCTCTCTCTCTCTGTCTTTTGCTCTTTGTCTCTTTCTCAATCTCAGTGTCTCTTTCTCCCTTTCTCTTCTCTTTGCGCTGATTTTTGCACTTCTACCCGGTGAGCCCGTGATCGTGATCCTTCCAGAGAACACAAGAAGCAACAGTTCAACAACTGGGTGACTTTGGTAAGCGCCTCATACCCCCCGCTGGCCTTTCTTGCCACGGCGCATCGAATTAATCTGGGTTCCCGGACAGCGAGGCGTTGACGTGCTGGCGGCGAGAAGCGAAAAGCGAACAGCTCTGCGCAAATAAAGAAGGGCAGCAGACATACACCCAGGAATCGGTGTGTTTTCTTTGTGTGAAATCAACATCCCCGGGTTTAAATCTACTTTGGGGTAGTCAGAGAATGGAACCCAGTACAAGGGTACATTTACATGTCCCAAATAAGTCAACTCGAAATGTGCGGGCTTTGCTTCCGGTTTCTACAAACATCCTTCGATCAGAAAATTTGGCTTACACAACTCCAGAAACCTTTCTCGGGCCTGGTGTTGTTTTTGGTTCCCTGCCATGGGTGCATTCTTGGGGCGAGGAGTGTTCAGCAAGCCTCTTAAAGTCATAGAGCCGCACTTATTCTAACCGCTCAAAACTGGAGGACCTAGACCAAAAAGGGGCGCCCCTTTTTTCGGCCCGGCTGGGCAAATTCGAGGCTAGCCCATGTCCTCCTGGCCCAAAATCGTGAATCCCTCCCTGTTGCGAGGAGACCCGTCTGATCCTCGGTGGCGACAAGGCCGATGTCCGGGAAAAACGGGGTTTGGGGGGCGGGGGAGGGAAACTGTGGATGGAACCCGGTCGACCTGGAAGCTCCCCGGTTTGGCCTCGGACCTGAGGTCAAAGGCATGCATATGCTCACAGTATACTGTGGATGGTTGCGAAATCCGCTTCTCGCACCACCTAAGAAACATGGTTGAAATAATTTTGTTTGTTGGTATTTACGTTGGGGAATCGAATCATTCCAGGGAATCTTAGGTGGTGCGAAATGGATTTCGCAACCATCCACAGAATGCCTTGTTGTTAGTTTTCGTTTTGAGGATGCTTGCTTTGAATTTGAGGGACACCAAAAGGACATCCACCATGTTTGGACACATTCTCACATACTTTGAGAAATCGAGGTCCCTTCAGAAGAAAGCATTCGGAACAGCGAAAAGAATCCAGGTGTTTGGGCTGTTGTCTACCTGTCTAAGTTGGGGGGGAGTTTGAGCACCTCACCGGTCAGGCATGGCTATTGGTCACAGGCGGTTCAGCTACCCTGTTTGGGGTAGAAAGGGCTAAGCTTAGTGAGACTGGTGCCAAAAGTCAAGGGGGTTGGGGAGCTGTGGTTGTTGATTTTAGAAAGAAATAGCCTATAGAATATTTGTCTTGTTTATTTTTATCTAGTAACCTTTTTTTGTCCGTTTGAACCCCCAAAGCCCCAAAGGTCAATGGGTATTGGGCGCTCAAAAACATGTCCTTTCCGCTGACCATCTGAGGAATGATTTCCGGGCCAAGGAAACTCAGGACTTAGCAAACGCCATTTAAACAGGGGGTCTCCCCCGCGCCCAGTTTTGGGGTGGCTTTAAACTTAACCTGTTGCGCCCATTGAGTTTCCCTCGTCAGATCCGGATGTGGCTTTCCTATTTCGCCTTTGTCGAGGTCTGTCAGGTCGATCTTTCATAAAATGAGACCAACAAAAGCTGAAGGCCTACATATGTCTGAATGGGCTGCGTTTTGCAAACCAAAACAGTTAAGGGGCAACAAGTTGGGGGTGTCTCAAAATTAGGGACCCTCAAAATGGCAATATGGTTTTCCTTCTGCATTTCCATTCTTTTTTCCGACCCCAAAAACAGGTTCCGTTTTGAGACAGGCCACGCCTATGTGTCAGTTTAGGTACACAAGCACAGACCCACACAAACACACCCTTGTCAATGGATTCCATTGTGGCACCCACCATGGAAG
This sequence comes from Effrenium voratum, assembly GCA_963377175.1. NCBI lineage: Eukaryota > Dinophyceae > Suessiales > Symbiodiniaceae > Effrenium > Effrenium voratum. The sequence continues at coordinate 173,467 of CAUJNA010000144.1, read as the reverse complement.
CCTTAGTCTTCTTAGTTTCCTTGTGAAAACATCTCAATGGTTGACAGATTGTAAAGTGTTTTTTTCTTCAAACTTTGAAGCTGACTTTCTCAGTTTGGAAGTTTTCTTCCAGCAAGCAAGGGGGAATGCTGGGGTTGGAAAATCCAGCAATTATAGGAGCCTCTTAAACTACTTGGGTGTTCGGCCAAGTTAGTAAGCTGTTGGTAACCGTTCGGTTATAACCCACTTCTAAGTCTCCCTAAGTGGGGTTAACCTTGCAATTAGCGGGGCATAGCTCACGCAACCACTTGCTAACTCGGCGAATCGAGCACAGAGCTCACTGCCCATGGGAAGCGGGCCAAAGTGTCGGCCAGGGCCGGCGGTGGATCTCCATCTCTGCAGCCCGGATCCCAGCTTCTCCGACTTGACATCGGACAGTCGGAACTCGGATTCGGTGCCCCATGGCGGTTTGGTCGTGGTTTGGAGGTTCAGCGCCATTGGCGCTGAGCACCTGCAGGCTCATGTCTATGCAATACTTATGCATGTTGTGATGCCTTCACGTTATTGTTTGGTTGAAACCATTTGGATGTTCCGAATTGATTCCACAAGTGAAACACTTTTGCAGAGGGGTCAACAGCAACCAAGCCCGCAGGTTTTCCTTTTTGTTGGTACCCACTTTACAGTTCTGCGCCGTGCAAAGGCAATCCTGAATCTTTGCCTTGGGTTGTCCCCTTTGTATTGGCTTCCCAAGATTGGCCAATACAATTTGGCCCCAGAAGGTACAAACCCTTTTCCAGGGTCTTGCTGCTGCAACTTCCCTTGGCGCTCGAGGAGCCACTTTCTTCCTAGCCTTCTACGGGTTGATTCCCAATTCTTTCCAGGGATCCTTCTTTCTAGAAAACCAGCAAAAACCCTGGGGAAATGGCTGGTTTTTCAAAAGAACGATGACTGAAAAGAATGGAACAGGAATGAAACCTCGCTTCGCTCGATTTCCTATGGCACGATTTTTTGACCAGCGGCCTCCTCTTTTTATGAGGTTTTTAGGGAATCAACCCTTAGAAGCCTTCGATATTCATGTCCACGTGTTCTTGGCGATCCATCTCATCCATGTTAAGGTCTAGTGGAGACTCCAAGTACTTAGCCCGCAGGTGAGCAATTTGGGCGTGTCGATTCTTGTTTGGCGCCCAAACAAATTGAGGTTAGTTTCAAGGGAATCCAAGAGGACATTGTGTGCCCATTTTGTTTTAGGTTCCCCTTTGGCCAGTTTTTGGGCGCGTCCATTTTGGGAAAGAGTCCGGTGAATGGAGTGCGTAAAAACACGGGGGGGATATTTTGAGAAGTCATGGTGAGATTTCGAGAAGCCATGCGCTTGAACCTCTTGCTTTCTGGAAATCCGCCCGAAGTCTATGATCGCCCAAGGTACCTAAGGAACCCGCTTGCCCTTTGGTGACCCCGATCTTTTAAGATTCCTCAATCCGGTTGCTGAATGACACGAAGATTACTTGGGTGTGCGTGTTTTTTTGAGGGCGCCCTCTGTTTCTATTAAAGAAAAAACAAAAAAGACAGAAAACAAAACACAACTTTTTCTGGGGGGGGTCCTCCCAACAAGAACACACCCACATCCTTTGAACTGCTTAAACAATGGCTTTCCCAACTAGTTGAGCGGACTTCCCAGTGGATTGCGATGGGAATTCACTTCCGCAAAGGTCAACGTCAGTGGTGAATGCCACGCAGAGTTGTAATTTGGGATCTGAACCACTCGCTGAGCGGGGTTGCTACAAATATAATATATATATATAGTATATACATATACACAGTACTATACACAATGCACACATACTTGGAAACATATATGTATATACACATATGCACACATACATATGCAATGCAAGTACATATGTATGCATTGCTGCATCTCATAACATATATACATACAGAACACATGCCGCCAACTTTTCTGCACAATAAGGCCACCCAGGGAAGAACACAACAATTAGGAGGTTTTACAGCCATGTAGTCACTTAGCGGCATTGCGTGCAACTATGCCGGTCACACACGTGGGTGTGTTTTAATTTATTTCAGGTACCCATTGCTTGTGGTTTTCAAGGGAAACCAAAACTAAACCAACAGTAAAACAGACCCGCGTAGCTTTGTTTGAGCCAGTTTTAGTTGGCTACCCGTGATGAAAAGCCACAACTGAAAAGCCGCATGCAGATTCCGGGCTTTTTTCGGCCATGGGAAGAGCACCCAGAGCTTCTCCAACTGGGATTCGGAAAAGCCACCTTTGGGTGTTGAAGGGAAGCCAACAGGGAAATTGAGAGCCCTCCATGTTTCTTTTCGGGTGGCGTTAAACATGACCTTTTGGTGGCCAATTCTACCTTGAGAACTCCCAATCCTATTTTGACCGTTCTTATTGTCAAGGGCTCTCCAATGGCTTGGGGGGGAAGCATGCAGTCATTTTGAAGGTGCATATCAAATCTCCAAATGGAAGACCCCAACATGAGTGGTGTCCCCTCGAACTTCCTTTCACCATCCCCCCCAAAAAAAGAACAAAAGAAAGAGAGAGAGAGAGAGAAAAAAAACAGAACACTGCATGCTATAGGTTGTCTGAAAATAGGGGACCCTCAAAACTGGTTGTTTCCTTCTGTCCACACAAAGGGCACGATCAAGAAAAGGCGCGCCATGATCCTTTTAGATTCAAAGCATGGTTCGCTCAATTTTCCACCTCCCGGAGGCTGGTACGTCTACTGCGACACACTGGAAAAGTGGACTCAGCGCAGGCGGGATCGTTTCGCGAGCAGGCGGTCGGTTCTTTGATCGGGCAACCCAATCCGCAAGTCGCTCACAAGGCAAATTCCACTTTGCACCACTTGGATTTCGGTGGTTTCTCCCATTCATCCTGTTGGCTTCTCAAAAAGGGCGGAATCGGTCCATTTCCTGTCATGGCAAGGGCTTTCGTTTGGTTCCCCTTCAGATGCCAACCCGAAGGGGGCTTTTTTCGAATCAGGCGGGCCGATCAGTCTTGGAGGTTTCAAAGGTGCAGGTAACTTTGGCCCGAAATGGTGTCGGGGAATGTCGCACTTGAGTTCGGCTCGATTTTGATTCACCAAAGCACCCAAAGCGACTCGTCCTTTTCTAACCGGGTTTTCAGTTAGTTTAGTCAAAGTTCCAGCAGCTTAACTTCTTTCATTTCCAGGTGCCTGAGGGGCAAGTTGAAGTTGAGACCCGTCAAAAGAGCCACTGACAGTTGTCCCTTGGTTTCCCTGTAAGTCCAAAGGGGGCTTGAACAGACAGGATACACGGTGGAACCCTTAAACCAAGACCCAAACCCTAAAACTTGAGCCCCAAACCACCCTAAACCAAACGCCCAGAGCCTAGACCTTAACACCCTAAACCCAAAAATCTGCCACCGGCCAAGTATGGCTTGCTGGTCATCTGACTTGGACAGACCATGATGCCCTGGGGGGTGCCGGCAACCGCTCTGGGTAGAATTGGCCTTCCCCCCTTTGGTGAATCTGGAAAAGGGCTCTTCACCTCCCCTGACACGGGGCTTCACTTTAGGGCAAATGGTACTCCTTAGGTGCTACGAAAAATCGGCTTTTTTTACTGACCACCCCACCGAAGCGAGTAGATCATGAAGCCTGGGCACCACTCGGAAAGGCGACCGGCATTCAGAAAACCTTGGGGGCGGGGTAAGAACAAATTGGGACGGCTTCCCCCGAACGCCACAAGGACCATGTCTTCCAGGAACATGTCTTTTATGATTAAAAGCACTGTTAAGGCATGGATGAAGTTGTGAGTCCTTTCAAGATAATATTTGTGTCCAACATACCATCCCCTTGTCAACTCCAATTTCGCAAGACCTTGGAATGATCCAAGATGCTCCGGACAAACTCAAATAAGCTCATTTGGAGGGTAACACGGGCTATGGAATTCCATATGTTCGTCTTGTGAGTTATCCTTCGGCTTGCGCAGATCTTTCCGACAGAATCAGCCCACCTAACCATCCTCCGGCGGGGATCCAGACCCGTCCTAAACCACGCTGAGTCCGCCCGATTTTTGGCTTCAGTTGCAAGCCTAGCAATGGGTCAGTGAGTAGGTTGACCCAGTTTATAACCAATCCCATTCCACCGTATAATTTGTTGACCCCGTTTCTAATCCACCTCTCCTAGAAGCAGGGGTGGGATCCATCCAAAAGTGGTCTGAAGCCCCCGCTAGAAGGCGACACCCCTTGATCAAAATCAACTAGGGAGTTGTAAATCCGTGGTTAACGTTAAGGTTGTCTGGCTGTGGGTCAAAACTAGGCACCCCAAAACGGCTTGGCCTGGTAAATGCAACCAAGGACTAAAACCTGCGGTCCATATCCCGGTGCTGAAAGATGTTTACCCATACCCGTCTCCTTCGGAGCACAGAAATGGGGGTTGATCAACATTCCTAGCCTCCAAGCAACCATGGGTCACTTTTCCCATTTAGTGGGAAACACCTAATATTCTTGGTTGTCCAACCAATGGTCATCCCATGTATTTGAAGGACCTTGTGATCAACCCCCAAATCCGATCGAGGATGCCGCTGATCTCCTACTACGGCGGCCATCCTCTGAACTCCTTCCCGGTGCGCAGCCTGGCGGCAACCAGCGAAAACGCCGGCTGAAATATGTCACGTCTCCTTCAGGTGTTGCCTTGCAGGCGTTGTGTATTTACAGCGACCAATCGGTTTCTTTATTCCGTATGTCCTGGCCTCCATCTTGGCGGTTGATCCTGTCCCAATCCTGGTTCCGGTTGATCCCAAGCGCAAAGCCCAGTCACAGACCGCAGAACCATACGAGCCCCTGGACAGTTGGGCGCGTTTTCTGAGAGCCTGTCGCTTTGGTTGTAAGCCACAGGGAAACCGAAGTCGAGGTCCATCCAGGTCCAGCGGCTTTTGGAAGCTCTGGGAAGCCTTCGGGTCGGCTCCCCACCGTGGCTTTGGGCAAGTTGTCCAAGTCCCAAGTCCCGTCAGCTTCCCTCACCAAACCCCAAAATCCCCAAACCAAACCCCAAGCCAATCCAAAATCCAATCCATGAGGTCCCAGCTTTCTCACAGTCACGATCGGGAAAATCGATGACTTTTCATGGCGTCTAAATCCAACCCGATGGACGGGCATCTTTGTAAAGGGAGCCCCCCCAAAAAAATAAATGAATAAATAATTGGAGAGAGCTCTTTGTGTTTCCTTCCTCGGTACCCACCAAAGATTGACAGACCTACGCTTGAATGGAAAACCTGACCTCCGGCGTAAAACATCGGAGTGTTCGATGTCGGGCAACGCATTGTGAGCGCCAGGTTTCCCTGGTCTCAGTGGCGTGGGTGTGTCCTTTGATCGAGTGCCCCAAAATATGGTAAAGCCGGATGGAATTTTGTCGGCTGGAAAAGGTCCAACGGTCCAACTCTTTTGGTTGGTATTCGCAGCCAGGAAGCTCCAACAAGAAGCCAAAGATGTTTGGGACCGATGCCCGTTTTGAGAAACACGCCAACTTTCTTCCATTGTTTCAGACAAGGTGTTTTTTCTTCTTGTTTTTCTCATTTTCCGCTGTTGACTATGCCATGCTTGGCGGTTCCCAGCCGTCCCCTTAGGTGTTTAGTTGTTTTTGTTGGTTTGGCAGTGTAGTGGTTGGGTTTCCGAATTTAGCCCATTTAGACAAACTTTTAGCAGGGGATCAGAAAAGGGACAGCCCAGCATGTTTGAAAGGAAAATCGGACCGGTTCTTAGGCGATGGCCACACCACCGTGGAGGAGGATGGGGGTTTGATCGAGGTGAGCTCGCAAGGCGGTCCGATTCCGGAGAGAAGACCATGTGGATCCACTAGAGGGTTCCCACCCAAAACATGAATGGACAAGTGGTTGGAAGGGCTACAGTGCCTGCGATCTGGGAAATGGCCCAGCTTCTGCTTTAAGCTTCTTCAGCTTACGTTTTTTATTTTTATTTTTCAAAAGTAGGTGCAGGGTTATTGGGGTAGGGACATCGAGAGTTGAGAGCGCCGAAACCCTTTCGGGTTTGAGTCGGGATCGCCCCGACCCGAAACCGGGCCCGCGGTTGAACCATCGCTTCGGTTCGGTTCCTTGGGCTTTCACGGTTCGGTCCCGCGGAGTTGAGCCGATTTTTTGTTTTGAGGTTTTTTCGAGTTTTTCCTTTTGTCTTTCGAGTTTTTTTGTTTCTTCCACTGAGAAGTGAGTTTCTGGACTTTGGAGCTTTTGGGAAGGCCATTGTGGCGGTAAACAAACAGTTTTTCGTTGGGCCATCCACTCGAGAAGTGAGGATTTGGAGCATTTGAGTGGACAAACGTTTGGTCATTCTGTTTGGTCAGTTCCACTCGGGAAGCGAGTAGGTCTTCGTTATTTTTGGTTGGAGAACACTTGTAATTTGACAGATGTCATGCGTCTTTAAACCCAGCTTCACCATCAAACTGCGCATGTGAAGGAAGCCCATTGGGAAGCCAGAAGGTAAAAAGACACATTGGCAGCAGTCCCAAAAGAATGTTCTGACTTATCCAGTTGTTTGAACTGTCAACTTGAAATTCTATTTGACTTAGTCTAAATAGTTTGGTGATGGTGGGGAGCCTCAAGAAGTTCCTTGGATTTGAAGCGTAGCGAATTGAGAAGCCTTCTCACCAGCATTTCCCAAAACTTTTCTTGGGGTCCAGCACAGCCGCCGAATGCCCCCCGCACTTTTCGGGGAAGCTTCTGACGGGGATTTCAGCAACCCGAAACCAGCCGAAAAAGAAACGAAGTCCCATCGATCGTGGTGGTAAGCCCAGTTTCCAATAGCTCACGGGTCCAAGGAGCAGAAGGTGTCTTGCCCTTCACTTCCGAACAGAATCCAGTGAAGCAGCAATTCGAGAATCTTGTTGTTGCTAGGTGTTTCAATCGTTTTGGTCAAGCCGCGACAAGTGTGAGTGCAACTTCTACCTGAACAACTTGGCAGGCTAGTTGACTGAACCAACCGACAACACGCATCCACGTCACAGAATCTCCTTTTGTCACAGTAGTGTTCCTTAAAATAGGAGGGGCGGCCCTGACAGTGTCGGATTGGACACCCTGTAAACACCAACTTACAAGGAGTCCACCATTTGGAGAACTCCCACATCACACAACCTTGACAGATGCAAGCTGTTTCAAATTCAAGCAAATCTGTTTGATCGCGTTTGGAAGTTACAAGAGAGCACACAAAACTCATTTGGGTGTGTCTTTTGTAGAGGACCCCCCCCCAAATGGGTGTTCTCCTTTTGGTTTCCCTTTAAACCAACCAACACGGGGTACCGACAATAAAGACGAGCTACACATTTTGGCTGGCATGTTCGAGCACGCAAGCAGTGAGCAATCACTGGCCGGTTCCAGCCTTGGCCTGAGAACCTGCAAAGGGGTTAGAGACTGGGATGAGCAAACCGGAAGCTTTGGAAACACGACAAACTTGGGATTGTCCGCAACGAGCAAACTTTGGTGCATGTTGCTTGGATGTTAGGACTTTCACTTTTTGCCAACTAATGGGTTTCCATCCATCCATCCATCCATCCATCCATCCATCCATCCATCCATCCATCCATCCATCCATCCATCCATCCATCCATCCATCCATCCATCCATCCATCCATCCATCCATCCATCCATCCATCCCACGAAAAGTTAAACTTTTAGCAGGGGAGCAGAAAGCAACCGAGCAAAGTACTGCTTTTTTTCTATCTTGGGCAAGCATGGAAGTGGCAACCATGTCATAGCCAAATCGAAGATGAGATGAAGCAGGCATGGTTTCAACCAACTTTGCCCTTTTACCCTTTGCGACCGGGGAGGCTGTCCACCTTGGCACTTTACCATGGAAAGTGCTCCTCTTTCGGGGATCGCAGGGGATGAAACTTTTCCCCCCAGCTAGGTGCCCCTTCTCACCCCTTTTTTGGGGGAGGGTTCCGCTACTAAAATAGACTACCGAAAAAAGTTGGTACCCTTATTCTAACCTCTGTACTGGAGGACCTAGTTTAAAACCAGAGCAGGTAAGTAGGGAGGTCTGATCCCAAGTAAGCACACCTTCTGAGCCGGAGCTGGGGTCCTTCGGTGAGATTTTTTGCAACTCACGTCCGGAGCGCGGCTGAAAAACGCTGAACCACAGACCGCTCCCAAATGACCAGCGCCCAAACCCCTTGGCCAGTGTGGCGGGTTCGGAAAGCTGCCTCATTCATACGGGTGATATATATATATATATATGCCGGAACCATGGCAGAAATGAAGTCAACGGGTTTTCGGCGGCCTTTACCTGGAGCGGAGAGCAGCCAAAGTTGCTTTTTTTGCTAAACGTTCAAGCGTCCACCCACACGGACGCCGACTACACTGTGCTTCCCTCAGTCTTCAGAATGCCGGATGGTTTGGGTGTCATATGGATCCCAGATGAATATGCCCCTGGTTTGATAGGGGGTGTCCCCTTTTACTGGGGAACCCTTGACTTTTGGAGGGCCCCCCAAAAAATAGTAAAAGGAGAATTCAAAGAATTATTATTTCTACTATTTTTTTCCAGCAGCAACACAACAAACAGAAAACAAAATCCAGAACAACAAGCAAACAAAATAAATAATCACAACCAGCAACAAAAATATTTAATCACAGCATACAACATTAAATAATTCAAACAAGCATGCCAACAAAACAGCAACACACTAAACCATCAAAGACACTCAACTCAAAAACACACATCAACAAAAAACAAAGCAACATACCAGCAAAAAATATCGCAAGAGTATCAAACAAAATGAAAGCAATCAGCCAAAGCACGAAAAAACTGAAGAAGCATACCAAGTCTAAACAACGCACTTTGAAAGAGACAAGCAAATTAGGAAAATATAATAATTCAATCTTTACAAACGATAAGTATAATAAAATTATAACATATAATATTTCACATGTTATTATTATAATATGATTAAACCTATTTTCAGTGTTTCCAGTCTCTTATGTTGTTCCAAGAACTGCTTAAGATGTTTCTGATATTATACCAACAATGCATTGTTGTCATTCCTCCTCTTTCATTAATACTATTACCATTACGTTTAACGAGTTCTTCTTTCATTATGTTTTCGTAAATCTCTTTTATCCATTGATGATTTTGTTCTCCATACTCAGCGAACATATCTAGATATATATCTTTCATTGTTTTATCGTTTTTAATTATTTCAATGACTTGTTTATACGATGGATAGGGATTATCCTTAATGAAACTCAATATTATCTTTCTATCCTGTTCCAGCTCTTTTTCTGTCACTCCTATCATTGGCATTTTCCTCTTATTATATTAAGTCTTTATTCCTTTAAGTCATTTTACATTATAATTATAACATGTAAGGGTATAAATGTTATTATTATAGTATGGTTTTAATCAAAATGGGTTGAATTGAACCACCGAAATGAGCCACATGAGGCAGTGGCAGGCTGTGTGAGCATGTGATGAAACCCTTTCCCCAAAAAGGGGAAACCCTTCCCCCTTTCCCCCAAAAAGGGGAAGCCCTTCCCCCAAAAAGGGGAAGCCCTTCCCCCAAAAAGGGGAAGCCCTTCCCCCAAAAAGGGGAAGCCCCTTCCCCCTAATTCAAACTCACCAAGATTTCACAAATTAATTCGCTAGGTATTTTGTATAAATCTTCCTGTTTATGAAATACTGGATTGTCTCTCCATGCTGCTTTGGTGCCCGATGGAAGCCGTTGTGCAGTTTCAATATGTTTATTATTCCTGATGTTGCCACAATCCTTTTTGCATAAATCTCTAGGTTTCCAGGTTGTAATGTTATTCCAGAGCCTAGTGCGTTTTCTGTAAGGCATTCCATATTTACAATAATCAACATCTTTAAAATCAAACTCATCCATAAACTCCTGATTTTTTAATAATCCAGTTTGTGGATTTTCGATTACAAAATATTTAGGATTGAAATATTTGATAATCTCAATAGTTTTTAAGACAATATTATTTGCATATTCGATATTCCTAATTCCCCTAGTTTTTGCTATGCTGTATTCAGTGCATGGGGGACTACTCCAAATAAAATCAAAATGGTTTCTGTCAAACTGTTTGTAATCCCACTCCAAAATATCAGTGTTGATATCAGCATTTTTGAAGTCTAATGATATTACATTAAATCCAAGCGACTTTGCTATGGTTCCGACGCTTTTTGTTCCACTAAATAATTCTAATAAATTCATTTATTAGAATTATTTAGATATTAATTATTCAAATAATACATATACTCCATCATCATTTTTTGAAATTTTATAAAATTCTAAAGTGGTGCTTTTAGGTTGTTTGATTTTTCCTGTATTCAACATATCACAGTATTTCTTTTGCTTTGTAGGGTAGTCGCCCGATGGTCCTCCTATAGATTTTGCTTGAAATATCTTTTCGATTTTCTCCTTCTCTTCGTTGCTTTGTTGTTCGCGTTCAACTGGTTTAAGTTTTTCATCAATGGATTTAATCATATCATTTAAGTTTTTGATATTTTTCCAATTAATGTCATCTTCTTCATTAATTCATTAATAGTATAATTTTCATTTTCACACATTACTATATATTTATTTAGATAATTATTTATTTATTGAATTATATATTTATAAAGTGCAATTATGTTAAATTTACTCTTTAAATACTAATTTTTCATCATTTGTTTAACAGTTTCCTGAGTTTCCTTATCACCATTTTCCGAGAGTGATGCATCCTTACCCCATTTAAAAGTTATAGTATGGACATGAGTTTCTAAGTTGATACTGTCTTTAGTTTTATCAATATTCATTTTCTTATCATGTTTACTTATTTTGAAACTTGTTGGAATACATGAACATTTACATTTTTTATTATTTTTTATTTCTAATTCATTTTTCATCTCTAACACCCTTTTACACATCGGACAAGAAAACTCAATTACTGCTGTTTCTTTACCAATTTCTTCTTTTTCTTCATCAGTTGAAGAAACTGTAGTATCTGTTTTATTCTGTCTGTTTTTCTTTTTTCCCATTTATATTAATATTTATATTTTTAATATATTGTATCAAACACTTAATTAATTCTAAAATAAAATAACATATATTTTTACATCTATTATCAGTTATCACAACCCGTTCTATATTTTCTACTTCATTTATTATATCAATATAATCTGAATAACTCCTATTCATATAAATAATAAGATAAAATATTTATTTAATCTTATTATTTTCATGCATGATAGAATATTTGGAGGGCACAGCACTGGGGTTTTCTTTATCAAACTAATTGGCTTCAATGCTTATTGATTGAATCAATGGAAAACCTGTTCCATTTTTATGATATTCGCCACCAATCATATCATAAAACGATGTTCCATTAATATTAAATAGAATATTTATTAACTATTTTCTTTAGTAAGTTTTACTGCAGTTGATATACTAACATCTATAATATTATTATTAATAATTTCTTGTACACTATCTATCATTTCATTTGTATATATATATAGGAATAATCTTTCATACAATTTACTAATTTATTATAATTTAGGGTATCCTCGTTTTCGATTGATGATTTAGATATTATAATATTTTGTTTTTTAATTATCGATAAAAACAATAAAATCGTATCATAATATAGTTGGCCAGTATCTGGAACTAAGATATCACCAATTTTATATATAGTCCGGATACTAGCCACTTCACTTAAATCAATAGATTCTCTTGACATTATGATATAATTATATTATATTTTTTATTTATAAGTATTTATAATATTATTTTCATTATGCATGATGTAAAACCAATTGATGAAATCAAATATGACTTTAAGCAAAGTAAGCATGAGGTTGTCCCTAAATTGCCTATGAGAGCTATGATTGTCGGACCATCTGGAAGTGGAAAATCAACTTTACTTGTATCAATGATACTTGATATTTATAGAGGTGCATTTGAAAGAATTTTTATTTGGTCTCCATCAGTAAATTTGGATAGTATTTGGTTGCCAGTTAAAAAATACATTAAAGAAGGTTTGAAAGTAGATAATGATAAAGAACCGTGTTGGTGGGATGAGTTCAATGTTGAAGATTTAGAAAGAGTTATAGAAACTCAAAATAAAATAATTGAATATCAGAAAAAACAAGGAATGAAAAAGTTATTTAATATATTAGTTAGATTGGATGATGTATCTGATAATCCAGCAATAACAAGAAATAACAAATTGTTAAATTCTTTATTTTGTAGAGGTCGTCATAGTGGAATATCAACACTTGTAAGTCTTCAACAATCATCAACCGTACCACCAATTATTAGGGTAAATATAAGTCATTTGTTTTATTATAAAGTTAGAAATTTTAAAGAGATAGAAATATTGCAAGATGAATTATCAGCAATTGTTAGAAGCGATAATTTACATGAAAGCAAGAAACTAATTTATAAAATATATGAGACTGCCACTGATGAACCGCATAGTTTTTTATATATTAACCTTTTAGAAAAGAACCCAGATAAAATGTTTATGAAAAAGTTTTCTCAATATTTGAAAATTAGTAATTAAATCATTAAATATATTATATTATATGATATTTTATGATTTACCAATAGACATTAAAAACATAGTATTATCTTATAATTTAGGTGATGTTTAGATTATTAAAAATAAAAAAATAACAATATTGTTTAAAAATATATTCATAAATATAAACCAGTTTATAAGTCTTACACATTAAATAACATACATTATTTTGAAATTGATAATATTAATATTAATAATGGAATATCATATATTTTTAATTTAAGTGAGTTAGATAAATTACATCAAACAAATAAACCATTAAAATTATTTATTGAATACGATGTAATTGCTACATATAACTTGTTTACTCGTTGGTTTCATGTTTGTCATCGAACTTTAACATCAATTAATTTATTTGATATTTATTATTTTCTTAATAAAGACATTCATAAAGTTAAATTAGCGTATGCAAGTAGTTCGGATGATGTGATTTATTTTATTTCATTACAAGTGAAAAACATAACTATTAAAGTCATCAATGAAGATGACCAAATTATTATTGATGACTTTTATTTTATCTTTAAATTAATAGCATTAAACCATAGGCTTAATGTCATTAATTCAGAACAAACTATAACTACAAATTTGAACCGGTAATCTATATATTAATTTGTCACTTTTTACTTTCTCCAGTTTTTCTAATCTTTCACTCATTTGCTTAATTGCTTTTAATTGTAATTTATCAATATTACTTAAATCTAATTGTTCTACATCAATATCATTAATTTTATCAATACTTGAAGTTTCAACATTACTGATCGAATTACCCATTATATATTATTATTTAGATTATAATATAATGATACATATTCAAAGGATTTAAAATAGGAAACATCAATACCCAAAGAATGGGATTTATTACCTTATCGTACTTATTCATAAATCTGTCGAATCTTTCTTGTCTCCTTTGTTTTTTTAATTCTTTAATATATTCATCAAATTTAGAATGACTAAAATTACATTCTTCATTATTACATTTATCTAATGTAAATTCATCCTTATTTAACTTAGTAATTTTACAACCACAATAACATATTTTTTCTCTCATACTATTATTCTTAAATAATACTTCTATTTTAACTTTCCTGCCAATGTCCATATATATATATATATATCTAGATATATTAATTATTTATTTATTTATTTATATATTTATATATTTATATATTTACATTATTTATTTTTCAAGTTCCTTAATTCCTTAATTTCTTTTTTAAGTTTATCTACTTCATCGCTCAACTCTAATACTGCTTTATGAACTAACACAGGTAAAACTAAATAATTTAATCCTAAATACTCTCTGTCTTTACTAACAACATTTTCAAATTCTTTCGGGATTGCTTTTAATACTTCGTCTGCGATATATCCTATATGAGTTTTACCGCCATCATTTCTATCGTGTCTTTTAAACTTCTTCGGTTTAAATTTCTTAATAACATTCATACAATTAGATTTGATATTGTCTATATCATATTTCAATCTTGAGTCAGATGAATCAACAAACGTTCCGTTGATGGTTACTGTTGTTGCTGTTAAATCTATATTAGTTCCTGTTGATGGTTCAATTAAATTACATAACATGTTTTTCGTTCCTGCAACTGTTACATTTTCATTAAAAGTCGATGGAGCATTATTTGTAAAACTTTCAGTATTTACTGTTGTTCCAAATGTCTTATCAATAGAGAATAAAACTGAAGGTGTACTTGAAGCATCTGAAACTCTAAACGCAGTGGTTGATGTTCTGAATATTACATCAATTGTAGATAAACTAGTTCCATCGTAATAAGTTGATATTTCACTTGTTCCCATTTTAATATCAGTTCCAGTAGTTATTGAAATATTATTTAAAAATGAAACCGTTGTTAAATCGAATGATTGAATGGTATTAGTTGCTAAATATGCATTTTGAACTGCTAAGTTAGTATCAACGGTCACTAATGTTCCACCATTAGGAGCTATATGATTGCTTCTTAATGCTCCATTAGTTTTAACATACACATCATCAGCAAATAAATTACCCATAAAATCAGCAGTAGCAGTATTAACAGTCCATCCGCTAGTAATATTAACTGCTCCAACTATGTTAGATTGAACAGCAGGGTCTCCACAGATAAACCTAATTGAAGAATTAGCATCACTATTCCTCATATCAAAAGATGAAAAAGTACTAACATATCTATATAATTCACAGTTTGTATCAATTGTTAATTTACCATCAGTATCAATATTAACATTATCACAATTAACAGCAGCATTTGTATAAATATTTCCTAACACATCAATAGGCTTACTAAAAATAGTTTTATCCACTAATCCATCAAAAATACATATTGATTAGAAGCATTTGTAACATCGCCAACACTAATGGCAACAAAATCATCATGAGTCATATATAAACCTTCTATAGCATCAGGAGTATATCTTCGTATTGAACCATTATTATTAAAATTCAAATATGAACCATTGTTAAGACTTATTGCTTTGTCAGTTCCCATAAATTGAACTGCATCAGTAAATCTTGCTTGTCCAGCACAATTTAAAACATAACCATTAACTCCAACGGCACCTAAACCAAATCTATCCTTTACCCAAACTCTTCCAACATTAGCATCTCCTATTTGAGTTTCCTACTGACCACCACTTGAACTCATCCACATTCTGCCATCTCTGTTAATATTAAATTCACGATTGAACATTTGAAAAGTCATTTGCAATCCAACATTAGGCGACGATGTAGTACTAAACTTATTACATATTATAGAACCAGTAGTTAACATATTTAAATTACTGTGTAAAGTTGTATTATCACTAAAATTAATAGCACCTGCTACTGATTGAGCGTTAGTATCTATTTTATCTAACTTTTGTCCTAATGATATATCCTGTGAATTATTGATAGTAATTATTGAATTAGTTGTATTTGTATTTCCTGTTATTAATCCACTTAATCCATCTGATTGTAACACATATCTAGCATCAGAACCAGTTTTAACTAAAATCGATGAACACGAAAATAAACCAGATACTTGTAAATTACTTAATATTGTAGTATTATGATTTAATAATATTTATCATTTTGAAAAATTGAAGAATTATTAATTTCTACATTTCCAAAACCTCTTTGATTTAAATACATTGTTGAACCTGCCAAGCTTCCATAAACATAACTATCAAAATAATTATTATACATTTCAAAGAAATTATTATAATTTCCAAAATTTGCTATTTTGAAAATTGAAGTAGTTGTTATATTATGAATTAATGTATTATTTAATACTGTTGTATTTAATTTATCTGATAATAAATTATTAGTTGTTATTTTATTGTAATATAAATTACTATCAAATGAACCTGTTTGTAATTGAGATATTAAATGAGAATTTGATGAAATATTATTAAAATTAGTTGATACAGTAGAATTTAAATTATTTATTAAATTTGTATTTGATGAATTATTATTAACATTTGTATTAATTAAATTAGTATTTGAAGAAATATTATTAAAATTAGTTGTCATAGTAGAATTTAAATTATTTATTAAACTTGTATTTAATGAAATATTATTAAAATTTGTATTAATTAAATTAGTATTTGAAGAAATATTATTAAAATTAGTTGTCATAGTAGAATTTAAATTATTTATTAAACTTGTATTTAATGAAATATTATTAAAAATTGTATTTGAAGTTATTGTCAGATTACCTATTAAAAATGAATTTGAACTAATATTATTTGATAATACATTAATTTCTGTTTTGTCATATGTTTCAGTTATATCATAAAAATTAGCATTTATTTGCTCCTTTGTATAGGTGTCTGCTTGGTCTGCTTTACTATCTAATACTGATTGAATGTCAGATTTGCTTGCGTAAAGGTCTTCTATATCATTGACTGTTCCATCTTTTACTTGCCTAATTCTATTTGCTGTAATATCAAAGATATTCATTAAGTTTTTGCTCATAATATTATATTATTAATTAGAAAATTAATAATATCATATTTTTTTATTTAATCACAAAATGTTACAGAGTTTGACCGGATTTCAAGTATACATTCATGTTGCATTAGAATATAAAGTCTCTCCGCCATTTTATTTTCAGTATATAATGTTGAACCCTCCAACGCTTTCACTTTAACAACCATATTTGAATTATTTTTAAGGTTCATACCAGTATAATTTGCACTTTCTAATTTCTGCAAATTAAACCCATACATAAAAGCGTGAGACCTGTAATCTTCTGCACTAACTAACATTGGTTTATCAGCACAATGCATAAGATGGGCATATGCTTCACGAACACCTTGGATTTCCTGGCTTGGGATAACTTGATTACCAATTATCAAAGAAGCAGATAAATCATGCTCTGGGTCATAACGTCCTTTATCACCTGTTACATGTGCCAGTGGATGATACATAAAGTTATATGGTTTCAATACTTCACCGTATCCGCCTAACCCTTTTGAGTCGCATTTGAAAAAGAAATAAACAGTTTATTTAATTTAGACACATTACGGACAATAGTTGTGAATATTTCAGTTGTTGTTGATGCTGTTTGTTCTTGTAGGGTTTCAGTTTCAAAAGTAATAGGGAGAGAGCCCTGTTCTAATATTTTAGCATACTCTGCATATAAGCTATCGTCAAGAGTATAGACATTTCCTTTGAATAAAGGTTTTGTGACTGACCAAGTGATACTTGTATTTGTATCAGTAAACAGTCCTGTTCTATTAACAATTGGTTTTAATACATCAGTGGTTAAATATAATTCAATCGTGATTCGACAATAAGATAAAGGTATCCAGTTTTCACAAGTCTTGAAACATTTTAAATTGAAATCAAAATAGACATTAGCACTTTTACCTTCTTTAATTCCTTTATAATTACCATTGGTTACATTTCTAGTTACTGCTTGAGTACTGGAAGTACCAGTAGCATCGCAAACTAAAAACCGTCCATCATGATTGAGTAGAGTATTTCCAAAACCTAATGCTTCATCAATTCTTTTTTCTTCTGATGATTTTAATGCATCTTTCATTGCACTCGCACGAGAAAGAGAATTTAAATCACATACAATGACATCACCCATTAACACACGCACCCTATCAAAGAAACCGGCTGTATCAATTGGTCGAAGTTCGTGACTTTCTGCTTTATCAGCGTTGTTTAGAGTAAATCCTAATAATAGAGATGGTAAGGACAACCATTGATTAGGTGGTCCAGTAATGTTAAATCTAATTACAGAGTTGGTATCGGCGGTATATGTTGAAACCGACGATGGGTAAATGGGCTAAAGCGTTAACCGTAGGTGGTCGCTTGTCTTGACTCTTAATAAGTATCCACTTGGGCCACCATTTTGGCTCAAGTGGACCTTTTGATCTTTTGTCTTGTGATTTGAAATCTTTCTTTCCCCTACTCTCAAAGCCATGTACGCCCCCGCCTACGCTGGTGCCGCGGTAGCAGAGGCCAAGGCTAAGGCAAAGGCCTCCATGGCAAAGTACCTGGCGAGCCTCGTGAAGAGGGAGGAAGAAGGATGGACCGTTTTGGCTGCTGAGGTCCCTCAGGCACCTGACGAGCGTTTCTTCTCCAGCGCAGATGAGCTGGAGCAGGCCCCCCTTATCCCGGCCAAGCGCAAGGCAGAGGATGAGCCGATGGAAGATGCAGCCCCTGGGGTGGCGCAGGTGCCGAAGGCCCTGACACGCCCCCCAGGGGCGTTCCTGGAGCTCCTGAACCCGCCGGAGGAGGACGTGCCCATGGAGGAGCTCCTGGCGAAGGACGAGAAGGAGCTGCCGATGCCCAGGTCCCCCTCGGCTGCAGCCCGCTTGGAGGAGGCCCGCCTGGATGCCCGGGCAGACGCCAAGTGGCAGAGGCGCCGGGAGCTGATGGCGAAGGTCAAGGAGCAGGCGTCCTCGGAGGAGGATGAGAACCCCGCAGCCCCCCCGCCGGGGGGGAGCGTGTTCACCAAGGCCCTCAAGGTCTCGGAGGGCCTCTACCAGTTCAGCGACGACCAGATGGCGGGCGACTTCCCTTGCTTCGATGCGACCACGGCCACTAGGCTCCGCCGACTGCAGGCCAAGGACGTCCAGCGGCTCCTGCGAGGCTTTGAGGGCCCCCAACTCAAGCGGGGGGGCCTGGAGCGCGTTGTGGAGGCCTTCTACATCGCCAAGATGAAGTACGAGCATGAGGCCCGGCTCAGCACCCCGGGACAGCAGGTTGGCAAGCGCGCTGGCTTGGGGTACGGGGGCCTGGAGAACCGCCCCCTGGGCAAGGTGCCCACATCCTGGATCTGCCCCTGCTGCACCATGCCCTGGGTGAAGAAGGGCGCCACGAAGTGCATGGGGTGCGGCAAGAAGACGGAGCCCATTGACACGGCGACCAACTCGGCCACCCTGGAGATGGCGGGCACGCATTGGCAGTTGACGGTGGATGACCAGGGCAATGCGGTCTGGACGGCGGCCCGGTCCGCGGGTGCCGAAGGCCCTGACACGGACCGGGCCCGCGACCTCAAGCTCAGTGCCTCGGTGGACGTCAGCGAGCTGGCCACCGACCCGATGGCCTGCGAGAACCCGGACCAGGCCAGCTTCTCGGACTTCGTCCCCTCCTCGGTCCGGGCGGTGATCAGGAACTGCCCCATGGAGCTGGACGAGGAGTTTCTGACGGCCCCACCGGGGGAGAGGCCCCCATTGCCAGGCGACAAGGAAGAGGGCCAGGAATGCAGAGCCTTCCACCCGTCTGCGGTGAAGGCCTTCAAGATTCAGACCCGGCTCAACGCCACCACCATCGCCCAGGAGGAGGCCAAGAAGGCGGACCAGGTGGAAGCGGTGGAGCGCTCCGCGGCGGTCCTCCACGAACTTCAAGGGGGGGCCATTGACGGAGGAGGTGATGGAGGCCTGCTCCTGAAGAACCTGGACTTGGACCTCTTCCGTGAGAAGCTGCTGGACAAGCTGGGTGCGGACTGGGGGAGACCCACACCGGAGCTCCTCCAGGCCCAGACCACTGCGGAGGAGGCGAAAGCGAAACACCAAGCCAGACAGGCGAAGGGCTCCCTCGAAACCAGAATGCTCGAGCCCATCGCGCCTCCCTTCAGTGCGTGGCCTAGTGAGGTCCGGGTCGCCATTGAGACTGGGGTCTTCGAGCCGACAACGGCATGGAGGGACTTCAGTATGGACGACCTCACATCCCTCACGGACTCCTACCTTGAGGCCAAGGCGGTCATCTCGCTGGGTAGGAATCCCTTCCCGGCGGCCCTCCTGTCAGATCTGCCGGACCTGACAGGGATCCCCATGCCAAAGGCGGGGGGCTCTGGTGCGGCGCGCCCAGGTGCCGAGGGCCCTGACAGGCCGCCCACCATCCCCCCAGCCTCGGGCTCTGGCGTGACGAGCTCAGGTGCCGAGGGCCCTGACAAGCCGTCCGCCACCCCGGTGGGCCTGGACACCAAGGACCCGGAGGTGCAGCTCTCGGTCCTGCGCTGGATGATGAGCAAACGGGTCGGAGAGGTCCGTATCTTTGCGGGCCGCTGGGTCCGACGACCGGGCCCGGTACACGTCCCGGATTGGGCGAAAAACCTCACCAAGGTGAATCCGGAGGCGTTGGAGAAGGGTACGCATCCCAGGAACCACCAGGTGGGTGGACTCCCCTGGGCCAGGTACTCCGTTGATGAGTTGCACCAGCAGGCGAAGGCGGGGGACCGACCCTACCCTGGGGACCTGCGATCCATCTTTTGGGCTGCCCCCCACGATCCGGATGAGGACTTCCACTGGACGCGCCAGATCTCGTCCTGGACACTCCCAGGCCTACTGGGGATGTTCGGGCACAGCTACACCCTGCGCCAGCTCTGGGGAGTCTGGGAGTCTCTGCCACTGCTGCAGGGCCCTAGGCAGCGGGGCCCGAAAAACAAGGCCCAGAATCAGACCCGCCTGGAGGGCTGGGAGACCCTGAAGGAGGACGCGCGGTGCTTCCTGAAGGAGGAGGGCCTTCCGTTTCCGCAGACAGGACCGGAGTGGCGATTGGTCTACCGGGCCATGGGCAAGGTCCTCGCGGCCCGGGCCTTCCTCACGGACACCCCGGCGGAGGTGATGCAGCTCCCGGTCCAGGACGTGGCGGACTCCAAGGAGCAGATGATCCTGCGGGCGGTATGCGACGAGCGCATCTCGGTCCCGGTGGAGAGCCTCCAGCAGTTCCCAGAGGTGTACAAGGCCCTCATGGACCGCATTGGAGGCCCGGGGGCCCTGGCGGAGGTGAAGGTCAACTGGCGCTGCACCACGAAGCAGTGGTGGGTCGGCGCAGTCCCCGACTCAGTGGCCCCCTCCATCTACCGCAAGCTCGGCTACACCAACGACATGATCAAGCTGATGGGCCTGGACCCCTCCGCCCCTGGGTGCCGGACAGGTGCCGATGGCCCTGACATCCGCCCCAGGGGAGGCGAGGGCGATGAGGGGATCGTTTACCCCCCCATCACGGCGGACAACGTCCACGGCGTGGTGGGTAAGGACTACCGGAAGAAGAACTATCCGGTGGAGATGAAGCATGTCTTCTGGGCGCACATGGAGTGTGGCCTGGTCCTGAGCTCCGTCACCCCGTGGGAACTCATCCCGAAGACAAAAGGGGAGACCCGGGGGGGCTACATGTGCAAGTATTGTAAGGGGTACTGGCGTGCCGGGGGAGGGGGCACCCGCCTCCTCCAGATCCGGGCCGGCAAGGCCATCTTGCAGCTGGTGTTGGACGAGCCGCCGGAGGGCCTCTACAACCGCTGGGTGAAGGAGCGGCTGGAGTACTACCGCCGGGTGGAGCCCTCGGCCCCGTTGCGGGACGTCTCCATCGTGGACCAGAAGGTGCCCAGGTTCAGATTCAGCCAGACCACCCAGACAGGCCACGTCTCCAATGCCATCTGGGAGCTGATTCTGCGGAATCCGGAGGCTGCTGCGCTCAAGCGCATCGATGACATCGCGAAGGGGGCCGCGTGATGATGCGGGACAACGCCATCTTCCGGCACACCATCCAGGACCGCGGCCATCCGGAACGGATGCGCAGCGCACCCCGGGGGGGGGACAGCTGCCGAAGGCGCTGATATCCCCCCCCAGGGAACAGCGCAGGCCCAGACTTGCACCAGGCGAGGAAAATTGGCGCGGCTTGGGCTGATCCGGGGTGCGCCTTGGTTCCCCTCTCTTGTTTGGTTTTCCCTTTTCGGGGCGGCTCCTGGGTCCCCCTTTTTCCCCCGTTTCCTCCGTTTCGGGGTTGACTTTCCGGGGTTTTGGGGGGCCCCCTGTTGTTTGGTTGGGGTTTGCACCTAGGGACTAGGCCCCCGGCTCGAGTGGATCATGATGATGTGGAGGCCCCGCCTCCCTTCCCCGTTTGGGACGACCTTCCTAGGGGCGCCAACCGCGCTCCAGTTGATTTTGCATGACCTTGGATTTGCACCAGTGCAGTCGGACGGGGAAATCCTCGTGGCGTGCTGCCTGGAATGGGTCAAAAAGGACAAGGTCGCCAACCCGGATGCGGTGGTCTTTGACCCGCGGCCGTGGACACGGATCGTGGGGCTGGCACCTGACGGCAACCACGTCCTGGTGGCCTCGGACACCTACAACTTGATCCTCGCGAGGATACTCGGCTCCCAACCACAACCGCTGGAGGAGGCGGATTTGGAGCTCGCTACTAAGACCCTGCAACAACTTCTGTTTCGTGCGGCAGGCGCCAGGCAATCGCACACCTATTCTCCACTGGAAATGGAACAGGCCATCCGGGACCGCGAAGAGTGGATCCTTTCCGGATCGATTGAGGCCCCGGATGTCCTGGCAGTGGCCAACAAGTGGCGGCATTGGAAACCAGGGAAGATCAAAACCCAATTGCCGACATCTCAGAGAGCGTTGGAACAACACTTGAGGGCCAGGTGGTTGGAACGCCTCCTGGGATACTTCATCCCCTTCCGGCACCAGATCCCCTACATGCACCAGGTGATGGGGGCCAGGGAGCTGGAGGAGTTTGGCCACCTCTTTGGTGATGCCCGGTTCCGTACCATCCGGGCACACTGCTTGGCCTATGAGGGCATGCGCAAGATCGGCTTCCAGAACCTCCCCTGGACGGCCGGCGACGTCCGGCACCTCATGAACCAGGCGGTCACGTTGGAGGTCACCCCGGCGAAGCTCCAGAAGTGGTGGGGCACTTTAAAGTGGCTCTCCATTAAACTCGGCATGCTCAACGTTGACGAACACAAACAACTCCTGGAGAAGCGGAAAGCCATCCAGGAGGCAGCCACAGCGCAAGGCGGTGGTTCCGACCCGGGCAATTGTTTGGGCCCTGGAACAAGGGGCAGAAGGGGCCCCGCCGGAGAACCGGGTCCCGGAGCTGACCAAAGCAGTGGACAGGTACATCATGGCGATGGCCAGGTTCAACCTGGCCTGCAGTGCGCGCTTCAACGACGTGCAGCACACCTCGCCGCAGACGGTCAAGTCCACGAGCAACACCCTGGAGCTGCTGGCCTGGCAGACAAAGACCACGTCGGCAGTGGCCATCAAACGGAACCCGGTCCCGCTCATCGCCCCATTGTTCTCCTTCTCGGGGGCCAGATGGTGGATCCCCTTGGAGCGGTGGTGGAAGAGATTCAGGGCCTCGGAGGAGTTCCGCGAGATGGACTACCTGATCCCCACGATCAACAAGGACAGGACGGGCTTCATCCCCCGCCCAGGAACCCCAGACAGGTCCCTGAGGTGGCTCAAAGACGCCTTGGGGAAGCAGGGCGCGCCAGTCAAGGACGTGGCTGAACTCTCATGGTACTCCTTCCGGGTCTTCATGCCGGATTTGGCATTCCAGGCGCACATACCGAGGGACCAGCGCCAGTACCTGGGAAACTGGTTCAAGGAGTCCACGGCGGATGTCTACACCCGGGAGAAGCGACACGTGGTGTGCTCCATCTGGGACCAGGTCCTCCAGAAGCTCCCGTCCATGCAACTCGAGGCAGGAAGGGCGGTCCGAGTCGACCTCGGACATGAGGACTGGGAGGACAAGGTGGAGTGCCCGGCCTCACCGAAGGCCTTGTTCAAGGAAGTCCCGGACACACCGCCCTCGAATGCCAGCTGGGATGTGATCCCCGCCAACAAGCCGGCCATCACCAAGATGGCTGCGGATGAGGTGCCCCCGCCTCGGGGTCCACTGACGGTGGTAGCCACCACGGCCCGAAAGGGTCCCACCAAAGCTTACAGCATGCACCTACTGGACACAGATGGAGTCACAGTGGGGTGCGGCTGGAGGCCGGGACCGCTCAAGATTTTCGGAGCTGGCGGAGCAGGACTTCCATGCTGAGCCGGAGGTGTACCTGGGATGCACCAGATGTTTCCGGCATTTCACCTTCCCGAACACGTGGATGGCCGTGGAGCCCTACGCAGCACAGGACTCCGAGGCCTCCATCTCCCTCTCCTCGGACACCGACGAGAGCGTGGACACTCAGTCGGACAAGGAGGCGGTCGTCCTCCCGGAAATTGAGTGAGGGGTGGATAGCGCAGGTGCCGAGGGCCCTGACACGCTTCCCCCCATGCCTCAAGGCAAGGAGGCAGGGGGAGAGGGCGCAGGTGCCGAGGGCCCTGATACGCACCACCGGCCGAGGCACCGGCGGAGGCACCGGTTGAGGCGCCGGTTGAGGCACCGGAGGCGCCTCAGCTCACAAGAGAGCAGCAGCGCGCCCTGCGCATGCTGGAGAGGCAGTCCGCTTATGACCGGCTGACCACAGGCGCAAGCGTACTGGTATAAAAGCATGATGTCCATTGAGCCCCGCAACGAGCCGCGGATGCTCCGGTGGTTCCGCAGGACGTACCCCAGTTACAACTTGCAGCCGCTGCTGCTGAAGCGCTACCGGGAACTGGAGGAGGCGCGGGCCTTCAACAACTGGCTAGGCGAGCGCAGGCAGGCGCAGGAGGGGCAGCGGCACCTGGACGACGTGAGCCGGCTGACGGAGGCCGTGCACCGCCAGGTACCCCAGCTGCGCTACGCGCGGGCCGAGCGCCGGGGCGTGGAACGGGCGGCGGGCGAAGTTGCGCAACAGTAAATGAAGACGCTTCGGGCGCACGGCTTCAACCAGCGCCCGCGCTTTGAGCAGGTGGTGGGCTACCTTGAGCGGAATGAGCCGCTGCCCCTGGATCAGCCGGACCGCAAAGCCACCTCATTCATCACAAGCCACTTCTACCTGGACGATTTTGTGCAGTCCAGCGAGGACCCCAACCCCCGGCCCCTGCAGCACACGCCTCTGCAGGCAATTCCCGAGGACGGCTTCCGCACTCCCGCAGAGGCCACGGACGAGGACGTGCGCCTTGCGCGGAGGTACCAAGGGTACGGCGGAACCCGCTTTGTTGAGGATGACCTGGCGGGAGACCCCGAGGCCGGCGCGCTGGCCAGCAACGGGCAGGGGCCGCCCTCCATCACGGACCGTCTGCGCAGCACTGCAGACGGCGCGCAGGCGGCAGCGGACCTCATAGGCGCAGGGGCCGCGGGGCTGAGTACGTGCGCCTGAACGTGCCCCGTCCGGGCCAGGCGCAGCCTCCGCAGATCATAGGTCGGCCCAGTGACGTGGAGCGCCTCCTGGACGAGGCGGGGCAGCGCGCGCAGGAGGTGGCGGCTGCTTGCGGGGCTGCCGGACGCTGAGGCTGAGTGGCGTCGTTCATGTTGTTGGCGGACCGGACGTCCTGCACGGCCGCGTCCTCGCTGCCCTGCTGGGGCCGGAAGAGCGTGTTCTCCAGCACCCAGCCCGTGCCGCGTGCGAGGCCGTAGGCTGCGCCGCCCGCAATGCCCACGGCCAGCCCCGCCGTTGCCGCCGCGCCAACTCCCGCCGCCAGCCAACGTTCCAGCAACCTCGCCCGCGGTGGGCGCCAGGGCTGCTGCTCCTTCCGCCAGGCCCCCCAGGTACCCAAAGGCTCCGCCCACGCCCTCGGCGGCAACGGCATGCCACGGCGGCTCCACCGCCTCCTCGCAGGTCCTGGCTCCGCGGTTCAGCGGGAACAGTCCAACAACACGCCGCGCCCCTTCTCCTGGGGCCTGAACCCCGTGGCCCTGCCCCAGTCCCAGCCAAGCTCGCGGGCGAGCTCCAGTTCCGGGCAGTCACGCCGGAGCCTGCCTCCGCCCAGCTTTGACCAGCTGGCACGAGACATTGAGGCTGCGTAAAAAAAATAAAACGGGGAGAGTTTTTTTGCACGGTTTTGCGCTGCAAAATGCTATTAGTCCAGTGCCTAAGCACGGTTTTGCGCTACAAAATGCTATTAGTCCAGTGCCTATGTCAATATAGACACTGGACTGATAGCATTTGCACGGTTTTTGCGCTGCAAAACGCTATTCTTCCAGGGCCTACGCAAATGTAGGCCCTGGAAGAATAGTTTTCCTTCGCCGTACGAGTCAAAATGCGTGTATATAAACAAGCATGGAGGTAGTCACCGCCGGAGCCCAGGATGAGCTGATGCAGAGCCTGGACTACAAGCTGAAAACAAGCAACACAAGCTACGTGACGGCGCGGCATGACGTGCCCGCTGACCAGCGGCACGTCCTTCATCGACCCCGAGTCCATCAAGATCGCCTTCCGCGTCAGGAACACGGACGGCACCAACCCGCTGGCCCCAGCCACGCCCAACCCCGCCTGCTTCGTCCAGCGCGTCCAGGTCTTCGCCAACGGCCAGCGCTGCGACGACATCCACTACTACGGCCGCACCGTGGCCGTGCATGACCTGCTGAAGGGCCGAGAGTACAACCGCAACAAGGCCATGGAGGGTTTCGACGAAGTGAACGACCCGGCTACGCGGACGTGCTGCTGCGCCCCACCATGGTGGGCATCCTGCGCTGCGGGAAGATGCTGCCGCCGCAGCTGAACCTGGTGATAGAAATTGAGTTTGCGGACGCCACAACTGCGCTGTGGTCCGAGAACGCGCCACGCTGAGCACCGACTTTGAGATCCAGAACGTCCGAGTTCTAGCCTCCCAGGTCGTCCTGGACTCTGCGCTGGTAGAGTCCTTCAACCGCGTGCTCCTCTCAGGAAGGTCCCTGGTGTTCAGCTACCCCACGGTGCACACGCAGCAGTCCAGCGTCCCGAACGGCGGAGCACAACGTCGCCGTGGCGCGCGCCTTCACGAAACTCATGGGCGCGTTTGTGACTTTTTGGGACAACGACGCGGGCTCCAAGATCCACTTGCTGGCCAACCCGGGGCAGGACGTGGCCCCCATCGGCGCGGCCAGGCAGGAGGACAGCCTCCTGGAATCGCAGATGCAGCTGGGCAGCCTGCAGTACCCTCACAACCCCATGAAGGGACCGGAGCACTTCCACTTCCTCTCGGTCCTCGCAGGCACCTACGACGACACAGTGCGCAACATCGACATCGGCCGCGTGGGCTACCTGCGCCACAGCTTCATTGCCGGCTTTCCCACCGAGCGCGTGCCCAAGATGCCGCTCGCTCGGGCGACCTTGCCCGGTTCACCTTCAAGGGCCTGGGCGGCACGATGACGGACCTGTTCATCCACCTGGTGGCCTACCAGCTGGTGACGCTCTCCGGCACGGGCGTCTCTGTGCTTGACTAAAAAAAAGGCCCGGTGCCCCTCTTCACCATTTTTGGTGCAGAGTGGCACCGCTTTTGAAGTTGAGGGGCACCGCCACAAAAATGACAAAAAAAGGCCCGGTGCCACTCTGCATCATTTTTGATGCAGAGTGGCACCGCTTTTGAAGTTGAGGGACACCGCCACAAAAATGACAAAAAAAGCCCCGGTGTCCCTCTTCACCATTTTTGGTGCAGAGGGACAAAAAACATGGAAAAATGGGCTTCTTCCAGGCCCCTCGGATTAGAGGAAGCCACCTAGTCCGGAATGCTCAGCCGCTCCGCAAGCTCCTCCGTGGCCGCGCGCGCAATCTCGTCGCACAGCGCAGCAGGAACGCTGTAGAGCAGCTCGCGTGACTGGCTGACCCTCTCGTACTGCCCCTCCATCAGCCGCGGCCCCCGCTGCGCGGCGCGGAGGTGCCTGCCGTCCTGCCACGCGCCGCAGCGGCTGCCGGGCCTGCACTTTGCCTCGGCCTCCAGCGCATGTTGGTCCATAGCCGCGTCTGCTTCCTGTACGGAGTTCCGTACTTGCAGTAGGTCACGTCCACCCAGGGCAGGCGCTCCATAAACGTCTTCAGCAGCCCGGTGGCCGGGTTCTCGATGACCCACATGAGCGGGTCAAAGTGCGCAATGATCTCAAGGGCGCTGAGCACCAGCGCCCACACACCCCCCACACACCCCCCACACACCCCCCACACACCCCCCACACACCCCCCACACACCCCCCACACACCCCCCCGGCACCTTTAGGGGCCCAGCCCCGCGGCCAGCGGGGAGCGCAGGTGCCGAAGGCCCTGACACGCAACCCCGAAGGGGCCTGGAGGGGGGGAGACACAGGTGCCGCCTGAGATGTTCTCACCCCTATCCCAGGGGGCCAGTGCCCCGGGAACCAGGGGACACAGGTGCCGAGGGCCCTGAGATGTCCCCGGGCATCCCAGGCGGCGGATTGACGGGGTCCGCACCGGGTGGAAGCCGGACCGCTGGACGCACAGGTGCCGAGGGCCCTGAAATGCGACAGCGGGACCACACGGCATACGTGGAGGGAGGACCTCCCCAACGACCAGCTCGTCCGTTGGTATTGGCAGCTGATGCGATCCGTCCGTTGGGGATGGCATCAATTCTACTCCCATCAGCTAGCTGCCAGTGGAGCTGGGCAATCCTCCCATTTTGGCACTAATCCTTATGCGGCGTAAAGGATGCACCGTTTCGCGATTAAGGTACCAGTTGCACCAATGTGGTGCTTTGAAGAGTCTGGGCTAAAGCGTTAACCGTAGGTGGTCGCTTGTCTTGACTCTTAATAAGTATCCACTTGGGCCACCATTTTGGCTCAAGTGGACCTTTTGATCTTTTGTCTTGTGATTTGAAATCCCGCCCACCCAAACCATGGCGGTGACACCAGATGAGTTGGTGGCACCACCACAGGAAGTTCCTGGAGTGTACACGGACGCAGGGGCTAAGCTCCACAAGACCGCCAGGAACCTCATGGTCCTCAAGGGCATCCCGTGGTTCATCCAAGCGACACTGTCGGATGAGGGCTTTGTCTCGATGGAGGACCTCGCGACCCGGTGGGACTCGCCCGACCGTGCAAGGGAGACGGCGCCGGGGGAGTTGGGCTTCGCCCCCAACAACCACCACTACACGGATGTGACTTCCCGGCTGATCGCGGCCCGCATGTTCCAGGTGGTTCACGCGGCTCAACGATCCATGGGAGTTGGGGCGCATGCAACAGCGGGACCCGGGCCACACACGCCCGGGAACACCGCCCCGAATCTCACGGTCTCGTGCGAACGGGGACAGCTGGAGAGGGTTTGGGAGGAGAAGACCAAGCTCACCAAACCCAAGCTGGCCCTTCAAGGAAGCGACCAGCTGGTGAAGCGCCAGTTCAAGCTCTGCGCAGGAGGCGAGATCGGATTCATCCCCATGAAATACCTGGTAAGCGCACTCCCGGAGCCAGGAGAACGGCCATGGAAGACCACTAAGAAGAGCACGGTTGATGGCTGGGACCGGGAGGATGAGGTGGAAGAGCGGGGCGAGCCCAAAACTCGCCACCAGCTCGAGAGGAAGCACGCGGTGTTCCGCAACACCCTCCTCATGTGCGTCCTCTCGTTCCCGCAGTTCGGCCAGTTCGACATCACCCGGGAGGACTTGGAGAGCTGGTACGAGTGGTTCTATGGTGAGGACATCGGGGGCCGTTTTCCCCCGCCAGAGGACCACGTCCTGGCAATTGCCGCACGCAACGCATGGCGAAAGATTCACGAGAAGATGCATGAGGGCAACACCCTCAAGGCGGCCATGCTGTCGGTCAGGCAGGACACATTGTTCTGGACACGTGAGGTCTATGAGAAGATCAAGACCTTTTCCAGGGGCCGCCCATCAACCATGACATCCATGGACTACGCACCACCTCAGAAGGGCAAGAACAAGTCCAAGGGCAAGGGGAAGTCCAAGGGCAAGCCTGGGAACAAAGGGAAGGGTAAGACCCCCACCCGAACAATCAGGCGTCCCGGGGCGGTAACAAGCAGGCAGCCACCGACCCGAAAGGGAACCAGTTCTGTAACAACTGGATGCGCGGGCGCTGCCCGGGCAACTGCGGCCGCACCCACAAGTGCAACCTCATCCTGGCAATGGGCCGCATCTGCCTGGGGGACCACCTCCCGCAGGACTGCCCGGTTTGACTAGGGGCGCTGACCCCTACCCCCCGGGAGGCCTCAGGTGCCGAGGGCCCTGATAAGGCCCGGGGGGCGAGAAGGGGCGCAAACGCCCCAAGCAGGCACAGAAGCCCCCTCCTGCAGGTGCCGAGGGCCCTGACACAGGGGGGGGACAGGCCAGGTGGCGGCCATCCTCGGCGGAACAAGGATGGGGACGGCAGCGTGCACAACGCCCGCCGTGATCAGAACAGCCACACAACCGGCACAACGGCGGCGCCTCAGTCCCGAGCCACAGGTGCCGAGGGCCCTGATATGGCGGGGACGGGACGGTTCCCCGCAGGTGCCGAGGGCCCTGACACGGGGGGCCGCACCCAGAAGGCCCGTGTGCCGGATGACTGGCAGCACACCGCAACGCCAAGGGACACTCCCAGGAAGCAGCCGATCCCACTTCCGGCGCCCAACATCATCAAGCAGGACCCGGTGGTTTTCCACAAGAGCTCGGTGGGGCGGAATGAAGGGGGCCAACGCCTTTCAGCTACCCCCCTGACAAGTCCAACGGAGCCGTCACCGGGATTGGACATCTTCCCGTGGATGGAGAACATCCCTGAGCGTCTGGTACAGCGGCTGAGATGGACACAGGGCACATCGCCCAAAGTTCCATCCAGTGGGCCCATCATTGTCCTGCTCTATGCAGGCAAGGAAGACCCAACTTCCCTGGACAGCTGTCTTCATGCCAACTACCCACACCTTTCCAGCATGGTGGTGGCGGTAGACATCCTACGGTCTGGACCAAAAGGGGACCACGATATGCTCCAACCCGAGCTGTATGGAGCTCTTTGCACGGCAGCAAAGCAGGGCCGAGTGGTCTTCATTGGAGGAGGACCCAACTGCAGGACATGGTCCATCCTGCGCCACATACCAAAACCAGGGGCTCCCACCCCGGTGCGAGGGCGCACTCCAGAGACACTTTGGGGCCTTCCACACCTGGACCAGGCCGCCCAGACTCAACTTGATGATCCTCATTCTGAGACAGATGTACATCACCAGCCTGGCAAGGGCCTCACGAGCGGCGGTTTCTCTGCCAGGGCCCAGGTCCTTCCTGGAACACCCGGAGGACCCAGTGGTGAGCAGCTCGCTGCCCAAAGCCAAGGAATGCTCATCCTTCTGGATCACAGAGGAGGGGCAGCTTTGGATGGAGGAGAACTCCTTGACAGCTATCTCCTTCGACCAGTGCCGCCTGGGCCAGCTGGTCAAGAAGGCCACTACGCTGGCCACGGATCTCCCGATCCAGGACTGGGATCAAATGCGGTGCACGCATCAGTCACATGTGGGCACCAACGAGTCCTCGACTCTTAGCAGATACCTTTGGGATATGATGGCAGGCCTGGCCAAAGCCATCGCTGTGTCACTCGCAGCGCCGGGGCACATCCGGATCCCCTCACAATTTCCGGGAAACCCCAAGGAACCACCTAAGGGGCGGGGGTCGGACCCCCCGGAAGGCCATTCCCCCCGGGGAAAACGGGGGCCCAGTCAAGGAGGTCCCTCCTCATCACACCAGGGCTCAAAGCCCGGAGGCAAGAACGCCCCGAAGCCCCGCCTGCACGGGCAGTTCCACCCTGAGGCAGACACCGTAAGCCCTCGTGGAACAATGACCCCAGACTTCCCATCTCCCATGCCCCCGATGGCCGGAGATGCGGAACAACTGGGGAAGGAGGGACAGGGGGACCAGGTCCTGGACCGCCCCGAATGCCTGCCCGCTTTCAGGGTCCCACACCTCACTGACCGGGTGGCGATTGTCCAATTGGGTTTCCGCTCACGCCCCCTGAGGGATGGGGGGGGAAAACCTTCCCCACTAAGGCTCAACCCCCTTTTCGGAGAATTTCCCCATTGGCTACTTTGGGCGCCCTGATCATGACCCTTACCCGGCCCTGGATTGACAAGGTCCGAATGTCCCTGGCATCAGGTGCCACCACACACCCCTTCCAGGAAGCCGACCTCGAGGAGCTGCGGGCTATCCTAGGATCGAGGCACCTCCATGAACGATGCCCAGGACAACCCCTTCCTCCTGGACTTAGTGTCGCACTTGGCATCCCTTTCAGGTGACCCTGATTGGGAGTTCCCCCTAACACTGAAAGAGGGGGTCCCCTTGGGAGTCTCGGACCCTACCTTGACCTCCCCGGGAGTTTGGCCCACTAAGGAGGAGCTTAAGGGAGAGGCATGGCTGGGGGAAGACCCCCCCCCGCCAGTGGCTCATGATAACTACCCAACGGCGGAACTCTTTGCCGAGGAAATCGAGTCAACCTTTTACGAGGAACGAGCCTTGGACATGGTGGACGGGCCCTTCACTCGCTCCGAGGCGGCAGAGAGGTGCCGCTGCAAACCGGAGGAACTTTGCCCGGGCCCCCTTGCAGGGATTGATGAGTCGGACAAGATCAGGACGATCTATGATGGCTCAAAAGGGGGAGCAAACGCACACATCCAGGCTCACACGGAGGAGAAGACCACCGCACCGATGGGTTGGAGACTGCCTCCATGCCATCCACTGGCTCAGGACAGCGGCGGACCATCCTCATCTACTCCGAGCCCCATCCTCGGGCACTGATGAGGAACCTCGGGATGTTCACCAGCCGGTGCAGGGGCAGTCCCCAGGTGCCGAGGGCCCTGAGAGGGACCCCCACAGCACCAGCCTGTTTCAGGTGGTGAGGGCCCTGATAGGGGCAGGCGGATGATGGAGACCTCCGGCGGCCTGGACGTCTCTCCGCGGTCAACACCCTCAGGGAAGGGCCACTCCCAGGTGCCGAGGGCCCTGATAGGAGGGCCCCATTCCCCCCAACCCCCCCAGGCACGGAACGCCCTGGGGGGAGCAACCCCTGACGTGGCAGCCGCCGACACAGGGGGAAACCTTCATCATCCTCAAGGCGGATGTCACCAAGGCCCACAGGCGCATAAAAGTGCTCCAGAAAGACTGGAAATACCAGGTGGCCTGCATCCAGAACCGGTGGTGGGTCAATAGAGTGGGGGCCTCGGCACAACTGTACTGGGGAAGAAAGGCATCCTTGGTGCTCAGACTCTTGTACTACATCTTCCCTCAGGTGGACTGGCACTTAGTTTTTGTGGACGACTACTGCTGGGTCCTCAGATGCAGCAGGGCGGACTGGGACGCCACAGCCATCCTGGCCACTCTTCTGGCGCTGGGAGTCCCGCTTTCTTGGAAGAAGACGGCGCTCTCCCCGTCAATACCTGGTTGGGATTCGTGGTGGACCCAATCACGCCCTGTGTGCTGCTGGCTCCAGTCAAGCACGTCATAATCCTGGCCACTCTCAAACGGCTGGCCCAGGGGGACATCTTTACCAGCAAGGAGGTGGAACAAGCCTTGGGCCGGATTCAATGGGCTACTTCGGCGTGTCCAGTGACGAAACCTTTCCTCCAGCCCTTTTGGAGCTGGAAGAAGGCCTGCACCACTTCGGGCAGGCCACCGAAGCTGGTTCGTGCTCTGGCCATCCTTCTGGGGAAGCTCTTCAACCAGAGGTTCCCACTGGCATCTCCATTTGCTCCCACACTTCCATGGACGGGGGCATCTGATGCGGGAGCTGGCAAACCGGCGGACCATGCATGGGTTGGTGGTTGGTGCTCGGACGTGCCCAACCCCGACAAGTCCCGAGTGAAGTGGTTCCAACACAGAATCACACCGGAGGGCGAGCCGTGGGCCTTCACTACTGGGGACCCGCAGCGGGCGATAGCGGCCGTGGAGCTCTTCGGCCTCCTCCTTTTGGTGAGGGCTGTTCTGCTTTGTGCAGCCGGCTCGGCTTCTCACACTAGGATTCTGGTTGCTAGTGATAACCAGGGAAACGTTTTCTCCCTGCTTAACGATTCCACTCGCAGGATGCCCAATGCGGCCATCCTCATGGAAATTGTGTTAACACAGCATGACCACCAGGTCATGTTAGGACCGTCGCATGTGAAGCGCGACTTTAACACATGGGCGGATGAACTTACTCATCCGGACCCGCAATTTCCGACTGAGAACCGGGTCTTCCCCTCAGTCGAAAGCGAATTGATCAAGCTGATCTTCGCTACTTTCCTTCCTCACCCATGATGCCGGGAGGGCATCCGGTGAGGTGGGAGGATTCCTCCCTCGCGGTGGGAGTGGCATCAATTCTACTCCCATCAGCTGCTGAGGGGAGCTGCCCAGTGGAGCTGGGCAATCCTCCCATTTTGGCACTAATCCTTATGCGGCGTAAAGGATGCACCGTTTCGCGATTAAGGTACCAGTAGCACCAATGTGGTGCTTTGAAGAGTCAGTTTTTACTTTCTTTTGACCGAACATAAGAACCGCCATCTTTTAATCTAAATCTTAAATTCTTTTCAACAAGGACATCTTCAATATCTAATGTTTCCATAACTTATATATTTAATAATAGAAAAATATTACATTATTCTATTATTAAATTAATTTTTTTTAAAGTGCGAATAATCTATAACTTCTTTTTTAGATTTTTTATTTAATGGTTTTTTAGATTTATTTTTAATACTATTATTTTCAAGCTTATAATTAGGTTCGTCTTCTACAATCTTTTTAATGTCATCATAACTGACTTTCTTTTTAGGATTTATAGTATTTTTTATATCATTATTAGGCATTATATATAAGACTACAAAATTTCCTTTACAGGTTCAATGCTTCTTGATACATCCTTGCCAGTATCACCATATAATGAGTGTTGATGATTTGTTAATGGGTTAAAACCTCCTCTATTTGATGTTATACTGCCTCTATCTAAAATACTGACTATATCTCCAAAATTTCGTAGGCTTGTGTAGTTGTCATTGTTTTTGTTTGACATTGAAATAAAAGGAGCACCGTAAGTAGTTAATCTAATATTTCTATCAGGGTTATTTTGTAAATATTTAGCACTCGCACTACTACCCAATGAATGTGAAATAACTTCACTAATATTATGGTTTTCATCAAGTATATCACTAATATCTCTATAGCTTTCACTGAATGAACTTAAACCAAATGGAATTGTAATATCACTTAACATATCATTAATATTTGATATAATATTTTTTTCTTCCAAAAGTCCCAGCAACATATAGTTTATTATTATCCAAATAATAACCTTTACCATTTGTATATGCTTTGTTTAATCCTTCTGTGTCAGATAAATTATTATTATATTTAGGTTTGAATAATGATTTTTCTTGTTGAATTTCATTAATTATTTTTCTATACATTTCACTATGACCTTGATGAAGTGGATTGTATGATTTTAATGTTCCTTCTTTTAAATAATATTTATATTTATTTTTCATATATAATTAAATTATAAAATTTCTAATTAATTAATATAATGAACTTTTGTAAAATATACATTGATACACGACATAGAAATCTAAACGAAAGTGTGAGCACTTCTGACTTTGTTATAGATTTACCAGAAACACAAGAAACAGGAGCAAAGACAAAACTATACGTCCACGAATTATCACTACCTAATACTATTTATCCTATTGAAGAAAATGTAAATAATAGATTATATTTAACATTAGGAGGAATATTACCGGAGCGCCAGTATATTATTTTATTGTAGCACCAGATAAAGGTAGTTATGTAGGCAGTGAATTAGCAACTGAATTACAAAATAAATTAAATACTGCTACTAATGGAACTGATGGAAATAGTGACTTTTTTAGTTGTAGTTATTCATTAAAAACAAATACTATAACTATAACTGTTAATTATGTTTCTTACTTCTTCGTAATTCATACTGATAAAGAATTGCAAACTAACTACGGTTTTAGTGTTGATTATGACAGAAGCCACACAATGTCTATTAACAATGTTTTAGGAAACACTGTTGAAAAAATCAATTTTGCACCTGACCCGTTCGTTAGTGGGTTTGTTAATTTATTACCAATGAAAAATATTTACTTAACCAGTGATAGTTTAACTAATGGAAATCAATTAGCACCTTATGGAGTTGCTTGCGTATTAAAGAAATTCCTATTACCGCTGGATTTGGAAATGTAATCTATGATAATGAGATTTTAATGAATGACGCTAATGATGTTTCAATGAGACATTTAAGACGCTTACATTTTAAATATGTTGATAGTTTTGGTAAAACTGTAGATTTACATGGGGCAGACAGTAGTTTTAGTTTAACATTTGTTGAAGGTTAGAAAAGCATATAATAAATATTTTAATATAATTATTTATTATATACTAATTATATGGTTAAAAATATTGAAATAGTAGATGTAGGCAGTGAAAATAATGAAGCACCTAAAGAAGTAGAAGACAGTAAAGAAGAACCTATTATTAATGAAGAAAGTAAAGAAGTAGAAACTAATAATATTATAAATGAAGAAAATAATAAAGACAATACACCAGATAATAATATAGACGAACCACCAAAACAAGAATTAAAATCGAAAACATACTCAACTGAAAAAGTGGAATGTCCAAAATGTAAAAAATATTTAACAAAATACACTTTCAGATATCGTCATAACTGTAATGGAATACCAGTTAAAAAAGAACCAGACCCTAACAAAGTTGTTCGAAGAAAAATTATGCATCCTGCACAAGCAAAAGAATTTGAGAATAATGTATATGAAAAGGTTAAAGATAATATTCCAAAAGTTGATGAACAAGAAATAGAAAGAAGAGTTGAAGAACGATTGAAAAAACATTTAGAAACAACTGCTAATAAAGTATTTGAAACCGCGAAAGATAGATACAATAATATGAAGGCAGAACGAGATAACAAAAATAAACAGAAAATTAATAATTTAGCAAATAAAATTATTTGACATTTTTTTTTATAATCTAATTATTATTATATAATGATTTTGATAAGAAACAATTGCTTATGCGTCGTAGAGAAATTTATGACAACGTTGTAAATGGAATAACAGAACCACAAAATAAAGACAAACCGAATATCAGTGATGTTATTGATAGAAAAGCAGTTGTTAAAACAAACAAACCAAAAAAGAAGAATCAATATAAATCAACTCAACATTACTATTATGAAGGAGACAACAAGGCACACCAACCTAATTACACATATTTGAAAGAATTACAAGAACAATTAGAACGTCATAGCGCTAAAAAAGATTATGCTGTATTTCAAAATAAAAGAAGATATCAAGAAGAAACACAGGCGTATTTTAATGAAATCCAAAGGTTGGAAAGTGAAAAATTGAGACATCACCCATCAAGTGAAACAGGTAAATCATATTCAGAAATTATTAAGAAGAAGAAAGGAATAATCAATCAATTAAGAAAGGATTTTAATTTTGAATAAATTAGTTAAATTAATTAATTAGATTAATAAATTATAATCTAATTAATTTAATATACTAATGAGATTAGACAATGCACAGATGAAAACATTAAAATCACAGTTAAGATTAAGACCGTCTTACAATGAACTGATAAAGGAAATTACAAAGGAAGAATATAAAAATAAGAATATAAGAGATGTAATAGACAGAACCGCTTATTATTTTCGTGATAGTTCATTGGGGACAGTTTATGATAATAATACGGTATATTTGAGACAACAACACTTTAAAAACATGTTAGATGGAGAAAATCAAACAAAATATTTTGATATGGCAAGGGATGATGAAATGGATGATTTAAGAGACGGTTCAATACAAACACTAAGTGCCACAATGGATGATGCAGAGGAACAACACGAACGACAAATCAGTCAAATTTCAAAAAGAGTTAGTAGTGAACAAATAGCAGACCTACACCAACGAGCACAACGAGCAAAACAATTAGATGAAGATGACTGGCAGTCAGTAGCAACCGCAAAGTCAAGCAACTATGATGATTTACCAGCACTGGAAGAAATAAGCACTGAAAGAATGACAGCAGAAGCCGCATCAAAAGAATATGTTAAAGGCCTTGTAAATCGTCAATCAAAGGATGTAGCAAGGAAAGTGGCATCATCATTTGTCAAACAAATTACTGAAAATAAAGCAAAAGAGTTAGAAGAAAGAAGAGAACAAACAAGGGACAACGTCGACATTTCATCCACAGTCCCACAAAGACAAACAAGAACACATAAGGAAACCATTGACTATTCAACTGATATAAACCATTGGAAAGGAAGCACAGTAAAAGTAGAAGACATATTACTTCAATTACATTTAAGAGGAACAGGACTTACTGAAGAACAGGAACAACAATATTCAAACACAAAGAAAAAGGGGAAAGGTAAAAAGGAAACTGGTAGAACTTATTTAGTTGGACTGGTGGAGACACTTATAAAAAGCGGAAAATGGACAACAGAAGTAAATGATGAATTGTTAAGAAAAAGAATGAACGATTGGAGAAATATGAAAGGAAAAGGCAAAGCAACAAAGAAAAATAAATCATGTATATAATTTATCAGTAATTATATAAAATGATTAACAACCACAAGCACGAATTAAGGAAACGCCCTACTTTTGATGAAATGCCTAAACAAACAATCACACGCAAAATGAAAACAACAGTTATATTGAAGAGATGCAAGAAAGATATGTTATTGAATAATTTTGATTTTGATAAAATGGATTTAATGAATTATAAAAATAAAGAAAGATATATGAACGCAAAAGTTATGACTGCAGACAAGGCAACACAAACGCTTAACAAAGAAAACAAGGCAACACAAACAGACCTACCAAATGATAAGGCGACACAAACTTATAATTTTGATGATATGACAAAAATAGTAGGTGGGTCTTCAAAGAGTTTCAAAAGCAAATTGATAACCAAGGCTGAAGCAGAAGCATTAGCATTTACATATGACCCTGATTTATATGATGACGACGATGATGATGATGGTGACGGGGTTGATAAATCAACCCCGTCAGGGCGAAGCCGTGACAAAAAGGATGATTATATTGATAAATATAGAAAAATATTTATGTTGATGAGGATTATAGAATTTATGTTGAGGACGGGTTTTAGTATAGGACAAATAGTAGCACATTTAACATACCACACTACATTAACTACAATTCAAGGTTCAGAGTTATTAGTTAATTTAACAATGAATTCATTAGTAACATCATACGATATAGCAACTGCTATAATGAATTGGTTGAATACAAATGTTAGTGAGAAGTTGAGTTAAACACTGAACCCCCTGTTAGTGTTCATAGTTCTCCACCTATCACCGTTCATAGTTCTTCAACGCATACTGTTAATTCATCATCATCATCAGAAGAAAATGCTAATTATGAAATAGCACCGTTGACTGACATTCCTGTCCCTACTGATGCTGAAAGTGAAGATGAAGATAAGGATAAAGATAAGAATAAAGAAAAACAATAAAAATAATAATAATAATAACAAAAAATTTAAATAAAAATAATAAACAATTAAAATAGAATTTAAAATAAAAATAATAAACAATTAAAATAAAGATTAAAATAACAAATAATAAAAATAATAAAAAATAGAATAAAAATAATAATAATAATAACAATAATATTAAAATAAAATAAAAAAAAATAAACAATTTAAATAAAGATTAACATAAAACAAATACAAAAAAGTAAAAACAAAAATTGAAATCAAAAATAATAAAAACATAAAATACAAATTAAAATACCAGAATTTGTACAAATGCCTTAAAGAAAAAATGACTTTATTATATAAGATAAATGCCATTCTATAGCAGACACTCAGATGATGGAAGCGATAGATTGTTAGGAGGAATACATGATGAAGATGGTTATAATGACTTTATGAATATGTTATTTATGAATAGTAGTTTTGCTGATAACATTGAAAGACATTATAAAAGTTCAGATGCTGATGTGTTGCCAAGTCCTACTGATAGCGAAGAAACAAAAGAAAATAAAGAGAAACAGTATCAAAAGGATTATCATAAAAAAATACTTTCAAGAAAAACTTAATACACCTTATACATGTAATATTTGTGGAAAATCAATGGCCAACAGTTCTAACAAATCAAGACATGAAAAAAGTAGAAAGTGCCAGAGTACTAAAAGTAATGTCTAATTGGGTAATATTAATTGGATAATATTAATTTAATTTTAATTTAATTAATGTAATCCAATTTCAATATATGAGTAAACTATATAAAGAACAAATATTAAGCAATCTGTATTATGACCTTGAGACAGGCTATGGTTCTAAACAAAGCTTATACAATCAAGCAAAAGAGAAAGGAGCAAGTGTAACATTAGAAGAAGTGGCAAAGTGGTTGAAGAAGCAACCTAACAAGCAAATAAAGCCGTGTCAGAATTATAACAGTTTCTTAGTGCCATATGCCAGAGCAGAATTTCAAATAGATATTATGGACCATTATGGATATGAAAATATTTAAGAAAGAAGATGAAGAACGCTATGCATTGATTGTAATAGATGCTTTCAGTAAATTAGGTTTTGTGTATCCAATGTTTCAAAGAGACAGTCCAAATGTTTTGAACGGGTTGAAAGAAGCATTTAAAGTTATGGGTGAGCCTGTGGAAATCTTTTCTGATGATGATGGAGCAGTTAAAGCAGAAGTAAAGAATTATTTAGATGATTTAGGTATAATACATAAAACAACGCTAACACATGCCAATATTGTGGAGAGATTTATTAGAACGATGAAGAAAGGAATAGGAGACAGAATACACTTTACTAAAGGTAGATGGACTGATATGTTGAAACCTACATTAAAGAAATATAATAGCGCTATTCACTCATCAACTGGTATGAAACCAAATGAAGCGCATGATGATGACAACAGAGCAAATGTAAAAGCAAACCTTACACTGAAGCAAAAGCATATGAGAAAATACCCTAAATTATCAGTTTCAGACACAGTGACAATATACCAAAAAGGAAAAGGTAATTATACATCGAGGAAAGAAACCAACCCAAAGTGGACAGAAAGGAAATACAAAATAGAAAAGATAGAAAAAGATATAACATTACAAACATACTATGTCTTGGAAGGATTGAAAAAAGCATTATTTGCGCCATGAATTATTACTAATTGAAAATTAGTAATAATAATTTTGGCTAATCTTTGATTTAGTCTTCATGAATTATTACTAATTGAAAATAAAAATAATAATTTAGACAAATTTTTAGTTATTTAGTTCTTAGAATTTTGTGACTTTAAAAAGACTTAAAGAGAAACACCATCATTAAATTATATAGATAATAATATGAATAGAGATTTACCGCCAGATGAAAACACTAAAATAGTTAAGTATCTTCTTAAAGAAAATTTAGGAGAATACAAAGTAAATAATAAAGGTAAGAAACCTAAAACCATAATTATAGGAAACAACCAGTATAGATATAATCCAGAAAAACCAATAAGTAATAGATTGAGTAAGAGACTTGAAGCAGTAAAGAAAACTAATGACTACAAAGCAAATCAAATCAGAGAAAGAGTAGGAGCAAGAACGGTTTTAAAACATGCTATTAAGAAAAAAGCAGTAATAACAGAAGAAAGCGCCTTTAGAGCATATGCCAACGCCTACACAATTTCAAACATTCATTTAAGAGTTGAACGGATTGACTTATTTTAATTAGCAATTTGACAAACTTAATGAATACTTGAAAGAGAATAGAGGAATGAAACTGAATGCTACAATACATATGAAAGTTATGAACTTATTTGATGAGGAGAGAAACGTAACAGTTAGGACAAGGTCGTACACTATTGTAAATGAAGAGGATTTAAGGAATGCTTTGAAAAGAATGAGACCTGATGTTGAAACAATAATTTTAGATATGGCTTTGTATCAGTCAGGATTAATAATTAGCAATATTAATAATCTGCATATCATGTATAATAAATATAATCCGACTAGAGCTGGCAAATATATTGAACTTCCAGAATGGATTAAAAAGAAAAAGGCATGTATCAATATTAAAAATCAAGATGACACGTGTTTTAAATATTCTATTGAGTGTGGATATTGTAAAATTTGTGATACAGCACACCTTGAAAAGATGTTTCATTACAAGAAGATAGAAAGTGATTTGATTTTTGATGGTGTGAGTTTTCCTGCTAATAATAATGATATAGATATATTTGAAGAAAATAATAAATCAATATCCATTAATGTTTATGAAATTGATGATAATGAACAAATTGTTATTAGTAGAAAATTGAAAATACTGATGCGTCTTTTCATTTTGATTTGTTAAGAGTTGATGATGAGGATTGCAGTCATTATGTGTATATAAAAAGTTTGAGCAGACTTATTAATAATCAAACAAGTAATCATAATGGTAAGTCCTATTTTTGTAAATACTGTAAGCATGGATTTAGAAATGAAGAATTATTAAATAAACATTATGATAGTGGATGCATGGAAGTTGAAGGACAACAGATAGTAATGCCTAAGCCTTATGAGAAAGTTAGTTTTAAGCATCACTTCAAAAAGTTAAGATGTCCTTTTGTTGTATATGCTGATTTTGAATGTTTGACAGAGGAACAGAAAAAACCTGATGAAGATGAAGATAAAAACACTTTTTCTTATCAAGAGCATAAACCATGTGGTTTTATGCTTAATATGGTTAATGCTGTTGATAATACATATTATGAATTTATGTATCGTGGTAAAGATGCTGTTGATGTGTTTTGTCAAAAACTTAATGAGATTAGGACAGAAGTAAAAAATAAAATGGGAGAAAACAAAAAATAGATATGAGTGATGAAGACAAAGAAGATTTTAAAAATGCTAAAAACTGCTGTATTTGTGGAGACAAGTTTAGAATGAACTAGAAGAAGGCCAAGGAAGCAGAGAAATGTAGAAAAGTTAGAGATGGAGGGCGAAGCCCTCCAAGCTACTCTTCTGATAAATACCAGAAGATCCGCGACCATTGTCATTTTACAGGTAAGTATAGAGGTTGTGCTCATAATGTTTGCAATCTTAATTTTTGTAGTAGATATTTTAAAATTCCTGTATTCTTTCATAACATGAAAAATTATGACGGTCATTTAATTATTCAAAATGCTGATAAATTTAGTAACAACAATAAAATAGGTGTCATCGCTCAGAACAGTGAAAAAATTATTAATATCAGTTTTGAAAGTTTGAGTGTTAAAGACACTTTTGGGTTTTTAACTGCTTCATTAGATAAGTTAGTTTCAATGAGTAAGTATGATAATACAGATGAAGAAGATAAAAGTAAATGGTTATTGCGTGAAAACTGGAAAGATAATTTTAGGTTTAGTAGTAAAAATGATTTGATTAAGAGTGAGACATGTCTAGATTTGTTAACTGATAAAGGTGTTTATCCTTATGACTACATGAATTCATTTGATAAATTTGATGATGAGCAATTACCGAGTAAGGATGATTTTTATAGTCAGTTGAGTGAAGAAGGTATAAGTGTTAACGACTATGAAAGGGCAAAAATTATATGGAAGCATTTCGACATTAAGAATATGGGTGAATACCATGATTTATATTTGAAAACTGATGTATTATTATTGACTGACATTGTCGAAAATTTTAGAGATGTGTGTATGAAATATTATGGATTGGACCCTGCTTATTATTATACATTGCCTAACTTTGCTTTTGATGCTACGCTTAAAATGACTGGTGTAGAGATTGATTTAATATATGACCAAGAAATGTATGAAATGATAGAAGCAGGACTTAGAGGAGGGATGTGTATGGTTTCTACTAAAAAGGTTGAAGCAAATAATAAATACATGGGAGAAGATTATAATAAAAAGAAAGAAAGTAGTTATATTAACTATTTTGACGCTAATAATTTGTATGGGTTAAGCATGATACAAAAACTGCCATATAAAAATCTAAAATGGGATGATACATTAAAAGAAGAAGACATTATTAATTACAAAAATAATAATATTGGATATATTCTAGAAGTGGATTTAGAATATCCTCAAGAATTACACGATTTACACAATGACTATCCAATGGCACCTGAGGTTATGAATGTTAAAGCCAACATGCTGTCAGATAAACAAATTGAAATTTATGAATTTTTAAATCATAAAAAGCCTACGGATG
The DNA here is from genome assembly GCA_963377175.1 of Effrenium voratum. NCBI lineage: Eukaryota > Dinophyceae > Suessiales > Symbiodiniaceae > Effrenium > Effrenium voratum. The sequence continues at coordinate 129,698 of CAUJNA010000144.1, read as the reverse complement.
AGAAAACAAATAAATTAGTCTTGAATTTAAATGATAAAGAAAAATATGTAATCCATATAAGAACCTTACAATTTTATTTGAAGCAAGGGTTAAAACTTAAGAACATTCATAGAGCAGTTAAATTTGAACAAAAAGAAGTTTTAAAACCTTACATTGAGTTTGACGCTGAGAAGAGGAAGAATGCTAGAAATGATTTTGAGAAAGATGTTTATAAATTGATGAACAATGCCATATTTGGAAAAACAATGGAGGATAAAAGGAAACATTTAGATTTTGAGGTTGTTAGTGATGAAACTAGATATATGAAGTGTGTAAGTAATCCTAACTTCAATCATAGTCATATCATTAATGAAAATTTGGTTGGAGTTGAAAAGCAAAAACAAAGTTGAAACTAGACAAACCTATATTTATTGGGATGAGTATTTTAGATTTGAGTAAGCAACACATGTATAAATTTTATTATGACGTTATGAAGCCTAAATATGGAGATAATATTAAAATGGTATATACTGATACTGACAGTTTTGTATTTCATACTAAAACCGTTGACATTTATGAAGACCTGAATACAATTAAAAAAGAAGTAGATTTTTCAGATTATCCTAAGGAACATAAATGTTATGATGAGAATAACAAAAAAGTATTAGGGAAATTTAAGGATGAATTAAAAAGTAAAATAATAACAGGGTTTATAGCCCTTCGTCCTAAATGCTACGCTTACTCAGTTTTTGGTGATGAAAAAGAATATAAGAAATGTAAGGGCATAGCAAAAGGCACAGTAAGACGTCAAATGAAATATGAAGAGTTTGAGACGGTTTTAAAAACTAATGAGGTTATACATAAGTCATTTAATAGTATTAGAAGTAAAAACCACAGAATTTTTAGTATACCAACTAAAAAAAATGCTCTTAGTAGTTATGAAAACAGAAAATATTGGATAGATGGTATAAACTCACTTGCTTACGACCATTATAAAATACATTCTTTGAAAACGACTTAAAGAAATATTGACTTAATATATTAAGATAGAAATGAGTGATACAGAAAGTGAATATGGTGAATATAGTGATGTAGAAAGTGTGTATAGTGAATTTAGTGATACTGTCCATGAAGATATTGATGTTAAAAATATATTGAAACAAAAGTTTATGAATTACAAATGTAAAGACTGTGAGATGCTAAAGTTAACAATTCAACAGGGTTTTATAGATGGTGTTAGTAATAATATTTGTCAATATATGATATGCACTAATTGTAATAGAATTATAAACAAAATTGATTATATGAATAACAGAGATTTTGATACTAGAAATGCTGAAACTCTTGATGATGATTTAGAAATATTTGTGTTTATTGAAATGAATAAGTTCTTTACTGAAATAGAATTTGATAATTTATTAGATAATGGATATGTGAATGGTTTTATTTATAAGTATTATAGCCTGGTAAAAAGATTATACAATATGTCTTTTAGCATTAA
>CAUJNA010000144.1:110000-128118 GCA_963377175.1 Effrenium voratum | reverse complement strand
AAAATTAATAATTTAGCAAATAAAATTATTTGACATTTTTTTTTATAATCTAATTATTATTATATAATGATTTTGATAAGAAACAATTGCTTATGCGTCGTAGAGAAATTTATGACAACGTTGTAAATGGAATAACAGAACCACAAAATAAAGACAAACCGAATATCAGTGATGTTATTGATAGAAAAGCAGTTGTTAAAACAAACAAACCAAAAAAGAAGAATCAATATAAATCAACTCAACATTACTATTATGAAGGAGACAACAAGGCACACCAACCTAATTACACATATTTGAAAGAATTACAAGAACAATTAGAACGTCATAGCGCTAAAAAAGATTATGCTGTATTTCAAAATAAAAGAAGATATCAAGAAGAAACACAGGCGTATTTTAATGAAATCCAAAGGTTGGAAAGTGAAAAATTGAGACATCACCCATCAAGTGAAACAGGTAAATCATATTCAGAAATTATTAAGAAGAAGAAAGGAATAATCAATCAATTAAGAAAGGATTTTAATTTTGAATAAATTAATTAAATTAATTAATTAGATTAATAAATTATAATCTAATTAATTCAATATACTAATGAGATTAGACAATGCACAGATGAAAACATTAAAATCACAGTTAAGATTAAGACCGTCTTATAATGAACTGATAAAGGAAATTACAAAGGAAGAATTCAAAAATAAGAATATAAGAGATGTAATAGACAACGCTTATTATTTTCGTGATAGTCCATTAGGAACAGTTCATGATAATAATACAGTAGATTTGAGACAACAACACTTTAAAACATGTTAGATGGAGAAAATCAAACAAAATATTTTGATATGGCAAGGGATGATGAAATGGATTATTTAAGAGACGGTTCAATACAAACACTAAGTGCCACAATGGATGATGCAGAGGAACTCAAATTTTCAAAAAGACTTAGTAGTGAACAAATAGCAGACCTACACCAACGAGCACAACGAGCAAGACAGTTAGAAGAGAAAGATGAGTGGCAGTCAGTAGTATCATCAAAATCAAGCGACTATGATGATTTACCAGCACTGGAACCGCTTATGACACAAGACGAAGCAGTTAAACGAATTCAAGGGGCTCAAAGAGGATTAATGACGAGGAAAGAAGATGAAGCAGCTAAACGGATACAAAGGGCACAAAGAGGATTAATGACGAGGAAAGAAGAAAGAAGAGAACAAACAAGGGACAGTGCTGACATTTCATCCACAGTCCCACAAAGACAAACAAGAACACATAAGGAAACCATTGACTACTCAACTGATATAAACCATTGGAAGGGAAGCACAGTAAAAGAAGAAGACATATTACTTCAATTACATTTAAGAGGAACAGGACTTACTGAAGAACAGGAACAACAATATTCAAACACAAAGAAAAAGGGGAAAGGTAAAAAGGACACTGGTAGAACTTATTTAGTTGGACTGGTGGAGAAACTTATAAACAGCGGAAAATGGACAACAGAAGTAAATGATGAATTGTTAAGAAAAAGAATGAACGATTGGAGAGATATGAAAGGAAAAGGCAAGGCAACAAAGAAAAAATAGATAATTTTACATAATTTATCAATAATTATATAAAATGATTAACAACCACAAGCAAGAGTTAAGGAAACGCCCTACATATGATGAAATGCTTAAACAAGCAATCACAAGCAAAATGAAAACAACAGTTATATTGAAGAAATACAAAAAATATATGTTATTGAATAATTTTGATTTTGATAAAATGGATTTAATGAATTATAAAAATAAAGAAAGATATATGAACGCTCAAGTTATGATGGCAGACAAGGCAACACAAACGCTTAACAAAGAAAACAAGGCAACACAAACAGACCTACCAAATGATAAAGCGACACAAACTTATAATTTTGATGATATGACAAAAATATTAGGCGGTTCTTCAAAGAGTTTCAAAAGCAAACTGATAACCAAGGCTGAAGCAGAAGCATTAGCATTTACATATGACCCTGATTTATATGATGACGACGATGATGATGATAAAAATGATGATGATATTGATAAATATAGAAAGAAATTATTTATTTTGATGAGGATTATAGAATTTATGTTGAGGACGGGTTTTAGTATAGGACAAATAGTAGCACATTTAACATACCACACTACATTAACTACAATTCAAGGTTCTGAGTTATTAGTTAATCTGACAATGAATTCATTAGTAACATCATACGATATAGCAACTGCTATAATGAATTGGTTGAATACAAATGTTAGTCAAGAAATTGAGTTAAACACTTCCCCGCCTGTTAGCGTTAAAGAAAATGCTAATTATGAAATAGCACCGTTGACTGACATTCCTGTCCCTACTGATGCTGAAAGTGAAGATGAAGATAAGGATAAAGATAAGAATAAAGAAAAACAATAAAATAATAATAAAAATAAATCATAATAAATAATAAAAATGTAATAAACATAATAATAATAAAAATAAAAAATAATAAAAATAAAAAATAAATAATAATAATAAAAATAAAATTAAAATAAAAAATAAAATAAAAATAAAAAAAATAAAAAAAATAAAATAAATAATAATAAAAATAAAAAAAATAAAAAAAAAAATAAAATAAAAATAAAAAATAAAATAAAAATAATAAAAAAAAATAAAAATAATAAAAATAATAATAATAAAAATAAAAAAATAAAATAATAAAAATAAAAAATAAAATAAAAATAAAAAATAAAATAAAAATAAAAAAAATAAAATAAAAATAATATAATAATAATAATAAAAATAAAAAAATAAAATAAAAATAAAAAATAAAATAAAAATAAAAAATAAAATAAAAATAATAAAAAATAATACTAATAATAATAAAAATAAAAAAATAAAATAAAAATAAAAATATAAATATATATATATATAACATAAAATACCATAATTTGTACAAATGCCTTAAATAAATAACGACTTTATTATATAAGATAAATGCCATTCTATAGCAGACACTCAGATGATGGAAGCGATAGATTGTTAGGATGAATACATGATGAAGATGATTATAATGACTTTATGAATATGTTATTTATGAATAGTAGTTTTGCTGATGACATTGAAAGACATTATAAAAGTTCAGGTGCTGATGTGTTGCCAAGTCCTACTGATAGCGAAGAAACAAAAGAAAATAAAGAGAAACAATATCAAAAGGATTATCATAAAAAAAATACTTTCAAGAAAAACTTAATAAACCTTATACATGTAATATTTGTGGAAAATCAATGGCCAACAGTTCTAACAAATCAAGACATGAAAAAAGTAGAAAGTGCCAGAGTACTAAAAGTAAAGTCTAATTGGATAATATTAATTTAATTTTAATTTGATTAATATAATCCAATTTCAATATATGAGTAAACTAAGTAATGAGGAGATAATGAGCAATATCTATTATGATTTAGAAACAGGTTATGGTTCTAAACAAAGCTTATACAATCAATCAAAAGAGAAAGGAGCAAGTGTAACATTAGAAGAAGTGGCAAAGTGGTTGAAGAAGCAACCTAACAAGCAAATAAAGCCGTATCAGAATTATAACAGTTTCTTAGTGCCATATGCCAGAGCAGAATTTCAAATAGATATTATGGATATGAAAATATTTAAGAAAGAAGATGAAGAACGCTATGCATTGATTGTAATAGATGCTTTCAGTAAATTAGGTTTTGTGTATCCAATGTTTCAAAGAGACAGTCCAAATGTTTTGAACGGGTTGAAAGAAGCATTTAAAGTTATGGGTGAGCCTGTGGAAATCTTTTCTGATGATGATGGAGCAGTTAAAGCAGAAGTAAAGAATTATTTAGATGATTTAGGTATAATACATAAAACAACGCTAACACATGCCAATATTGTGGAGAGATTTATTAGAACGATGAAGAAAGGAATAGGAGACAGAATACACTTTACTAAAGGTAGATGGACTGATATGTTGAAACCTACATTAAAGAAATATAATAGCGCTATTCACTCATCAACTGGAATGAAACCAAATGAAGCGCATGATGATGACAACAGAGCAAATGTAAAAGCAAACCTTACACTGAAGCAAAAGCATATGAGAAAATACCCTAAATTATCAGTTTCAGACACAGTGACAATATACCAAAAAGGAAAAGGTAATTATACATCGAGGAAAGAAACCAACCCAAAGTGGACAGAAAGGAAATACAAAATAGAAAAGATAGAAAAAGATATAACATTACAAACATACTATGTCTTGGAAGGATTGAAAAAAGCATTATTTGCGCCATGAATTATTACTAATTGAAAATTAGTAATAATAATTTTGGCTAATCTTTGATTTAGTCTTCATGAATTATTACTAATTGAAAATAAAAATAATAATTTAGACAAATTTTTAGTTATTTAGTTCTTAGAATTTTGTGACTTTAAAAAGACTTAAAGAGAAACACCATCATTAAATTATATAGATAATAATATGAATAGAGATTTACCGCCAGATGAAAACACTAAAATAGTTAAGTATCTTCTTAAAGAAAATTTAGGAGAATACAAAGTAAATAATAAAGGTAAGAAACCTAAAACCATAATTATAGGAAACAACCAGTATAGATATAATCCAGAAAAACCAATAAGTAATAGATTGAGTAAGAGACTTGAAGCAGTAAAGAAAACTAATGACTACAAAGCAAATCAAATCAGAGAAAGAGTAGGAGCAAGAACGGTTTTAAAACATGCTATTAAGAAAAAAGCAGTAATAACAGAAGAAAGCGCCTTTAGAGCATATGCCAACGCCTACACAATTTCAAACATTCATTTAAGAGTTGAACGGATTGACTTATTTTAATTAGCAATTTGACAAACTTAATGAATACTTGAAAGAGAATAGAGGAATGAAACTGAATGCTACAATACATATGAAAGTTATGAACTTATTTGATGAGGAGAGAAACGTAACAGTTAGGACAAGGTCGTACACTATTGTAAATGAAGAGGATTTAAGGAATGCTTTGAAAAGAATGAGACCTGATGTTGAAACAATAATTTTAGATATGGCTTTGTATCAGTCAGGATTAATAATTAGCAATATTAATAATCTGCATATCATGTATAATAAATATAATCCGACTAGAGCTGGCAAATATATTGAACTTCCAGAATGGATTAAAAAGAAAAAGGCATGTATCAATATTAAAAATCAAGATGACACGTGTTTTAAATATTCTATTGAGTGTGGATATTGTAAAATTTGTGATACAGCACACCTTGAAAAGATGTTTCATTACAAGAAGATAGAAAGTGATTTGATTTTTGATGGTGTGAGTTTTCCTGCTAATAATAATGATATAGATATATTTGAAGAAAATAATAAATCAATATCCATTAATGTTTATGAAATTGATGATAATGAACAAATTGTTATTAGTAGAAAATTGAAAATACTGATGCGTCTTTTCATTTTGATTTGTTAAGAGTTGATGATGAGGATTGCAGTCATTATGTGTATATAAAAAGTTTGAGCAGACTTATTAATAATCAAACAAGTAATCATAATGGTAAGTCCTATTTTTGTAAATACTGTAAGCATGGATTTAGAAATGAAGAATTATTAAATAAACATTATGATAGTGGATGCATGGAAGTTGAAGGACAACAGATAGTAATGCCTAAGCCTTATGAGAAAGTTAGTTTTAAGCATCACTTCAAAAAGTTAAGATGTCCTTTTGTTGTATATGCTGATTTTGAATGTTTGACAGAGGAACTGAAAAAACCTGATGAAGATGAAGATAAAAACACTTTTTCTTATCAAGAGCATAAACCATGTGGTTTTATGCTTAATATGGTTAATGCTGTTGATAATACAAATTATGAATTTATGTATCGTGGTAAAGATGCTGTTGATGTGTTTTGTCAAAAACTTAATGAGATTAGGACAGAAGTAAAAAATAAAATGGGAGAAAACAAAAAATAGATATGAGTGATGAAGACAAAGAAGATTTTAAAAATGCTAAAAACTGCTGTATTTGTGGAGACAAGTTTAGAATGAACTAGAAGAAGGCCAAGGAAGCAGAGAAATGTAGAAAAGTTAGAGATGGAGGGCGAAGCCCTCCAAGCTACTCTTCTGATAAATACCAGAAGATCCGCGACCATTGTCATTTTACAGGTAAGTATAGAGGTTGTGCTCATAATGTTTGCAATCTTAATTTTTGTAGTAGATATTTTAAAATTCCTGTATTCTTTCATAACATGAAAAATTATGACGGTCATTTAATTATTCAAAATGCTGATAAATTTAGTAACAACAATAAAATAGGTGTCATCGCTCAGAACAGTGAAAAAATTATTAATATCAGTTTTGAAAGTTTGAGTGTTAAAGACACTTTTGGGTTTTTAACTGCTTCATTAGATAAGTTAGTTTCAATGAGTAAGTATGATAATACAGATGAAGAAGATAAAAGTAAATGGTTATTGCGTGAAAACTGGAAAGATAATTTTAGGTTTAGTAGTAAAAATGATTTGATTAAGAGTGAGACATGTCTAGATTTGTTAACTGATAAAGGTGTTTATCCTTATGACTACATGAATTCATTTGATAAATTTGATGATGAGCAATTACCGAGTAAGGATGATTTTTATAGTCAGTTGAGTGAAGAAGGTATAAGTGTTAACGACTATGAAAGGGCAAAAATTATATGGAAGCATTTCGACATTAAGAATATGGGTGAATACCATGATTTATATTTGAAAACTGATGTATTATTATTGACTGACATTGTCGAAAATTTTAGAGATGTGTGTATGAAATATTATGGATTGGACCCTGCTTATTATTATACATTGCCTAACTTTGCTTTTGATGCTACGCTTAAAATGACTGGTGTAGAGATTGATTTAATATATGACCAAGAAATGTATGAAATGATAGAAGCAGGACTTAGAGGAGGGATGTGTATGGTTTCTACTAAAAAGGTTGAAGCAAATAATAAATACATGGGAGAAGATTATAATAAAAAGAAAGAAAGTAGTTATATTAACTATTTTGACGCTAATAATTTGTATGGGTTAAGCATGATACAAAAACTGCCATATAAAAATCTAAAATGGGATGATACATTAAAAGAAGAAGACATTATTAATTACAAAAATAATAATATTGGATATATTCTAGAAGTGGATTTAGAATATCCTCAAGAATTACACGATTTACACAATGACTATCCAATGGCACCTGAGGTTATGAATGTTAAAGCCAACATGCTGTCAGATAAACAAATTGAAATTTATGAATTTTTAAATCATAAAAAGCCTACGGATGAGAAAACAAATAAATTAGTCTTGAATTTAAATGATAAAGAAAAATATGTAATCCATATAAGAACCTTACAATTTTATTTGAAGCAAGGGTTAAAACTTAAGAACATTCATAGAGCAGTTAAATTTGAACAAAAAGAAGTTTTAAAACCTTACATTGAGTTTGACGCTGAGAAGAGGAAGAATGCTAGAAATGATTTTGAGAAAGATGTTTATAAATTGATGAACAATGCCATATTTGGAAAAACAATGGAGGATAAAAGGAAACATTTAGATTTTGAGGTTGTTAGTGATGAAACTAGATATATGAAGTGTGTAAGTAATCCTAACTTCAATCATAGTCATATCATTAATGAAAATTTGGTTGGAGTTGAAAAGCAAAAACAAAGTTGAAACTAGACAAACCTATATTTATTGGGATGAGTATTTTAGATTTGAGTAAGCAACACATGTATAAATTTTATTATGACGTTATGAAGCCTAAATATGGAGATAATATTAAAATGGTATATACTGATACTGACAGTTTTGTATTTCATACTAAAACCGTTGACATTTATGAAGACCTGAATACAATTAAAAAAGAAGTAGATTTTTCAGATTATCCTAAGGAACATAAATGTTATGATGAGAATAACAAAAAAGTATTAGGGAAATTTAAGGATGAATTAAAAAGTAAAATAATAACAGGGTTTATAGCCCTTCGTCCTAAATGCTACGCTTACTCAGTTTTTGGTGATGAAAAAGAATATAAGAAATGTAAGGGCATAGCAAAAGGCACAGTAAGACGTCAAATGAAATATGAAGAGTTTGAGACGGTTTTAAAAACTAATGAGGTTATACATAAGTCATTTAATAGTATTAGAAGTAAAAACCACAGAATTTTTAGTATACCAACTAAAAAAAATGCTCTTAGTAGTTATGAAAACAGAAAATATTGGATAGATGGTATAAACTCACTTGCTTACGACCATTATAAAATACATTCTTTGAAAACGACTTAAAGAAATATTGACTTAATATATTAAGATAGAAATGAGTGATACAGAAAGTGAATATGGTGAATATAGTGATGTAGAAAGTGTGTATAGTGAATTTAGTGATACTGTCCATGAAGATATTGATGTTAAAAATATATTGAAACAAAAGTTTATGAATTACAAATGTAAAGACTGTGAGATGCTAAAGTTAACAATTCAACAGGGTTTTATAGATGGTGTTAGTAATAATATTTGTCAATATATGATATGCACTAATTGTAATAGAATTATAAACAAAATTGATTATATGAATAACAGAGATTTTGATACTAGAAATGCTGAAACTCTTGATGATGATTTAGAAATATTTGTGTTTATTGAAATGAATAAGTTCTTTACTGAAATAGAATTTGATAATTTATTAGATAATGGATATGTGAATGGTTTTATTTATAAGTATTATAGCCTGGTAAAAAGATTATACAATATGTCTTTTAGCATTAAACGTTTAAAGTACGAAGCATTGAATGATAATGACTTTGATTTTGTAAATGAGTTTTTAAATTGTAAGTATGAAGCTCACGAACTTAGATACACAGCAAGACATGCAATTAGTGTAATGAAGGTGTTTATAAAAGAAATAGGAAATAATATGTATAATGAAAAAACAGTTGATAAAATAGTGAAACGAATTGAAAGAGAATTTTAAAGTTAATTAGAATAAAGTTGAACTCATACTATAATAATAACATGTAAAATATTATATGTTATAATTGTAATATACTTATCGTTTGTAAAGATTGAATTATTATATTTTCCTAATTTGCTTATCTCTTTCAAAGTGCGTTGTTTAGACTTGGTATGCTTCTTCAATTTTTTCGTGCTTTGGCTGTTTGTTTTTGTTTTGTTTGATACTTTTGTGATATTTTTTGTTGGTATGTTGCTTTGTTTTTTGTTGATGTGTGTTTTTGAGTTGAGTGTCTTTGATGGTTTAGAGTGTTGCTGTTTTGTTGGTATGCTTGTTTGAATTATTTAATGTTGTATGCTGTGATTAAATATTTTTGTTGCTGGTTGTGATTATTTATTTTGTTTGCTTCTTGTTCTGGATTTTGTTTTCTGTTTGTTGTGTTGCTGTTGGAAAAAATAGTAGAAAAATAATTCTTTGAATTCTCCTTTTACTATTTTTCCCCCACCCCTAACTCACAGAACCGTTGTTAATTCGGGGTCAACATTAAATTGGCTTCGAAACCGGATAGCCCCCGACAAGCAGGTCCACAGCCCGCCCAAACCTCCGAACCGGGCCGCGTCGCCCAGAAAAGTTTCAGAGCGCCCAAACCTCCCACCGCTGGCGTGCTTCCACTTAGTTACCACTGTCGCAAGCACAGCGCTTCCAGTTAATAGCAACCACACCCACTGCTTCATGATAGTTCCAGTCACCAACATAGCGGAGGGGAAGCCGTGAAGATAGCGGTGCAAATACCCGCAACTGACAGGGCCTGGAAGCATGAGCCAATTCCAACTCCGGGCAATTGCAGGGGAGACGGATGTAACGCACCCAGTCCAGCCTCCGGGCCACCCGAAACCAAAACTTGCCAGGAGCTTCGCCCCATGTGGGAGCCAAAGCCTTGGCCTTCTCGCTCCAGCGAGCCTGGCCGTCGTCGCGACGAGGGCCCAAACGAAGATGCGTTGGTTTTTCCCGTCGGCTTGGCCTGGAAAACCGAACTCCCAAATCAGAGTAACCTCAAACGACGAGCCCCCCACATGCAACAGGGCCTTTCTTCATGTCAAATGCGCGAAAGTTGATATGACGCCTAGAATCGTGTGTTTAGGATTGGCTTAGGACTCCCCTGGCCCCTTTGTGAGGCATCAGATGGTTGGGCACATTGCCGGGCTATTGAGCTTAACTTTACATTTGTGTATTGGTAGGTTGTTTGCTGGCTTGCTTGCATGCATGCATGCATGATTGCTTGCTCGCTCGCTTGCTTGCTTGCTTCCTTGCATGCTTGCTTCGTTGCTTCCTAGCTTTCTTGCTTTCTTGCTTGCTTGCTTCCTGGCTTCCTGGCTTTCTTGCTTTCTTGCTTGCTTGCTTCCTGGCTTCCTTGCGTCATTGCCGCTTTGCTTCCTTGTCTTATTTGTTTATTTCTTTCTTTCCTTCCGTGTTTCGTTGTGTCTTTGTTCCGGGTTGCATTGTCTTGTTTCTTTTGCTTGTTTTGTTTGCGATTCTTTGTGATTATTTGTTTGTTTGCTTGTTTACCTTCGTCTATCTGTCTGCTCTGCCTGTCTACCAGTCTGCAGGCCCTGCCTGCCTGCCTGCCTGCCTGCCTGCCTGCCTGCCTGCCTGCCTGCCTGCCTGCCTGCCTGCCTGCCTGCTTGCCTGCCTGCCTGTTTGTCTGTCTTTGTCTGTCTGCCTGTCTGTTTGTTACATGTGTGTCAGTCGGTCTGCCTGGCTGTCTGTTTCCGTGTGTGTCAGTATGCCTTCCGTCCGTCTGCCTGTCTGTCTGTCGGTCCGTCCGTCCGTCCGTCCATCCGTCTGTCCGTCTGTCCGGCTGTCTGTCTGTCTATATATGTGTCTGTCTGCCTCCCTCTGTTACTTGTGTGTCAGTCTGTCTGCCTCCATGTCTGCCTGTCATTCTGTCTGCTTGTTTTTCTACCTGCCTGCCTGTTTGATCTAACAATTATTACGGGTCATAGACGTTGCCAACCACCATGAAAAAACATATGCGTTGCCAACCACCATGACATCATACACGATTATTTTGCTCTAGTTTCGAGTCTTTTGCGCGCTTCGCCTTGCTCTTTTCGAAGCAACCTCGGGCCTCAGTTATTTGGACCGCCGCACAAGCGCGCTGCTTCTGCCCGAGGCCTCAGTGGCCCCTCGCCGTTTTCCTGTAAAGGTGAGATGGGTACAACCAGCGCCCTTTTGAGGGCGTGCCGTATAATTTTTATGAGGCTCGTTGCTCTTTGTTTGTCTTTTCCAAGAAAATCAAGGAGCCGGTCCTTTTTGGGGCATCTATTTTAAGACCATCTTTTGAGGTCCGCTTTTTGGATGCGTCTTGTTCGGGGAGCCTTAGAATGGTTTTGCGGCTGTTCTTGTTGTTTTCCTATCAAACCACAAGGAAGCGGGTCCTCTCCAGAAAGCTTGCCCCTCAGGTAACACCAACGTCTTCCAGGTGGAAGCTCCCACGTTGTGGTTTCCAGTTGAAAGGCTGCAAGACCAAGCGGTCTGCGCGCTTCCATGTTTGTGTTTGAGTCACGGGTGCTCCAACACTCGCTTCCTCACTATTCCATTCTTCAGAAACAAAGGCTGCGAACTCTGTCCGATATCGGCCGGCACTTCCATTGAAAAGGGCTGGGGTCGGGTAATTCGGAATGTAATCGATTCAATGTTTCGATATATTTTTCGTGTAAGGCCGTCCGCCTTCTACATTTTGATCAGTGCACAATGTTCAATGAGGAAGCTCCAGGGCATAGATGTTGAATAGATGTCGTAAACGGTGTTTGACTGTTGTTGTTTATCGATTTGCGAAGAAGGTCACGCTTTTGGACGAAATCTGACTGCCCTAGAAGTGTGTCACACTGCACCTGCTGACGGACTTGCCAAATCTTCTAGCAAGATATGAACAGGTCAATCGGCGTCTCTTCAACAAGGCATTTTTAGACAACAGGCTCTAGCATTTCTACCCTCACTCCCTAAGTTCCTGGACTTTAAGCTTTTTGGGAAGACCATTTTTGTGGTAAACCATCAAAAGTGATTACTTTTTTGGGCCGATCCACTTTTGGGCCGATCCACTCAGGAAGTGAGTACCATAAAGACGAGCACTCTTGCTACCTCAGAGTTACCTCATCAAAGGCTGATTGTGTAGGTCCATATATGAACCCATGGCCATTTTGGATCCCAAAGGGCTGATTTCCCATAATTTTGCCTCAAACGATGTGTTCACATAAAAACTCGGGGTTCATACTGTGGATGGACAAAATCCTGAACCCTGGAACCCATGATTCCCCTGTAAACACCAACAAACCATTATTTCCATGGTTTCTACTTGGTGCGAACGGATTCCGTCCATCCACAGTATACTGTGGGCATATGCATCCATTGACCTCAGGTCCTCTCCAAACCGGGGAGCTTCCACAAAGCTCCTGAAAAGAAATTCATTTTGCCACCATTTGAAACATGTGGCTTTTTCAACACCAAAATAAAGAAATGGAAGCAACACCATTTACAAGTTGCAATGTTTAGGTGTTTTTCATGCATCCGGATCCCTGTGAGAAAATGGGCGACCCCCTCAAAAAGGAATCCTTCACGAGAGACTCGATCATTTTTCCACGACAGCTGGCGTAAAGACCACCTTCGGAGCTTCCAGGTGCGCCCGGGTTGGGGCCCGAGTTAGGTGCGACGCGGCGTACACGCGGGAGGCGCTGCACAGCTGGACGGGCCAGCTCTTGCCCAGCTACCGGCCACTGGCCGGAGAGCCCAGGGGAGTGTTGGCATGTCCGGCTTTCTAGGGCTAGCTTCCATTTCCGTTCTTTCCAGGGATCCGGATCTTTTCAGGAAACCAGCAAAAACCTAGGGGAAACAGATCCGGTTTTTGAAAAGAACGATGGTTGAAAAGAATGGGGAATCAGCCCCTAGAGGGTTACCCGGTTTTCCTGGTTTCTCTCTAGGTCCCCCAGTTGCTTTTCCCTTTCCCCTTTTGCTAAAGTAGACTACCAAAAGAAGTTGGTACTCTCATTCTAAGCTCTCTACTGGAGGACCTAGCTCTTGCACTGCCAAGCAAAAACTCTCTTGAACTACCAACTCCCCCTGAATAATCCGTGCCCAGTTTTCCACGTGCCCGGCTTTCCCCCTTTGTTGGGGAGGGCCAATTCCCCTTACCAACAAACAGGCCCGGCCAAGTCACTTGTTTTGCCCATGGCCACTGTGGGTGAAATACCTCCTAAGAGCTTTGTTTGTTTTGTTAAAGCTTTTTATCCCCATTCATTACCAAACGGCGGCAAAGTAAGCCCCATCCCTCAAAGGGCCCCGAAGGACACTCCTTCAACGCGCTTTGTTGATTGAGTCTCCCTTCAAAATGAGGCCCCCCCAAATATGAAGTTGGAGATTGGACCTGGTTCTTGTACAGGGCAAGAACGGAAAACCACTCCCCAACCTCTTAACCATCCCAACCACCGGTCAGAGGGACGGTGAAGATAACTCTCGGCTGGCCGGCCTTTGAAACAACGGGGCTCCACATGTTCCGCTGGTGTTTGGTCCCTTGGTTCAGTGGGGGGTTTGTCGCACGGCCAGTGTTTTTCGGTCTTGTTGAGTGTACCTGTACCCTTTCTTTGGGTTGGTTTCACAGGACACCCACCAAGAAAAACAGCCATTTTGCTGGTTTCTCTAAGTTGAAGCAAGTCCATATTTGTCAAGCTTCCGGCAAGAAGTTGCCGACCGGCTGAGGAAAGATGGGGAACCACGTCCAATCCCGGGCTTCAAACCACAAGAGAGAAGCTCCCCTTTCACTTGAATGGAAGACAATTGGGGTCTTCTCCTTCACGTTTTCGGGTCTGAATATGACATGCTTGGCTCATGGGTTTGGTTCTTGGTTGCTTCAGTTCTGAGCCTGTTGTTGGCTAAGATCTCCCCGGGATTCGTGTATGAAAAGAAAACTATTCACAGTTGTTGGATCATGCTTTTAGTTGTTTTAGTTGTTTTTGGGTCAAACTGACAAGATTACTTTCCAACCCTTCGTATGGTAGCAAAGACTTTGTTTGTTGCAGCCCCTACTAAAAATGAGCAGAGCCCAACCCATGCTGAATCACCCATTGGTCCATTGGTGGCATCTTGGAAGAGCATCTTTGAGGGATTCTTTTCTTGGCTTGGGGATGGGTGGATTCATTTTGCAAAAGAAAAAGGCGTGAATGAGGTCGCTCTACTGTGGATGAACAAAATCCATCTCGCACCACCCGTTGAGAAACCATGGAACGATTCGATCCCCCAACGTAAATACCAACGTTTCCCATGGTTTCATTCCCATGGTGTCAAAGTGGTGCGAAATGGATTTCGCAACCATCCACAATATGAATCCGTTGCGACCCAACGGTGCAGCAAGCAACAACGCCCCTGGGTTTTCTCACACCCAGTTTGAGAATCTTAGACACCTTGTCTTTGGTACATTTTCCCAAGGGATGTTAGGACTGAACAATTTTTTGCCAAATAGGTTTTCCGTATGAAACCACTAAAAGTTGTTCACTTTTGGCGGGGGAGCAGATTTCGCAGCCGAGTGGTGTGAGCGAAAACGGAGCCATCCGAGGCGACTTACATCCCCTGGAAATATGCGCCCAAGGCCTTGGAAGACGGTGTCAACCAGAAGTTTTTCGAGCGGATCTTGTTTTGTTTCTTCTTCTTCTTTTGCAAATCAATTGAAGCCAGGCTCCTTGTGGGCTCATTTTATTTTTATTTTATGCAGCTTCGCTGGTGTGTAGGTTCACATGGTTTTTAGGCTTTGTTTTGCTTGGTTCTCTTCATTCTTAGTAGGGGCTGCAAAAAGCAAAGTTTGTGGTTACCATAGCAAGGATCGAGAACTTGGGAAAAAGAATCTTGTCCGGAGCAGCGAGGGGCCCCCGGGTTCCTTCATGTGGCAAATTCCATGGGGAGCGATGGGCTCGCAAAACACATCCGATGCCCGGGCCATGGTTACGGTTGATCCGCCTTTTCGGCAACTGGGTCTCTATGGGAAAAATGACAAGCAGCTTGAACATGGCACATACTTAATATTCTTTGATTGCGTCTTTAAGCCTTTGTTAGTTGGGTTTAAAGGCAACCCAAACAGAAGGCCACTGATTTTGGGGGCCTCTCGAGTTTCAATATCAAAAGGGGAGATGCCTTCTGGACCCTTTTGCGACCCAACACTTTGACATGGGGACGTTGCCAAGAAGAAGTGTGAATAGCATGCCGAAACACTGTTGTTGGATCATGGAGAGGGCATTTAGTCAACCTGTAAATTGGTTTGGCCCCTCTACAAGCCTTCCGAAGCGAGGCAGCAAAATCTGCCAGGTTCTTGGATCAAAAAGGGAGCCCTTGGTCATGTTGTTTTTGTTGCGTGTGTTTTGCGGTCCCCACGGAAAAAAAAACCCAGACCTATACCCAGGGAACCACGCACTGGAGAGCTTCGGCGCACGCCGAAGTTGAGTGGCCCTGATCAACTCAGGTACCCCCTTGGCGGTTTGGATAGGTTTGGGCATTGTGAGCCGCTGGGTTTCTTGGAGAGGGTAAAAAAAACCAAGCCCTCAGCCTCCAAACCACATGGACTCCAAACCAGAAAAAAAATGGCGGAAAGCTGAAATGACTGAATGACCCTTGTCAACCATCATATAGTTTCCTTTCTGATGCACGGTTCATTCCCCAAAGGCCCCGTTCCCCTTAGGAAAGGGGGCACCCTGTTTTGTTGCTTGGTTGGCAAGGGAACCGCCCCAAAGAAGTTCCGAAAAGGGCGGAACCCACTCTGGATGAATTTGTTGGCCGATTTGCAGACCATTTCGCCCTGTTGATTCTCGCCTGAGTTCCTGGACATTACACTTTTTCGGTTTGGACCATTTGAGTGGCAACCACAAAGTGCGGCTTCTTTTGCTTTTCGCCTACCTCAGGAAGTGAATTGAGCCAATCCCAAAAAAGGGATTCCGCCTCTCTGCACCAACGAAATGGGCTCATCCCGGTCGCAGCTGCCAGGCGAGGTCTTTGCTTCTGCCCAAGACCAGCAGCGCGGGGCGCGTGGGCGCCACTGTCCGGGGCCCCGAAGCGCTTTCCGGTTTTTTGGGGAGGAAGGAAGGCCCTTTTTTAGGTCTGCTTGAAAATGGAAACCGGGGTAGAACAAATTGGCTTGGCTTCCTTCGTGTTCCTTTAACATGTCTAGCTGGTCGCCGGAACATCACGCCTTTCCTTTTTTTCCTTTCCGAGGGGAACGAGCCCGCATATGCACTGTTTGGACAGAGCTTGACGTGAAAAAGTCAAACAGGCGAAAACCTGTGAAAGTTCTTTGGGAACGAAGCTTGGGACGGAATGGCTGGGTGGTCTCTGTGGCTGTCAAGAGACTTTGTACACTGATCCTTGTGAGAGATCCTGCAAGAAGATTGAGCAGGACCTTACGAGTACCTTTTGAAGATATCCTCGGAAAAGATCTTGCGCAGGACCTTCCGTCTTCCCAAAGGGGTGGAAATTTCAGCAGCTTCCGCCGCAACCGTCTTTTGTTGAAACTGCAATTCTTTTCTTGGTGTGTCGGCCTGGTGCGTTGACTGCGTCTGGAGGCTCACGCGCTTCCTGCAAGCATGCTGGCTGCAACGCGGTCACCTCTGTCAATTTGTCAGTTGTTTTGCGCTGCAAGCTTGTGGTGTGCCAAGGACTTTGCGAACTGCTTGATGACGGCTGCGAGCTTTCTGGCGTGTGCCAAGCTGGTGCGTGAACAGCGCCAAGTCCTACAACAAGTTGGTAGGAACAACCCCCCGGTAAGCCCAACGTGGCAGAGATGTGGAGCAAAGTGTGCCGCGCCAGCGAAAAACAGACCCCCCTCCAGCAAGGAGGAGTCCATGAGATGTATGATCACTTGGCTTCTGCTCAGGTGCAAAGTGCGCCCCGCAGCGTGCTCGACAGTGGCCTGATGAGGTTCAAGACTGGCGCAAGACCGGCAGGCTTGCAAGTCTAAGTCGGAGGTACCATCAAAGAATTTTATCTAGGGCAGCGTTCGTTGGCAAGTTCGGTGCGGCCGAGGTGCGCACATATTTACACACATACATACATGCATGCATGCATGCATGCATGCATGCATGCATGCATGCATGCATGCATGCATGCATGCATGCATCCATACATACATACATACATACATACATACATACATACATACATACATACATACATACATACATACATACATACATACATACATACATACATACATACAGCACATGCATACATGCATTCATAAAAACATACATACATACGCACATACTCAAATGTTCCGTGTTTTCGGAAACGCTGCTTTAGGAAGACATTAGTTCGAGTCAATGACGTCGCCGGATGATTGTGTGGCAAGCACCGAACCAGATTAGAAGTCTGGTCGGACGGCGACTGCATCCTCAGCCCAACATGCCGTCGACGCACCGGAGTCGTGCAAGCGTAGGACCCTAGCCATGTGAGCTCGTTAGGGGAGTGTTCCGGCGTGCGAGGGAGAAGATCTTAGACAAATCTGGTGTGTTGCGACGCTGTGGAAGTCGCTAGCGATGTCTGCGCCTCAGCGAAGCTGAGCCTCGTGCAGTTGTTGTCTGACTACGTGGTCTCCTTTGTGACCTTTTTGCGCAAGTCACGCAAAGTCCCGAGGTGGCCATTGTCCTCCGCTGACCCGTAGCCTGAACCTGCCGGGCAAGGTCTTGACTTTGCCTGAACTATGAACAGTTTGGTAGCGCAACTCATTGAAAGCTCCTCAACACACCAAATGCTAGGTGCACCATTGGCCTTAGTTGATTGCGTGTGTTAGCAAGTGCCACATGCGTCAGAGAAAATGCAAACACATGTGTGCTGCGGATTGACGGAGCAGCATACCAACCAACCAACAACCCAACAACCCAATAACTTGACACCCCACAACAACCCAACAACCCGCAAAAACAAAAGCAACACAACACTCCAACAGCCCACAACCCAGCAACCCAGCAACCCAGCAACCCAGCAACCCAGCCACCCAGCCACCCACCAACATCCCAATCGTCCCACTCTGCTCACGTCCCAGGAATGGATGTTGGGCCTGTTGGCATCCGTGGCTGGCGTAGGCGTGGCGCCTAAACAGGGGGGGAAA
>CAUJNA010000144.1:95000-105000 GCA_963377175.1 Effrenium voratum | reverse complement strand
AGTTTCGTTTTGTCCTTTGGAACGGGCTTATTTTAAATAGATCATTTTAAACAGATCATTTTAAATAGATCTCGTTGATTTATCCAAATGGGTTTCGAGGTCTACCCTCAGACCCTCAAACCGTGAGAGTTTGAGGGTCTGAAGGTTTGCGGGCCTGAGGGTCTGAGGGTCCCCAAATGGCTGAAGAAAGGTGTCCTCTTGAGGATTTTCCCGGGTCCGACATCCATTTCCGGGGCCCAGATTGGAGCTAGCCGGCGAAGCCGAGGGGCGGAAGTGTTAAAAATAGAAAAACTAGAGTTCTGTTTCGTTTTCTTGTCTTGAACCGGTACCTCTTCTTCTTCCTTTTCACTGTTCTTTTTTCTCCGTCATTTGTTCCTTCGTTCTTTCTTTCTTTCTTACTTTCTTACTTTCTTTCTTTCTTTCTTTCTTTCTCTTGTCATCTGTCTCAGAGACAGCTAGCTTTCAATTAGTTGCCGTAACATGGAAGTTCCTTCTAACTTCCTTTGATGGTACCCAAGCCACCCCTCTCGGAAAAGTATAGGCAGTGGTTGTAAAAAGATCCAAATGAGCAAGGTTTGTTTTTTTTCATTGTGCAGCATCAACCACCTCAAGCAAATTCAAAGGGAGACCCAAACCCCATTGATGGTTTGAACGGGAGACATGATTTTTTATGGGACACCAAAGAACCGCAACGGCCGCGCAAACGAAATGGCGGCTCGAGGCTTTGAGACCTTGGCCGGGTTCAGCGCTGTGGCGTACCTCCCAGGGCCCCACAGCCCGGGCGCCCGGGCCGGAGTGAGAATCTGCGTCAAGGCTCCAATTCGATGCTTTTGGGCTCTGAAAATGCGTCTTTTTTTGGGCCCCTGAGTCCAGGGTCCCGGTTTCACACTTCGCGTGCAACCGGACAGGTTGCCAACTGAAGGTAGTCCGAAGATCCAAGGTATCGGCTTTGGGACAAGTGCCGATTGCTCACGTTCGTCCTGCTGTTTTGGGAACAAGATGTGGCACGTCCTTGCCAGAGACTTTTTGCTGCTGTTGGACGGCTCTTTGTCACAGCTGCACAGCTCGACGACGGCCAGCTAGGGAAACAAACGCTGACCCTTCGTCCTGGCCCAGGCGAAATGATATGACACCTTCGCTATTCCTGCATTGGCAGTGCCACGTGAAATGGACCTTTGCTTTAGTGCCGCTGGAAGGATTGGAAGGTCAGCGCCCTAAAACACGCATGGTTGTTCGCAGATATTGTTTGCCGGGCTCGCCGGAAACCGTTGATAGGCGCGAGGTGGCAGGGCAGCCGCTTCCCTTGCTAGGTCCCCCAGCTAGGTGCCCTGTCTCATCCCTTTTTTGGTTGGGAGGGGAAACCCCCTAATTACTAAAATAGACTACAGAAGAAAGGGCACCCTTATTCTAGCCTCTCTACTGGAGGACCTAGCTTGATTGTACTACACCTAAGCCGGGCGTTTTTGAGTTCGAAAAGGCAGACTGAACTCTGGGTTTGCTTTCCCCGCTTAACGGGTTTGAGTCCACCTGCAGGTTTCCCTAAACACCGCCCGTTCCACTTTTTGCGACCCTTCCATTCGCCCCAGAAGGGTTGACGAACACCCGGTCAAAGGTTTCCTTCGGCAGTGAGCGCTTGGGTCGTTGGAGCAAACCCAAGCTTCACCATTTGCCATAGGATTGCTTGCTTTTCCAGTTTTGGGAGAGGGTTTCCCTTCTGAAACAACTGACAAAATCTGGGCGCACTTTTGTCCCATGGGGGTCTGGGGTTTGTCATCTGGCAAGCGGGTAATTAGATGCCCAAGGAAGGCAAAAACCCATCAGCTTACTCAGGGCTCCTTAAAAGAAATTCATGTTGCAACCATTTGAAACATGTTGCCTTTTCCACCAAAATAAAGCAAACAACACCATTTACAAGTTGCAATGTTCGATCGGTGTTTTTCATGCATCCGGATCCCTGTTACTCCCTGGGTTCAAAAGAGCCTAGGCTGGGTTGTCTCTCAGTGGCGGGAGTTCTACAACATGGCGGCGGCCTTAGGGCTGACCCCACCTCAATGACCAAACCGCAAGAGAAGGTATGGCTGTGACATTTCAATACGGAACCACCTGAAAAGTGGGTGGTGGACATCAATTCGCACCTAATCCTGTCCACCATTTCGGGTCCCCACTGAAATCCAAGGTCCTGTTCCGAGCTCCAAAACTGCCTACCTTGGCCCACTTTTAGGGTCGTACCTTGCGAGACTTTTGAAATACATGTTCAATCGGAATGCGGATAGAGAAATCATTTGGATACGGGTTTGCCTCAAAATACGGGGGGACCCCTAAATTGGTTGTTTTCCTTTTGGTTTCCCTTTGAAACCAAGGCAAAAATGGCACCCTTAAAACCACTCCCATACGTCTACGTGGCCTCGGTCAGACTTTGGGTTTCCCATACCAACATGAGGGCCGTGGCCCATTTCTTTCAAGGGGTTGAGAGGTGTTCTCTTTATCTCCCTGTGGCAACCCAAGCGTTTCAAATCCAGGCTCCTTGGAGTGACTGCCAGCCAAACGCGGAGTCCCGGATCGGACTGTTGTCTTTTTGCTTTTGTGTCTCTCCCGCGGGTCTCCCGCGGTTCCTACCAAGAAAGACTTTCGAGTTTCGTTTTTTTTTTTCCCCCCGCAACTTGCTGGTTCCGGATGCCATCCGGTTCCAAAGTATTCAAAGGCTTTCATTTGGTTGAGTGGTTGGGTTTCCATATTTACCCTCACTTGTCAGTCAAGCTTTCAGGGATCTGAGGACAGACAGGTTGCAAGGGGTCAACAAATGACTGCGTAAGTTAGGTCCTTTGCAAGTGAGCGCCAGGTTTTCCGAGTGGCCTGACCGGAAACATATTTGCGTCATAGATCTGTTCCACTTTAATCAGTTGCCTTGCAATTGTGTAAGTTGGTTGATTTTGAGATGTCGGTTTTGTTTCCCCCGTAAAGCCAACCAAGCAAGGGCTGCAAAAGAAGTCACACCCCATATCCAAAGAGAACCTTCCAAACACCGTTTTCTGGCCTTTTCGGGGGTGTGGGGCAAGTGCCACAGTGCCACACCTCACCAAATTTCAGGGTGGATCGGGAATCGGGACCCAACACAAAATGTGCTGCGAGCCTATGACTTTGTCACAGCGGGGCTGAACAGCGGCCCTCCTGAATTGCACCAGCACATTTCATGTAAAACACACACTCCTTGTGAGAGGCTTCTTTTGATCAGCCAAACATAGTTGGGTATTTTCTTTTTAGGGGACGCCCCAAATAGGTGGTCTTCCTCTTGGTTTCCCTTTAAACCCAGAAAACAGGTGCCCTCAAACAATAAACACCCCCATTTGTATACGGTATGGTTTCAACTGGAGAGGCTGAGCCATTTTCCAGAATTCGTTCAGGGAAAAGGTAATCAACAAATCACGGCAAGGAAACCATCAGAGGAAAATCAGCAGGCAACTGGGCTTATGATTTTGGTTCTGTTTCTGGGGTCAAATCCAGAAAATGGTTGGGTTCTTTCCCTTTAACCCCCCCCTTAGAGGGGTGACTTTGATGGTAAAATAATGGGGCCAGGGCAACCATGAAAGCCCGCAATGCAAACCGAATTCACCAAACCACATTCAGCCAAGCAACGATTTTGGTACAGAGAACAAATGGGTGTGCGTCAAAATAGGGGGCTTGCATGTGTGTGGGAGAATAAGTTCACGGCTTTTGGATCATGTTGTTTCAGTTGTTTTAGTTGTTGTTTGGTTCTCTTCATTTTTCGTCGGGGGCTGCAATACACAAAGTGTCCTGCTACAACACCAAGGATTGCAAAGGGTAAACCCGTAAACCCCATTATTTTCAAACTGGACCCCACGTGATCCAAAGTTCGAACCGCTGAGGGCCTGCCCCTTCTGGTACCCCACCGGGAGGCGCTTGATGGGAAGCTGGGGGTGTCAGAACCAGGCCCAAACTGAGTGCAAAATTGAGTCCTGCTCCCGCATTTTTGCCCTGAAGAGTGAGTCTCACTTGCCCAAAGCGAATCGACCAGAGGGACCTTTTGATTTTGACTTCCCCTTTTTGGTGCTTTTTCAGGCATGGCCCCAAAAGGTCAACCTTCGTTTGAGTCCTTTGGGAAACTAAGGAGTCGAGACATGTTGCATTTTGGTGGCAAGTCTTGTGATTTTGACAACAAATAATACGTTGACCTAACTCCAGGCATGTGCAATTACTACTTCAATTTGCTTTTCATAATACTTTTCTCTCACAATGTTCCCCTGGTTGGCCAAACATGGGAAACTATCGCAACATATGTTGTCTCATTTTGTTCAGGAGCTGCAAATGCGAGGCTGCCACTGTATTGTTTCCCCCGTGGTTACTTGGGTGTGTGTCATTTTTTAGGGGACCCCGCAAGCCCCCCAACCCAAAAAAAATAATAAGAAGAAATAGTCGTGTGACTTTCCTTTTGGTTTTCCTTAGCCAACCAAAACGGGGTTCCCTCAAGAAGAGACACACCCACTTTGCTCAAAAGGGGAGATTCGCTCGTATCATTTCTACCATCCCATATTCCCCACAACCTTCGACCCCTAAGAGGTGCCAACTGGTGCCGGTCGGCGTGGATTTTGTCCATCCACAGCTCTGGCTGTAATTCTGTCAGGATGGACAAGGTCCTTCACCACCTAAGAAACCCTGGAATGATTCGATCCCTTTGTAGATACCACCAAACGTTATGGTTTCAACCATGGTTTCTTGGGGATTTCGCAACCATCCACAGTCCCCTGAGCGGATTAAAGGGTAAACCGAGTCCGTTCCCCGTAGAACGAGGCCCCTGAAGTGGGGCCCCCAAAGCCACTCGAAGCCTGGTCGCAGGACCTCATGAGCCACTCGCGCTACTGGTTCGAGCGGCTTTGGCATAATCTGCGGCTTGGCCGGGTGCCGATGAGTTTGGGGGCGTGGGAAACGCCGCATGCCCCGAGCGGTGGCTTCCTGGTGCGTGTTGCCCCCCTGTTTGTGCGGTGAAACCACCGATTTTCCTTTCGATTTGGTGGCTTGCCCGCTAAAACTGGACCCCCACAGCGTGTTAACCCGCCAGGGTCACTGAACTACTGGCCTCGTGCGGGGGGTTCCATTAGGTAGACACGGACAGGTGTCACCAAAAGGGGGTCCCCCCAAAAAAGATGTCACGTTCAGGGCTCTTCGACCCCCTAAAAGGCTTGGAACTTTCAAGACGCCTGGGAAGGTTTCTTGGGATTTTTTTCCGGTGTGGGCGGGCGGGCGGCCTTTAGCATGAGGAAGCCAAAGGACGGTTTGGGCGTTTGGCTTTGAGCTACGGCAACTCGAAAGTGCCTCTGTTGTGTTCAACAGTGGGACATGGACCTCCTTGACTTTGCAAGGAACCCTCCCAAACATGGAAGCGCCCGCTCCCAGAAAAACATCGTGTTGCAAGGAGCCTGTGCGCTTCCATGTTTGTTGGGAGGGTACCTTGTGGTACACCAAAAGAAGACCAAGCAGCTTGGGGCACACGGCTGTCATAGGACACCGTTTTGGTTGTCTGGTAGAAACCAGATGGCGATTCTTTGCTTCAGACTACATTCCCTAATACACCCATTGCCAAACCGAAGGCTCTCTTTTTACATTTTGCTTCACTTCCTTTTTACATGTTGCCTCATGAAGGTGTTCTTCATTTCCAACAAACAAGCAAACAAACAAAGCAACAAACCAACCAACCAATAAACAAACTCACTAACCATTGTTTAACGTCTCCTTTCGATTTCCTTTGCCTTTTTGGTTTTTGACTTACCTTCAACCAGCAAACAGTTGACTTTGGTCTAAGTCTGGCCTAGGCAGCTTTTTGCCAACGAATGCGCTCGTTTGATTCGTTTTTTTTAGGATGAGCCACACAATTGGTGGGTTTGAAACTCCTTTGAGAACCTCATTTTTTTTTTTTTAAAGGTACCCGCAAAGAATGAGAGACTCAAATGGATTTCGGACCCCCTCTTGAACGCAAGTTTATGAATGCATCGCTGGAGTTGGTGCCTTTTGGATGTTTCTGTGGCTCTTGATGGCAAGTCTATTTCCTGTTGGTCTCCTTTAACCAACCAAAGGGGGTCCGCCACTATAGTGGATCACCATTCAAAATTGTCCTCTTGGTTTTGAAAGCATGGCAAGCGCCTGGTGACCACCAGGGATCCCATGCAAGCCAGTCCAAACCCTTCGCCATTTTCCATTTGGTTAAGGGTGGTTCCCGTTGTCTACTTTGGTATATGGCATCACTGGGTTCACCAATCGGGGTCCGAGATACGCAAGGAGAACCCCCCCCCCCCCCCAAACCTCGGTTATTGTTGGGAAACACTTTGCATTTTTGCTCGTTGTGGTTTAGTGAGAAACCCCCACTTAACTGCTAAAATATAATTTGATTCCCCCCTTTCAACGTCAACCAAGAAGCACTTTCACACGAGGCAGCACGTGCCAGAGGAGAAGTGGATGCCTTCGAGGGCGCACTGGGCGAAGCGCCATCCCTTCTCTCCCTGGATGCCGTTGAAGACATGGAGTTCCCAGTACGCCGGACACCCAGGCTGCATGGGTTCGCGTTTTTGGAGGGTCGCCGTGGGCTGTTTGAGACGGCCGCCCTGGACAGTCTGATCTGCCCAAAGCGAATCGTCCTGAAATCAGCTTCAGGTTTACCTGTTTTGGTCCAGTTTTTGGTCGGTGGTTGCAAGAGCTTTTTCTAGGTTTGTTCTTGAGGGTAGCCGTTTTGTGCCGTTTTGTTAGGCTGGAAAGGGAAGCAGCGGAGTCAACATCTATTTGGTTTTCAGCATAAGGCTCGGAATCCTCATATGGAACACGTTCACAAGGAATTCTCATGTAAATCGTGTCCCACAAACGTCGGTTGAGATTCATGCCCAAGCTTTGCAAGCATTTCTTCACCCTATAATGAACCGGGGAGGGGCTAGGTTCATCTTGCCAGCCTCTTTGACACCCATGCCCGGGTAGAAGTCCGCCAGGATAAATAGGGGACCATTCAATCCGATTCTCGTACGTCAGAGAAGCCAAGTAGGGAAAGCTTTTTGCCTGGTAGAGTTACTGGTAGATCGAACAACCCCCTCTCCAAAATCTCGGATCTCTCTCCGATGATCTCTGGAAGGTCAGTGGCCATGGGTGCCAACATCCAAACGTGATTCTGTTGTACCATGTTGATCGTGTTGCAGTTGAAAGCCATGGCCGCGTGAATTCCTGATTTGGCTTGCGACCGATATCACCCATGTTTTTTGTTGTTGTTTTTCCCTTCTTGTCCTGCGGTTCATTTGGGCGTGCTTTTTTGGGGGAACCTCGTTTGGCGGGTTTGTTTAAGGGAAACCAGAAAGAAACCAGCAAACCCGCTTGACTGCTGTTGGCATGTTTTTCTACCATACCAAGATTGGAAAGCACATTTCTTATTTCAGGTTGGTGAATAGTGAGAAAGTTTGATGGGATAAACTTCAAGGAACCACTTTCCAAATGGCTCAGACTCGTACTCGGGGCCCTTAGGAGGATCCCCTTGTTGGGAGCACTCGACCGGAAGGTTGAAAGCACATGACGGCTCGTTGTTTTGGTTGGCCCAGAAAACGTCTCTGCGAGTCAACCGAAGTGCCCATTTTCATATTTGAGATGGAGTCCCCCCTCCCAAGTCTATCATTCCTAGAGGCACCTGCGCCTTTTTTTTAACTTCCATGTCGCTTTGCAGAAAAACTCGACTAAACCGCGGTCCGTCCGCCATGTTGAAAAGGGGAATGAGTTGCATGCTTCAGACCTGCGTTCATTTATTAAGAGAAACGTAGCCCTCGGGTTTTTTGATAGAATCCACCAAGAAACCAAATTGGGCAGCTTCAACTCCATTTGAGCCACAATCAAAACCCTTTGGTAGATGAAGGTGCGGCCGCCTTCTTATTTCTTTACATGGTTCTGGGTAGACCACTTTAATACCGGGTTCTGATTGTGACTCATTTGGCCACCTGTCTCTCCGATTGCCTCGGGCACGGCTCGCGACTCGATCGCCTGCGCCGAGGCGCAGGCGACAATGTACTGGTCTCAGTTTCTGGAGTTCTTCACTTGGCCGCACGTGCGGCAGCTCAGAGCTCACAGCCAGTCTAGTCTTTCTTGAAGGTACCCGATTTTTAGTTGTTTCAAAGGGACACCTAATGGATAGCCTCTTGTTTTTTTTGTGTTTTTTTCGTTTATTTTTTTTTTTTGGGGGGGGGGTTCCCTAAAAAAAGACACACTTATGTGTCCGTTTGACAGGCCAAAGACTTCACCGGCTTCGCCGACTTCGACTTGTTGCCAATGTGTGGTGTTCCTTGAGGCCCTGAGTCAACACTTTCCAGGTCCAAGTCGGCCGGCAGAATAAAGGGAACCCATTTAATTTTGTTGAGGGGTTTCCTAGTTTGAGACTTTGATCGGCCCGTGCCAAGAATTGACCCCAAGACAATCTTACACCAAAGACAAGGGTTTGGTGTTCGTGTCCTCCGATTAGTGTGTGTTTGATGCTCAGTGGCAGAAGATCGCAAGTCTCACGCGCCTCGTCCGGATTCCCCGGCAGTCACCAGCGCTTTCTCAAGATGTGGAACCCCATTTTGCTTGGTGCCGACGGTTACCCTCCCTTCCAACATGGAACTTGACAAGCTCAGTCAAGAGGAAAGTGTTTGTTCCTGGACCTGTTTTTCCTGGCAGCGCGGAGGGATCTCTCTGGGATGGCATTAGGCACGCTCACTAAATCTCCACTTAAACATGAGGCGACTTAGCAACATCCAATATTGTCTCAGAGACCAGTCAATATTGACCCCGGCTCAAATAAGGCCAACTACGGTTGGTTGGCTTCTTGTAGCTTTATAACCAATGCCCCCTTGTCTAACGTCCGCTTGTACAAGGGCGGTCCTCAACATAGGCAAAAAGTATCTTTACGGATGGCTTTAAGGGAAAACTGGAGAAACCTACAGTTATCATCGACCAGTGCTCGGGCTGCACAATTCTTGGAGACAACCAGATGTGCTGCTTCATACCAGGGGGGGGGTCCTCATTTTGTAAGGAACACATTGAACCCCTGCATTTCACAATAACCTGCTGGATGGTTTACGTTATACTTAGAGCCCCTCAACCGCACAGCACTGGCCATGGTGTTAGACACAAGGATTGGGCCCCGGAAAATCACAGACCAATTGGCAGAGCATGATGTAGCGAGCAGAGCGCTTTACTGTTGCTCCATGAGGGTTTTGGGAATGAACCGGAAGGGGATTCTCTTACTGGGAGGGGGAGGGGGCGATGGGGGAGGGGGGAGGGGGAGGCTACACATGGGTGGTTTATGTGGGTCTCAGCTCAATCCCTGAGAACCCGCAGTTGATCGAATAGCCATTCAGCCGTTCAGCTGCCAAGTTGGGGGCTGATCGATGAGACCCGAAGGTGTTGCAGCCGACAACGCAGCCAGCAACCTGTTGGTGATGACTTGCTTGGGGATGTCCAGTCCAGTACTGATGTGGGTGTCACCCAATGCCATTCTCAGTCTGGCCAGAGAGGAGTCATGTATCTTTTATGCGCTGCTGTTGTATGCCCGCAAGTATTGGAGGAAGGCCATGGATCGCAAAACGTCCAGCTCAGAAACTGGGATGCCAGTGCAGTTTTGCCGCATGACATCTCCAAACCAGCCAAGCTCAGAGCTTGGGGCATCTTGGGCGGTGGGAATGGGACCTGAATGTAGAAGCCCTGGAGGGAGCAACCCCTTTGAGTGGTGATTCCTTTTCACCTTTCGAGGGGCGTTTCGCACCTTTTTTATTACTTCGAGTTCTGCTTGGATCCGATGGGTCACTCACCACGGCGTTGAAGGCCCGAGAGAGCCAAGCTCCATGAAGCTCCGAACACAGCATTTCCTTGGAAGTGACAGCACATAGTTCCAAAAAAGACTACGCTACTCAGGAAAACAGTGCCCCCTTTGCCAGCGCTTTCCATTGATCCCCGGATCCAAGTAGAACCCCGTTGATTTTGATCGTGG
>CAUJNA010000144.1:90000-92500 GCA_963377175.1 Effrenium voratum | reverse complement strand
GGGCTTCTCTTGAGAATGAGAACGGGATTGACACTTTGTTGTGACAATGCTGGCATCCCACTTTGGCATTTCACCAAGATCTGCGCATCGATTTGCAGACCCCCCAACATAGGTGGTTTTCCGTTTGGTTTCCCTTCAAAGCGACCAAACAAGGCATTTGGAAGTTCCCATTTTTGACAAATCCATTTTCCACCCCCAACCTCCTCAATCTTGGAGCCTCTCACCGGCCAGTGAGGCTCCCTGTGCTGCTTCCGACTGGCGAAGCAAAAGATCGGCATCCGCTGAATCGGCTCACCATGGACATGTCTTCCTTGCTTCGAACTTGTTTGTTTGTTTGTTTGTTTGTTTGTTTGTGTGACCGGTTGGTAGCTTTGGTTAGCGGGCTGGTTGGTAGATGTGTAGGTTGGTTGTTTGGTTGTTTAGTTGGTTGGTTGTTTGGTTGCTTGGTTGTTTGGTTGTTTGGTGCTTTGGGTGTTTGGGTCTTTGGTTGATTGGTTGTTTGGTTGTTTGCTTTGCTTGTTATGCTTGTCTACTTTTTTTTGTGTTTGTGTGAGCTTGCTTGTTAGTTTATTTGCCGGATTTCATTTAGTTGTTTCATTTATTTATTTATTTAGTTATTATTATTATTATTGTTATTGTTATTATTATTATTATTGTTAGTATTATTATTATTATTATTATTAGTATTTATTATTATTATTATTATTATTATTATTATTATTATTATTATTATTATTATTATTTTTATTATTATTATTATTATTATTATTATTATTATTATTATTATTATTATTATTATTATTATTATTATTATTATTATTATTATTATTATTATTATTATTATTATTATTATTATTATTATTATTATTATTATTATTATTATTATTATTATTATTATTATTATTATGATTATTATTATTATTATTATTATTATTATTATTATTATTATTATTATTATTATTATTATTATTATTATTATTATTATTATATATATATATATATATATATATTTGTTTGGGGGGAGGGCTGCAAAACCCAAGGTGTTTTGCTAACATAGCACCGGAAGACAACGGCTTCCACAAGAGAACGGCTCGAGAGCAGAGCAAGAACCGTTTGGACTGCGGGACGTGGCCTGGTGATCAGCATGAGCCAACCACTCCGTGGAATGCATGCCAGATGTGGCAAGCCAAATGTGAGTGCTCTAGCTGCATATTTAATTGTAACTTCTGTTTGCTCAAGGAGATGCGCTATGTGTTTCTTGTTGGTGTCAAAGAAAACTGTTTGTTGAATGCGGGCGCCTTTGTGAGGGATCCTGTTTTGGGTTTCTTGAAAAGGCAAACCACGCGGAAGCCTATGTTTGGGTTCCGCGATTCGGCGACGAACCCAAATGGTTTTATTTGCTTGCACTAAGCACGCAAATTATTGGATGCACCACATCCTGCACCAGTTGGTAGGAGGTTGTCTCATGGGCTTTCATCCATCCCAGCGCAGGGCTTCGTCCATAGAGAATGAACTCATATCCCTTCGAAACGTGCAGGCTCAAGGCTGACGTCGTGTGAGGGTCTGTCGAGATCGCCGAACCTACCACGCAACCATCCCAGAACATGGATTCGGGTGTCTTTTTGAGACCTGGGAGCGTGCCGGCCCCAGCCACTCTCAACGGGTTTTCGGCCGGGATGGGAGGAATCGCGTGAGCCGCTCAAAGCCCCCCATTTACATTGAACTCCAAACTGAACCCCCCCGGCACTGCGCCATCCACTTCTCACCTGTACACCTTCAGAACTACTGCTACTTAGCTAGCAATTTACGGGCCATCAAAGTAGAATCAATTCGGACAAGAGGCACCCGAAGGAAAAGTTGCCTGTAGCTCTTCAGTGGTGCTGCCTGTACACCTGAACTTGAGTTACCAACCCTTTCCCGGTCTAAGCACAGACCATGGGTTTGTGCGACTGAATCGATGTGGCCTTTTGGATCCACAACTTGCTTTCCACTTCAGAAGCTCGACCAGGGTGCGTCTTTTTTTGGGGGGACCCCCCCCGCCTTTTTGTTTAAAGGAATAACTGGACTGGTTGAGGAGAAAAAAAACAATTATAAGGAGCATCTGTTTTTTCCAGTTTCCCCGTAAAACCGTTAAAACCCGAACAACCATAGGTGTCCTTTTTGGTTGGTTTGCTTAAAACATAGAGGGCCCTGGTTTAGATGGGGTTCATTCCATTTACCAGAAAACCCATCTTTTCTTTTTCAAAGGCCTATGCTCATTCACCTGGTGTTTTTGTCGGTTTCCCCTTAAAACCCACCAAGAGGCTTCCAAGCCCATGGCGCGGTTCGCGTGGCTGGTGCTCCTCGCGCCGGCGGCGGCCGAAGCCGCCGGCTTCTGCCGCCAAGCCGAGGCTCGGGGCGAGGCTTGCAACGAGTCACAGGTTTGGAGGTCCCAGACATAGACCAGGTCCCCCAGCTAGGTGCTCTTTTTCCATTGTGTATTTTGGGGATTCCACTAAAA
>CAUJNA010000144.1:0-87500 GCA_963377175.1 Effrenium voratum | reverse complement strand
TCAAACAAACCCGCACGCCAGCAAAGACACAAGCAACAAGTCCGGCAAACAAGCAAGCGCGCAAACAAACGCGCACAAGCACAACAAGCAGGCACACATCAAGCAAACAGAAAGAACCAAGCAACCAAACAAGGAAACATGGAAGCACTCAGGCAAAGAGAACAACCAATAATCTTCGGGCTCGTTGGGGCCCAGGCACTGGCAAAGAGGCTGCCCAAAGGATGGCGGCGTTCCCTGAGGCGCATTGTACTTTGTTCTGCGCTTGTTTCTTTCTTTCGTTGTTTCCTTTTCTCTTTCTTGCGTTTTTCGTCTGTTTCTTGTTTCTTGCATTTGTAAAACAAACACACAGGGTTTGTTTAAATCACAACGATAGTCAGGCAAACCTTTCTTGGTGGCTTGGATTGCTGGTTCGGGCGTTTCAGCATTTTGTCCTTGCAGAGGTCACATGGCAAACCACCCCCCAAACCTCGAAACCACCAGTCCAATCCACTAATCAGAGGGAAGCTGAAGCAGACATGTCTTGTGTTGTTTGTTTATTTTGTTTCCTTCATTATTTTCTTTGGTGTGTCCTGTTGCTTTGTGTGTTTCTTCATTTGTTTCTGTTCCGGCATGTTGTTGTTTCTTGCCTTTCTTGCTTTGTGTGTGTTATTTTGGTTTGTTCATTTATGTTTCTCTTTGTGGTGTCCCTTCTGTATTTGTATTTGTTTGTGTGTTGTTTGTTTCTTCTTTCAGTATCTTTATCTTCCTTTGTTATTTATTTTCGCGGTGTGCGCGTGTGTGTGTGTGTGTGTGTGGTTTTGCCGTTTTTGATCGTTATTGTCTTTCTTGGTGTATTTGTTTCTTGCTTTGCATGTTGGTTCTTTGTGTCCTTCATTTGTGATTTGTTGTTTGTTGTTTAATTATTCATTGCATTGTCGTGTGTTGTTTTGTTTATTGTTCTGGTTTACTTCCAGTTTGTTTCTTTGCATTTTTGCTTGTTTGCATTCGTTTAATGGTGTCTTTTTGCAATCGTTATTTGTCTCGGTCTTTTTCAATTCCTAGTTGCCAGTGTCTTTGTTTTATTAATTATGTTTCTATGTTATGTCTTGTTGTTTTTCGGCTTTCTTTGCTTGCTTTGTTCTTTGCTTTTTGCTCGCTCTCTGTTTGTGCACCGTTTTTTGAGCTACTTATTGCCTTATTGCGTTGCTTCCTGCGTTTTTCTATATTTCTGTTTTATTTGGTTTCGTTGCTTTGTTTGTTTCTTTGCTATGTCAATATGTGTCTTTGTACGTGGCTCCTTTCTATTTCTTAAGTGCTTCTCTTTCATTTTTTAAATGATTTATTGTAAACGCTTCGCGTTGTCCGCCTCGGCCAGTCCGCTTTTGGCTGGCGTTGAGGTATACACCGTGCTTTAGTTTGCCTTGAGTCTTGTGTGTATTAGATTGAGTGAGTCGGCACCGAAACGCTTGAGCTGGTTTCCAAGGTAGAGGTTGAGTATGTCTGTGTTTGCACATGGCTTCAAGGGCCAGAACGAGAGCTGCACAGAGCAACAGAATGGCAGTGAGCTTGGGCCGAGGGAAGGTAGGGAATTTGACTGGTTTTTGGGGGGCCGAGGCGAATTATGGTTTTTCGCATTTCCTGCCTGACTTGCTTTTGTTTTTGTTTATTTCATGTGTTTCCTCTTTATGCGGTACTTTTTTGAATTACGTCTTGTTTTGTTTGTTTCTTTACTTCTTATTTTTCTTCCTTTGGTCTTTATTTCTTGTGTGTATGTGTTTCTTTCATTATGGTTCACGTTGTTTATTGCCCTTTTCTCTTTGTGCTTGTTTGTTTCTGTTGCTTTGTCGGTTTTTCTTGACTTGTCGGTTGATTTTGTTCATCACGTATCTCTTATCTTGTCTTCTTTTCTTCTCTTTACGTTTCTTTTATGTTTCTGTGTTCTTGTTTTCGTCTCTTTCTCATTCCTTTTCTGCTCTGTCTTTTGTTTTCTTGTCTTTTTTCTGTCTACGGAAAAAGGGTACTCTTATTCTAACCTCTTGGTGGCTTCCTTTTGGTTTCCCTTTGAATCCACGCCAAAAAAGTAGCCTCAAGCCGTTGAGGAGAATCGGCTTCAAGCAAACAGGATCCGATTTTGGAATCCAGCGGTCGGAATGTTCATAGCCCACCATACAGTGGCAACAGGACCTGGCCGGGGCCTTTGGAGGGGCGATCTTACCCGATGCCTGGAGCAAACTCTGTTCGCCAGCCTTCTGCGCGTGTGGTTTTGTCACTTGTTCGTTCTTGGGTCCTGTTCATCGTGAGCTCTTGCGGCAAAAAAGGTGTTTTGTTGTTGGTTGCCAAGGTTTGGGAAGATGCTGGATGTGTTGTGTGTTGTGTGTTGTGTGTTGTGTGTTGTGTGTTGTGTGTTGTGTGTTGTGTGTGTGTGTGTTGTGGGTGTGTGTGTGTGTGTGTGCGCGCGCGGGTGTGTGTGTGTGTGTGTGTGTGTGTGTGTGTGTGTGTGTGTGTGTGTGTGTGTGTGTGTGTGTGTGTGTGTGTGTGTGTGTGTGTGTGTGTGTGTGTGTGTGTGTGTGTGTGTGTGTGTGTGTGTGTGTGTGTGTTTGGGTGTGTTGATGTGTGTGTGTGTGTGTGTGTGTGTGTGTGTGTGTGTGTGTGTGTGTGTGTGTGTGTGTGTGTGTGTGTGTGTGTGTGTGTGTGTGTGTGTGTGTGTGTGTGTGTGTGTGTGTGTGTGTGTGTGTGTGTGTGTGTGTGTGTGTGTGTTTGTGTTGTGTGTGTGTGTGTGTGTGTGTGTGTGTGTGTGTGTGTGTGTGTGTGTGTGTGTGTGTGTGTGTGTGTGTGTGTGTGTGTGTGTGTGTGTGTGTGTGTGTGAGTGTGTGTGTGTGTGTGTGTGTGTGTGTGTGTGTGTGTGTGTGTGTGTGTGTGTGTGTGTGTGTGTGTTTGTGTGTGTGTGTGTGTGTGTGTGTGTGTGTGTGTGTGTGTGTGTGTGTGTGTGTGTGTGTGTGTGTGTGTGTGTGTGTGTGTGTGTGTGTGTGTGTGTGTGTGTGTGTGTGCGGAGTGACAGAATACCCTGTCACCACTATTAGTAGCAGGGGAGTGCGGCATGACTGAGGGACCGCACTCAACGAAGCTACCTCAGTCATGGGATACCGGATCTGATCAATCCGGCGTACCTGCTTTCCGTGATTCTGAATGTCTTTTTGGCCCCTTGGTTGCGGCGCTGTTTGTGCTTCTTGTTCTTTCGGGTAACGTGTTCGCTGCTAGAGGGAAGCCGAGTGCATCGCGAGCAGAACCCAGTCGAGACTCATCAGTTGTACTCGAGACTCATCAGTTGTACTCGAAAGATTAGCACCCTCCATCTGGAGTTTAAGTGTGTACACCCCATTCATGGGGAATCCTCGGGTGTACCCATTGTGTGACCCCGGGCCGGCTTTGTCGGAAAATTTGACCTCAACGTCCTTATCTTAGAACAGCGGAATTTCACATTTAACCAGGAACGAGGTTTAAAGGGAAGACAGCCGTCAGATCATAGAGACGTCTCACCAGTGGTGCTGATGGCTGCTGACTTGAACTTGCATTGACTTGCATTTTGTCGGACTCGTTTCTCTCAAGATTGTGGAGTTGCGGTTGTGAGTTGGTTGCGCCATCATGTCTCGACGTGATGATCGTGACAGATCTAGGACTCGGCGCAGACGTGATCAGAGTCCTTCCCCTCAAGCTCGTAAAGCACGCCGACGTGAACACAATGACAACCAGGTCTCGGAGGGCATGGATTGGAACAACCTGGTATCTTGGCAACACAATTCCGGCTACAACTCCGGCAGCAATTTCCCGGCAATGCCGAGCAATTATCAATCGATTCAAACCCCCACGCAGCAGTTCCATCATTCACCGGTCAACTACATGATGCCAGTTCCTCCAGAGCGAAGTTCATGACGCCCGTGATGCCACCAACGGTCACTCCCTCGCAAGCTACGCCATCACCTGGATACCCTGCAGCCCTGCCGGTTCGACCTCAGAAAGCCTGGCTTACACCATCTGTTGACTGGACACCTGGAGACGGCATGCTAGATATCAACCAGCTCTACAACTTCAGCCTGCCCATGACGGTCGCCAACACCCCGCACAACAACCTACGTGACATGTCCAGCATGGACATTCGTGACGTTCGCCTGGTTCAGGTCATTCATGGGGGCCTCACCAACTGGCTGCTCCGACCGCTTGTTCACGGTAGATTCGTGACGTGGGAAGGCTTTCGCACTCGCACCGAGGCCTTACTTTGGAGTACCTGTTCCAAACTACTACGACGATCACAGTCGATCAACCTGCTTACCTTGGAAAAGGACCTTGCTAGCTCACTGGGGCTCAACCTGGACGACTTCAATCAGCGGATCAAGGTTCATGACGTTTGGCCAACTTGGTACTTCAGTTTCTTCAGCAACACCACGCAACTCTCAAGAAGTACAATGATCTAAATCGTGCTCATGAGTTGCTCCAGGCTCAGTATTCAGCATCGTTACGCGCTTCGACTTCCCCCACGGTGCCAAACCAGAAGGATGATGCAGAGTTGGTTACACCACCGCCGGTCAACCACACACAATCTTCGTCACCTCCCAGCTCCGCTCCCTCCCTACGGCCAGCGCAGCGGCCCTTGATGGCAAGTCGTTTGATGGCGCGGTGCAACCCCGGATCATTCAGTCTCTTCACGGACTTTCTTCACCGCCTTCCAAGCCGGAGGCGTCACAATTGCTCACCATGCACAGCACGCCGGATGACGTCATCAAGTACTACACATGGACTAGTGATCAGCCACGTTGTATCTCAAGCAATCGCCCACAACCACCACTTTGGCGTCATTGATCAAGTGGGCCAATCACCCGTCCCGTCTCAACGGCAACAAGTC
Source organism: Effrenium voratum (assembly GCA_963377175.1). NCBI lineage: Eukaryota > Dinophyceae > Suessiales > Symbiodiniaceae > Effrenium > Effrenium voratum. The sequence goes on along the minus strand of CAUJNA010000144.1, from coordinate 82,624 downwards.
CTTGGATTCCATGGCGATGCAACTCCTTCAGGCGCGTCAACGCATGCCAAAAGGAGACGCACCTACGTTTGCGGCGATGGCGGCTTTGTGGGGACTGGAGCCTGGCTACCTCACCAAGCTCACTGACAAGGCGCTGTGTCACCTCATCGTGACCGCCCGCTTACTCAGTGGGTGAGCAGTCCCCTTCGTTCACTTATGAGCCCGGAGCGGCAGCTGTGTCACGGTTGAGGAAAGGTTCAAAACTCGTCCGTCCTCTTCTTGCTTTGCACTTGTTTGATGATGCGCTTGTCTGTGCTTGCGTTGTCTTTTGCTTGGTATTAATTGCCGCTTGCATTCATGTCGCCGCCACACTGTAGATTTCATTGGTTGCATGTTCACCATGTTGCCTGAGCTTCGCCGCTGTGGAATCTATGATGATGTTGCAGAATGGCATTCCTTGGACACCTTTCTGCACTCGTTGACAATGTTCTCTACGTGCTGGCAATACTGCTTTCCTGGACTACCACCACCGTCGATACCAATGGATGAATATGAGTCAGTTGCACAACTACCTTGGTTGGGCCTTATTCTGGAAGTACTACTTGTGGTCCGGATTGCACTTCAGATTCCGATTCACGCCATGTCACAGTCTTACCACACTGTGGCCAACAGGTATGAACTTCACAGGTGCCGGTGCACGGCCTATTTATTGATCAGTTTCTTGCAGCGTCTCATTTCTCAAGATTATGGATATGTCCCACCGTTCTTCGAGGTTCTTCACTTCTACAAGACATCTCTGTTGTGCGAAATTATGCATTCCACCTTTGCAGACACAAGACATCTTCGCTCATTACGGACACGTTTTCCGGACCTCTATGACTTCATTCACGATCCAGGTCACCATCAACAACCATGCGTTTACATCCGACTTTCTCCATGGCACACGCCATACTACGTTGGTGCAACTGATCAGGATGTTCTACGACGAGAACACTCACGCAGTCGCAAATTTCTACAACTACTTCGGGGACGTCATGCCTTCTTCGAACCTGCACTTCACTACTGGAAGCGCACCAACACTTACTGGCTTTTCTGTGCCATTCCGGTTGAGATCAAACTTCCCATTTCCTCGGTTTGGGTCCAGGAAAGCAAGTGGCAATACTTGCTGCGTCCGCATTTGAATGCACCCTGGGTACATAGACTTCTTCGAAAGGTGGGCTTCCGGGAGCATCTAGTTGACTTTCGACGTCATTCGTTGTCGTCTCCCACCTCGCTCGGTCTACACAAACGTTTTCGACGACGACTACATCCAGATCTTCAACGGCAATTACGACCTGAAATGTTGGATGACATTCAAGCGCATTACTCCACTCTTTATCAGCTGGGATCCAACACAGGTGCGTCGTTCCAGGCCATGCGAGACTTACTGTCGGCGGCTTTTCCTCCCACTCAGCTCTACTACTTCCTGCGACTCTCCGTCTTCGTCAACGAGCCCTTTCGTTCAAAGGCACAGAAGCTCCTCGCCCAGGTGATGCGCAAACGACAGCTCCAATCACCAAGCACTTTGACACAACTACTTCTACCGGCTCTACATGTACGGAATTGGAAAGCTCAACTTGGCACGTGGTTACAACGTTGGATCGCTTCACATCGTGACTTGTTCCCCTCCCTATTTCTTCCAAAGATCCGGGTGGTGGAAACTCGCAGTGCCACTTTGGGAGACAGGATCTACAACTACCGCACATGGCAACGCAGATGGACTCCTGACGTATCTTTTCCGTGTCGCTGTTCGGACATTGATGATCACCACCTACACCGTGCGCATGAACATGCAGTAGTGGTAGATGAGTTCTCACGCATCAATGCGGACATCGACATGGATATCATGGCTGCGTCCATGAAGGATCAGTATTTCGGCGATGTTGACTTGCTGCACCAGCGTTTTACCACACAGCTTCGCAAACTAGCTCGTCGGTGGCATGTACATGACTCCAGTCTTCTTAGGGATCTACGGCCTGTTTTGACTCAGTTGATTGATACCCATCGATCCAACCTTCAAGATCGTGCTTATTGGTCATCCACATCACTACAACGAACCGTGGCCTCTCTGTCCTCGTGGGTTGTAATTCCCGCGGATCATTTTCCCTCTCGCGCGATATGTCCTTCGTTGTTTGCCATACTGATGCACAAGACCTTTTGCTCGGGAGAAGTCTTTTCGCTGTGTCGGGAATCTGCAGCATCTTTTCGCTCTGAAGTGGTCACTACGATACCTTCCCTCCTACATCAGCGCTACGCGTGGGGACTTCGACTTCAAGCACCGTTGCCTACAGCTCGCATCCTTCCAAAGCCGACCAAGGACTGGCAGAAAGCAAGACCCATCATTTCTTTCTTTCGCACGTGGGCAGCACCCTTCCTCACGGTCTTCGGCGCCCTCATTTTTGAACTTACCAAAGTTACCTTTCCTGACATACCAGGACAGCTTTCGGTCCAAGAACTTATCCAACAGCTCTGGGACGCGCTGTCAAAGGCAGATCCCGCCGAATACATCCACCTGGTGTCTCAGGACCTGTCCGGTTTCTTCACGTCCATTCCTACGGAGCGTTTCCATCAGGCACTACAGGTGCTTCTTCATCGTTATGACCAAGTAGTTGGCCTCCGCCGATCCTCACAATGGTCGGTGTACGAATTGAAGTCAGATCATCGACGCCGTATGTTCAAAGGAAAATGGCGCCGTCAAACTAAGGTCCCTCGAACCTTTCGCGAACAAGACCTTCGTTACCTCCTTGACTTTGTCATTGACAACAGTCACTTCGAGATCAATGGCTACTTGTTCCGGCAAGAACGTGGAGTCGCTATGGGATCACCTGCAGCACCACCTCTCTGCAATCTGGTTGCCACGGTGGAGGACTTCTTCTGGCACCAAACAATGTGTTCTTTACGTTTTCGCATGCCCGATGTTGGGGTGATCTGGCACGAGCGTTATGTCGACAATCGTTTCATCCTGCTACGTGATTCTGCCCCACAATCACCGGTGCTCAAGAATTTTCTTTCCCTGGAATTTTATCGTCCACCTGTGATGCTTGAGTTTCAGCATGATGACAAAGTGCTGGGTTACCTATGTGATTCTTCGTCCAGGACTATTACACCACAACTACCTGATCATCTCTCTCAAATCAAAGGGATTCGGAGTGCCAATGATCAGATGTTTACTTACTCTTCTTGGTCTTCTCGCTCGTGGCTCATTATACGTGGTGCACAACCTGCGGTTCAGCAACCACATGGACTTAACGCTCTCAAACGCCTTTATGAGGCCAAAGGTTTTGATCCCAATCTCCTTCGTGATGTCCGGCGACGACTCGGGACAAAATCTGCATGCTGTCTTGTTGCTGTGTTACTTGTGGTGTACGCTTGTGATTGCTTGTCGGAGCGTCGTGTTGTGTCTGCATGCAGTTGGCTCAAAACCATGGCGGAGTACGTTGTCACCAGTCTATTACGCCCAGACGGCACGGTCCAAACCAAGTGACGCTGGATCACCTTCCAAACTTCATCAATGGCAATGAGATGCAACTCTTCGTCCAGACACACGGCCTGGTACATCAGCACAATTGTGCAGGCGCAGAGCTCTTCCCGTGATGTTCCAGCACTTGGATCATCGACCAACATCAGAGCGGCGCGCAATCATCCAATCGGGAGGCGCTCTCGATCTCCTAGATCCCGGCGCTCCCGGGTCAAGCTCACACCGGGACCACAAGGGATGTCGGAAGATGAAGGGGACTGGGGAGAATGGAAAGGTGATGGTCGTCGCGCTCATGATGATCAGAGGAGACCTCGCCTACACTGCCGCCTACTCACTTCAGGGCACCTGTGAACCAGATTGAGCTGCTTCATCTCCCTGTTCGTCAGCATGTGCCTGACTTGGGCAGTCACCGTTTCACGCTCCGCACTGGCTGCCGGATCGAGGAAATTGCCATCCTGGTTGACGGTGTTCTTTACTACACGTTGCCCTGCATTGCCACCTTAGTGTTCCCTGAACCTGACAAGTGGAAGAAATCTTGGGAGACGGTTTACAGGAGCCTCATGCCGCATCGCCGCAACATCATCGAGGATGAGCAGCGGGTGAAGTCCGTCTCAGAACTCCCATTTTCTCCGTTGCCCCATGGTGTCCCAGGCCCCTGGACGGCTCAGTCAGGTTGTCAAGGAGATTTCCAGCCATTTCCAGATCTCCCCGAAATCCCTGCCGCCACAACTCATTGTTCAGCTTGGCATCTGCGAAGAGGGCTGGCCATATATTCGCAAGACCACACGGACGTATCACCAGTTCTCGCCCGACAAGAAGAACTCCCAGAAGAACCTCTTCGGGATCCTCTTCTCGTTTGTGCCTCGCCGATTGCTACCTGATAAGCATCGCACACAGTCACATTCGACGTTTTTCTGGGCCCATAATACCAATATGCAGGCTGCCATCAGCATTCTGCGAGATGAGGAGCTGATCAGACCCTCGAAATGGCAAGAGCAACCTCTTCCCAATCGCGAATACACAAACTGGAATGAAGTGTGGTTGCCTCCGATGGGCTTCTACTGCAGAGGCAGCCTTCAATCTCATGAAGCGGCGGTCAAGGCAGCAGCCCAGTTCGCGGGAGTACACACTGATCGCCCCATGTGCATCGGTGGATCTGCAAGACTCCGGCAACATCATTGCACTATTCCCCGAGGCGGCACGTACGCCGACATTGCTGCCTCCCACTACTATGATTGCATTCACGCCAAAGATGGCAGGTGGAAACTCCGCTCATCGATTGCGGTTCCCAGCTACGTGGGAATGTTCTGGTGAAGGACTTCGGCAATGCAGTCCGACACCTCCTCTTGCACTGGCCCACCGTGGTTTGTGCCCAGGTTTTCGTGGTATACATCATGACGCTCCTCTTCCGGAAAAAGCGTGTGGGGTTGCTGAATGCTCATGTTTCGGTGCTGTTTGTTGCTTGCTTGTCGTATTGCTTGTTGCCTCCGCAGTTTGAGTTGTCCACTGATTGAAACGCCCTTCCTTTCCAGCCATATTCTACACTGGAATGGATCATGGCGACCTTTTACGAGAATGCCGGCATATGCTGCATGCCATCTCGTCGCAGATCATTATTCTTGTGGCTGGACTACAACGTCTTGAAGGTCAGCAACGGCATCCACAGCCGCCACCTCCACCACCAGTACCGGACGGGCAACCACCGCCGCCACCCCCACCATCATCGACACCTTCGTCCGTGCCGGCCACATCGGTCCGACCAGACCAGTCACTCTTGTGGCCACCTCAGACAACCGGGAGCACACTGCTCATGTTCATACGGTGAGTGTCAGCACTTCCCGAGAACGCAGACGGAGAAGAAGGTCCAGACACCGGGAACCTCATCGGCGTCGGTCACGCAGCCGCAGTCACCACAGGCGTCCTCTTGGCCGCCCTGCCAACGCTGGTTCCACGTCTCACCATCGCGCCTTCACTCCAAAGCACCCACCGGCAGTCAAGGCCATGCCGGCGTGCCGACCGTCTGGTCTTTCATACGACCGTTGACGGACTACCAGCGGCAAAAGGTCCTCAGTGTATCGATGTACGCATGTTTTGCTAACATGAGGTTTATGCTGTCCCGCAGCCTTTCTTGCGAGGTTTGTCCTTGCAGTGATCTCATTTGCCATGCAGTTGTCAGTGGAGTCCGTAAACAACCTGGTGGCGGTACTCAATGTCCTCGCATCACAAGTAGCGACTGCTCTGGACACCCTGAACTTTGCCCTGGCGACCGAGCGAAATCAGCAGTCTGACAACCGAGTGTCTTCCAGGGCCCCACGGAATTCCAGGCACGGACTGCGCCCTCGCATCATCACAGAGCGCATCTCGTCTGATCGATCTCGCTCTCCTACTCGAATGGATACTTCCTCCACCTGGTGTATACCGGCCTTATCCCCGCCTCGTGCCTCTTGCTCCCCTACCCCCTCACAGTGGACACAAACCAGCACACACATCGCCTACCACACCTGATTCGGATTCGGATGGTTCAGTTCGTCCACACCCAGGTGCTTCATCGTTCCGTCCATCTCCCACGGTGGTTCATGGACCTCGGGAACTTCTACAAGAATTCACTATTGCCCAATGCACGTCGTGAACCTTTTACGGCGTGGACACAAGGTGAGCTGGATGAGATGGTCAGACGGAAAAAGGACAAGGATTCCAGGCCCACCTACAAAACCATTGCCCGTTTCCTTCAGAAGCCCATTGAGGAAGTCAAGCAGGCCTGAAAGGTCTACCAGCAACTTGAGGCTCGCGCTTAGGGCACCGTGCGTCGAAAGAACCAGCGACTACCGGAGGACTAGTCCGTAGGACGTGGCAGTGCATTCTGTGAGCGTTGCATGTTGTCGAGATGGTTTGGATTGCAGTCATGGCAGATCGCATGATTCTTTCCTTGCCTGTTTGCATGACATGGCTGGCATACTTTGCAGTAATGACTTGACGGACCTACATGACATTTCTGCCAGTGAGGGCATTGTTGGCTGTCATGGAAGTTGTTGATGACTTGGATTTCATGCATGGCTGAGCTGCTCAAATCATGTTGGAGCAAGATGTGCAGACATACATCACTTGGACCCATGGAGCGCAGCCGACGTGGTTACAGTTTCACGGGCCTGGTACATTGCTTGACAGACCAGTTCGATGGACTGCTTCATCTCCAAACCCGCCAAGGTTTCCAATACTTCTTCCACCTCCACCTCCTCCACCGCCACCACCACCGGTGATTCTACACCCACAGTTTATGCCCTCATTGCGTGCCTCCTGGAGCCCTTCTCCTCGAGGACAGTCCTGCCCTGCCACAGTGAAATCGCAGCGCACACGCCGCTCGATATGCAGCGCTGACCAGTTCCGTGATGATGATCTACGCAGTCTCACGCGTTCTCCGAAACGCTCTCGAACAGCATCCGCTTCTGCCCTGCGGAGATCTCGGCGACCCTTCACCGTGTTCCATTCAAAACGAGCCACCCGTCCATCGCTGTCCCCATTGACAAGTTGCAAGCATTACTGTCATGCCTTTCTACATCATGGACAGAAGTGTCTTTCTCCCTGCGCTCGTCGCCGACCAGGACATTACCATTGCAGGTGTGTGCGGCATCAGCGGCGGTGAAGCATAGGTGTCGTATACTATAGACCTTGTGGATTCGTCCCGCCTTCAGTTTGAAAAGTTGCCTTGCATTGCGTTGCTCAACACATTCTCATTGCGTCAGGCTGTCATGGCATGAGTGTTTTCGCCGCAGATTCAGTGGCTTTGCGATTTCTTTCAGCGGCCCTGTGACGACCCGCTTTGCTGTTATGAACCCTCACTATTTTGAGTACCACATCGAGAGAGGAGTGGAATTTATTCGAATTTACACACCGGGCCCGTGGCAACCCGTAGCCACAGATACTCTGGTTCGTGCCCCAGATTACGCTTCCACGTATCGGGAGTGGCGCAAGTCATATCACTTTGACGTGCACTTGCCCGAAGACAGCACCGGAGGAACAGCTGCGGACCCCAATGTCATGCCCAGTTCGTATGTGTCATACCACGTGTGGGAGTACCGAGACTGGGAAACACGAGGTTATCAACGCCTTGGCGTTCCACTACCAGCCATTGGATCGGCGGCGCTCGTGAATGAAGAAGCTACTTCCTCGTTGGAGTCTTCAGTTCCGGATGGGGCGTGGCGGGAACCTTCTCCACCACCATTCTATGATCCTTGGAACGAATCGGATTGATACTTGAGCCACATGTCGGGTAAAATGATGCGATTGTGCCTGATTTGATTTCGGCATCATCTTGGGTTGTCTTGGCTTGTGTTGCGCTTTCCGTCTCCATGTTTTCGCCGCTACCCTTTTGCCTCAAAGCGGCTTCCCTGGTTGATATGTTCAATTCTACAATATATGGCACTGCAAGATGGACCCTGCCACGCTACTTTGAGTACGACATCGTCAATGGCCCTGCGAGCACAAGCGTTGAATGGATTCGGGTCTATGTGCCTGGTCCGTGGCAACCAGTTGCCGAAAACACCTTGGGGCCTGCCCCGGAGGACACAACCACGAATGGCGCAAATTCTACCACTTCGACGTCCCAGTGACAGCACGGGCGGCACCAATATGGGCTCTGTTTCCCAGCCGGTCTCATACGCGTCCTTCTATACATGGCAGTATCGTGACTGGGTCACCAGAGGATATCAACGGCTCGGTCATCCGCACCCCAACATTGCACGTCCAGTTTTCGCTTCGGGATCACCAGACCTCATGTACGCTGGACTGTCCTCTTCGTCGGCATCCTCGAACTCAGATGGTGGCTGATGCTCGTCCTCGTCTTTCCTGGATATTCAATTCAATTTGATTCGGGCGAGTGACTTCGACACCTGAGCCGCGCCTTGCTACAAAAGTGTTTGCTTGCATGTTTGATGTTGTGTCACATGTAGTTGTGGCTGTCTGCAGCCGTACACCTCTCAATTTGTCATCAAGGGTTTGTGTTGTCATGCCGTGGCTGGAGTGGTGTCCGGATCCTCAACAGCCAGATGCCCAGTGGGTCAAGATCTTTCATCCGGGATCATGGACTCCACAGGACGAACATGATGCTCCGCCTCCGCCTCATACATACAGAGAGTGGAAGGAGTTCTATGTCCCAAATCCTGATCAAGACGGTGCGCAGCCCAACAACAGCATTTGGTACAAAAGGGACTGGGCTACAGAGGGCTATCGGCGAGTCGCCGCCCCTCAAGCTGGTCACGACTTCGACTCGATGTCTTTTCCTGATCAACATAGCGTGGCCACGCAATCCTCGGCATTGTGTATGTCACCGCAAATGTTGGATGCGATTCTTAGATCATCGGATGCGGCGGCTTTCTCCACTGAGGATCTCACTCGTCTTCAAGATGGGATCTCTCAACAACTGTCGGATCGCGCGCGTCATGCATCCCAACAACACCAACCAGTACGTGCATCTCGTGGAGTTGCACCACCAGAGTCTATTGGGGTCTCTGATCCATACCTGCCTACGACCCAATCATGCAGCTCCACCGCCAAGGTGAAGCCTATCTTCGAGCTAAATGATGACTAGACTGATGCGTGTTGGGCATGGCACAAAAGGGTGATTTTCATGCTTGTGCTTCCTTGCTTGGTTGCTGATTGTGCATGGTTGTACATGGTGACTGTTTCTTTACTAGCTGGATCTGAACCCGCGGTACGCCCTGTCTCTCACTTCGGCATGGACATCGAGGATGCAAAGCAGTACCCATGGCTCGAATATTCGGTCTGGCAGGATCAGGAGTGGGTGCGGATCTATACTCCGGGACAACCTCAGCTGTGGCAACCAGGAGAAACCGTACCTGACCTACCAGACAACTCGTTTCGGGAGTGGAAGCGGGTAACTGATCCCATTGGTGGGACTGGTGAACACAGTCAGGCGTGGACCATTCGCGACTGGCAGCATCAAGGATACCAACGCATTCTTTCTCGCAGGGAGTCCTTCTCCACACATCATGCCCGTGATCAATCACTTGTTGACGTGCAGAATTCGGACGCAATCCGAGTCGAGGAAATGTTCACCTATGCTCCCCCTATTTCTGACGGTGATCGCTCGACTGCTTTGCAATTCCCTCCAGTCTTCTATGGCGACACCCGTAATGCTCATCGTGGTGATCTTTCGTTCCCGTCTTCTGAGCGGCTTAGGGCAGTTTCGCGTTCCCCTCGCCGCGGTGGATATTTTGGCAAACGATAGGGACACAAAGTTGAGCATGTGATCTTCCTGCTGAAAAAGAGACTTCTCGCCCCTCACTGAGGGGCGTGTGTGTGCGGAGTGACAGAATACCCTGTCACCACTATTAGTAGCAGGGGAGTGCGGCATGACTGAGGGACCGCACTCAACGAAGCTACCTCAGTCATGGGATACCGGATCTGATCAATCCGGCGTACCTGCTTTCCGTGATTCTGAATGTCTTTTGGCCCCCTTGGTTGCGGCGCTGTTTGTGCTTCTTGTTCTTTCGGGTAACGTGTTCGCTGCTAGAGGGAAGCCGAGTGCATCGCGAGCAGAACCAGTCGAGACTCATCAGTTGTACTCGAGACTCATCAGTTGTACTCGAAAGATTAGCACCCTCCATCTGGAGTTTAAGTGTGTGTGTGTGTGTGTGTGTGTGTGTGTGTGTGTGTGTGTGTGTGTGTGTGTGTGTGTGTGTGTGTGTGTGTGTGTGTGTTGTGTGTGTGTGTGTGTGTGTGTGTGTGTGTGTGTGTGTGTGTGTGTGTGTGCGTGTGTGTGTGTGTGTGTGTGTGTGTGTGTGTGTGTGTGTGTGTGTGTGTGTGTGTGTGTGTGTGTGTGTGTGTGTGTGTGTGTGTGTGGGTGTGTGCGTGCGCGCGTGCGCGCGTGCGCGCGTGCGTGTGCGTGCGCGTGTGGGTGTGCGTGTGCGTGTGCGTGTGCGCGTGCGCGTGTGCGTGCGCGTGCGCTTGCGCTTGCGCGTGTGCGTGTGCGTGTGGGTGTGGCTGTGTGTGTGTGTGTATGAATGTATGCATGCATGCATGCATGTATGTCTGTATGTGTGTATGTATGTATGCATGCATGTATGTCTGTATGTGTGTATGTATGTATGTATGTATGCATGCATGCATGCATGCATGCATGCATGCATGTCTGTATGTGTGTATGTATGTATGTATGTATTGCATTGCATTGCATTGCATTGCATTGCATTGCATTGCATTGCATTGCATTGCATTGCATTGCATTGTATTGTATTGTATTGTATTGTATTGTATTGTATTGTATGTGTATTTGTATTTGTATTTGTATTTGTATTTGTATTTGTATTTGTATTGTATTGTATTGTATTTATGTATGTGTGTTTTCGTGTGCGTGTGTGTACGCGTGTACGTGTGTATGCGTGTGTCTGCATCTGCGTCCGCGTCTGTGTTTGCGTCTGTGTCTGTGTCTGTGTCTGCGTCTCTGTGTCTCTGTGCCTCTGCATCTCTGTGCATGTCTGTGCATGTCTGTGCATATCTGTGCATGTCTGTGCATGTCTGTGCATGTCTGTGCATGTCTGTGCATGTCTGTGCATGTCTGTGCATGTCTGTGCATGTCTGTGCATGTCTGTGCATGTCTGTGCATGTCTGTGCATGTCTGTGCATGTCTGTGCATGTCTGTGCATGTCTGTGGTCTGAGCGTGTCTTTGCGTGCCTGTGCGTGTGTCTTTTGTCTGTCTGTCTTGCTGTCCTTTTCTGTGTCTTTCTGAGTGACTTGTGTCTCCTCTGTGTGTGCGTGTGCCTCTGTGTGTCTCTCTGTGACTCTCTATGGTGTCTCGTCTCTCGTGTGTGTATGTGTCTCTCTCTCTGTCTCTCTCTCTCTCTCTCTCTCTGTCTCTCTTGTGTCTGTGTCTCTCTGTGTGCCTCTGTGCGTCTCTAATCCAGTTGAACTATTCACACACACACACGCAGGCACGCAAACACGCAAACGCACAGACACGCAGACACACAGACCTCGTTGCAGGTGAGAACGTTGTCAGTTGCATGGAACAAACTCCAAACGTCAACCCGGGACAAATCAGAAGGACGGTACAAATTAAAGGAGTCCCTCTAAATTGACTTCATTCTCCTCCAAAATTAATTTCAAGTTGACACTACCTCTGGCCTCACATGCCTGCCAGTTCAAAGGAGAATGCGCCTGGGCCCACAGCCGCTCGTGCAAGGACAGCGCCAAAACATCCTGGAGCAACGACCAACCTCTGATGTTCCTCGCTTTCCCTGATGTTGGGATAAGCAAGAGTTGGGTATGAATTTGAACTGGGGACCCTTTGGTGGGCTGCATTTAAGCGGAGATCTATGTCCACCAAGCATTTCTCGGGGTCATGCAAAACCATAGGCAGTTATGCAAACTTGATCCTTGACAGGTGCCTTTCCCCAGTCCAACACCCCCCCAAACCGGAAACACCCTTCGTTCCTTGGTAGAAACACCCTTACCCCTAAACAAGGTCTCCTTTTCCTGACCCCGGGGGAGGGGGGGCGCGCAGGATGGCGACAGCATGCAGGACCAGCTCCCTTCTGGAGCCTATTGGGGGGGGGTCCATGTGGCCTGAGACGCCCCTCGGCGCGGCCCTTTTTTTGGGGTTGCGTGAACGCCCCTATCAGTTGGGGAGGGGCGTCTGGGAAGGGGTAGCCAATGAAAGGCGTCTGGGAGCGGCTGCAAATCCCAACCTGTCAACAGATCGCATGGGGTCCAAGCGTCCAGCCGGATGCAGGCCAAAGGTTTCAGAGAAGGAAGGCCACGCGAGCGCCCAAAAAAACAAGGATTCTTGTTTCCAACGTCGTAATGGCTTTCTTGGGCCCAAGGTCCCTATCAGACTGACAGGGACCTTGTGGTCCCCATCAGATTGAGAAAGGGTAGTAGAACCTACTAAAATTAGGCGCTGCTCAAGTGCAAATTGAGCAACCTCCGAACCAGAAAGCCCGAGGATCTCCCCAAATTCGAGTCCTAACTCGTCTCTCTGATCAAATGCCAAAGGTCCTCCAGCGCTGAACGTGCGTAAAGGATTGCTTCAGCCTCAGGATCCAAGCTCCGTCTTAAAGTGGTCCTTCAAAGTCTATCCAGCTTGACTTTCAGGGAGCTACTTTGGTTGTAGGGTCGCGTATTGTGCGCATCTGGGCGGTTCTCAAAAACTTAGGGCAACCCAATGGCTGGTTTCCTTTGGGCCTCCTTTTGAAAGTCGGCTCCCAAACAAAATGACGCCGCCCCGGAGGTGGGTTGTTCAAGATGGGGTCGCGGATTGGAGCACCACTTTGCCTTCATTTGATCGTAAGAGTAAGTCACGCATGTCGCTGCATGGGGACCCAGCAATTCTGGATGGCCGCGCGGGGAGGTCAGTCCCATTGCACTGAAATCAGTCCCTGATGGCACTGATGGCCCTGACTCATCCATTTGCACCACCATTCACCGGTGGCGTGAGTGCCAGCACATGACTTGTGATCTCCGGGCCCAAAACCAAGCGGTTGCCCTCGCCCTGAGACTCCTCGAACATGGAGCTCAAAAAGAGCTCGCTGAGGCGCCCGCGCACCACGTGTAGCCAAGCTCCGTTATCCCTGAGCGGACGGCGCTCGACTTCCAAACTTTGCGGAGCCAACCTAAGGGGCCCCAAAAGAAGACCAGAGTTATGAGCAATCATGGAAAAATAGAAAGAAGCTTGGACAATTGAGAGAAAGAAGGAAGTTCACGGAAAACTACTTTGGTTGCTTGGGGAGGCTCTGTTCCAAATTCCCACATGAATGATCTCCTTCTCGGACCACGTGCCTCCAAGGTCGTCCTCACTGTCGCTGTCTGCCGCCAGAATCCTCAGATTCCATGTCAGGACATGATCCCATGTGACCGATCCAAGGCGGCGTGGCTTGAAGCAGCTGCAACATCACAAAACGTGCCGGAAACATGCACAACCGGGGCGGCTGTTTATCGGGCTCTCAGGTGACACAGTTTGATCTCGGGTAAGCGACCTTGTGTGAAAGCCAATGGAACATCACTGTACGTTGCGTTCAGCGCCAAGTGCGGACTACCTGGAAGGAACTATCTGCACCAGCTGTTGCCAGGAGGACAGCAGCAGCGCTGTTGTCCACAGCATTTCTAGACTGGGCTGTCAACGGCTTGCCATTCCACAATTGTTTTGCTTGAAAATGGATAGCCCTCGTCTTGCCGTCCTGTTCGTGCTGTCTGCCTTACACTGTTTGCCCAGACATATCTCAAAGCAAGGCAGCTCAGTCTTATTCCACTCAAGGAAATCCCTACTTTTGAAGCAAGCAGGGCTCCATGTTTGGTGCCCAAGGATGTCAACCAAGGGGGTACGCGGAACCAAGTTTCAGCCTTTCGGGTAAGTGGAACTCTGCATGTAAGGTGTTTCCTCCCATGAAGCACTTTCAAGATGGTTGACTCCTTTTCGGACTTCCCTTTAAACCCCGCAAAAATAATATTCTCAGAAGATCAGCAGACTCCCTTTCGGCTTCCCTTTAAGCCCCCCAAAAAGGAAGAAGACGGCACCTGCTCCCGGCTTTGGCGTTTCGCGCCTGGGGCGCCCAGCTCTTCGCCATGGGGCTCGAAGGCCTCCCCCACGCCCAGGTACAGCAAATCCTCGAGGGACAAACCCCAAAGGGCTGCGGCTCGAATACACGTACCAAAATGGCACCTTGGTAAATGGAACCAGAGACTATATAGATCTATATAGAACCTGCGGCGCAACTCGCAACTCGTAACCCTAGCTGTCATTTTTTATGAGCCACACCCATCTGACATCCCTGTCTCGTGATTGAAAGTACGGCAGTGCGCCAGGCGCAGTGCAGGATGATCTTCCCCGCTCCGAAACCCGAGACAAGAAACCTGAGGCAAGTACCAAGTGAGGAGCGCGCCGCATGAGTTCAACCGCCTCCTGAACCTCAGAAGGAACGTCCTGCCATACCTGGCTGAAGGTCCCTGGACCACTTTCCTCTTGGGGGGCTCCTTTCACAGCCAATGGGGGTGTCTCAAACTAAGGGGTTCCCCAAAATGGGTGGTGTTCCTGTCAACTCCCTTTAAATGAACTCCAAAAAGAGTACCCTCAAAAAATGATAATTTCCTCAATGGCATTAAGGTATTCATCGGAGTCTGAATGGTCACAATAAGATCTCCGTCGGGTCCGCTTTCTGATTGTATATCACACAGAAGTAAGTTCGATCTTGACCTATGCCGCTGAGAAGGAGGCTGCGGCAAACAAGCGCGACGGCAACCAAGCACAGAAGCCGTAAAATGTTGGTAAGCAACTGTGCTTAGCAAGACACGCATGCTGCTTGAAACACTGCGAAACATAAAAGCTGCAGCAAACAGCAAGTCTTCATTCTCAACACATTTGTCACCTGGGTGAAAGTAGATGGCACAATATCCTTTGCACAAGTACAAGCGATGATGAAACCAAACAGGGAAATCGTGACATCTACAGAGGTCAAGTCTTTCCCCATTAAGAGTTGCAGTTTGCTGGTTGCTGGTGGGTTCCAACAAAATTGCCACTTTAGGTCCAAAGAAACTGCAAAATGAGACACTCGTGATCTGCTTGCATCGAAACGTCCAGAACGTCGTGACTCCGGGGCTCCGAACACAGCATACCCAGGCCGTGGGGCAAAAGCACAGCTTCCCTTCGCAGCCCTCGCACCAGCCCCTGACGTGAGACAGCACCACTGCATTGCCACCATCAAGTTTCCAATGCAAAGAATCAAGAGGACGGCACCTGTACACAGTTGGGACTGTTCCTTACCAATCTGCACTAACCTGGGTGCTGATTGTCGCTCATTTGAACATGGGAATGGGAACCCAGAAGCAGTTCACCCCCTGTCTGATTTCTAGGGGGTGGCCCTTGAGAGTGGGCCCTTCTCTTTTCGGGCAACCACATTCTTAATGTTCCAATAAGGTTTATATAGGCCTCGCTCTAAACCCCAGGAAGCCATGTAGTAGAAACACCTAGTACTAAAATGGCCAAGGGACTTTGTTGGGCGCTGCTTGTGGGCTGATGGGTAGACTTTGCAGCTCTGTCTCGCGGCAAAGTGGAAAGGGTCGGCGCAATGCAAGAAGACGCAGGCATCATGGAGTCTTGGTCTGCTCGCAGGATAACAGCTGAAATCTGAAAAACCGCTGTCCATCTCTCTTCTTGTTGCAACATGACTTTTGTCATAGATGTCCACTAAGACCTGCGCACTGCCCGGATCTCTTCATGGGGAGGACCTTTCTGGGATAGGGGTGCCCCATTCTGCCTCTGACAAAGCTGGACGCAGGCCGCGGTTGGCTTTAGCTTCAGCTTAGCGCATGGAAGTCGCCTTGGAAGAAGTATGCACTACGCTCATACTTGGGGAGATTGTCCAAGATATGTCCCTTGTCGGACCTTGGCACTGCCTTGTGCCGCAGGGAACGCCGCCCCGAAGAGAAACAACCGTGTGCCCTTGCACACGCTGCGAGCCGTGAACCGCTGGTCAGGGGAACATCCGAATTTCGGAACTTCAATGACTAAACCTCGCAATGAGCTCCCATGTCTCATGCCTCCAACCGAACACGTGTTCTGACGGCATGCAAAGTCGTGAAGGTAACATCCAATGCAAGAAGGTGCCATGGGAGAGGGGAGCCATGATCTCCCACCTGCTTTTGTGAATTGCAGTCAGGCTGACTCTGGCCTCTTCTTGGCTACTTCGGTGGGGATCACTGCGTCGTCCTCGCAGATAAGCGTAAACCTCGGTGCAGCCAGTATCTGTTGCCATTCACCCCAAATCCGGCAGGCTTCACTAATCAAAAGAAGTTTAGAAGGAAGTTCCTCAGAGGAAGTCTAGAAGGGAGAAGAGGCTGTGGTGAGAAAACAAAGATGAGAGCGGAAGGAGAAGAGAAGAGAAAGAAGAAAAGAATAGATAGGTAAAGAGAAGAGGTGACAGGCGCAGCACGTTGTTGGATTGGCGATCAGATTTCATGACAGGCACAGCACTGGTCAGGGAGAGATTTCGTGACACGCACACAGCACATGTGCAGAGTCAGGCACACATTGTGTGACAGGCGCAGCACTTTCGCAATGTTGGAACGCGCTGAATCCCAATGACACAGACTCGCACACTGTCACGTGCCGATATCGTGGCAGGCGAACTTTCACTCAGTCAGTCACTCAGTCATTCAGTCACTCAGTCACTCAGTCAGCCAGCCAGCCAGTCAGCCGATCAGCGATCAGTGAATCGACCAATCAACCAATCTTGCCGTCAAAGGACGGACCCTATGAAGTCCAGTAAATCGAGCAATCAACCTGCAACGCAATCCAACTGAAATTAATCCAGATCATCCTCATACACACCAAACACACTACGTTAAAGCAGCCAATTTCAACAAGTCAAAACAACACTCCTCAAATCAAACAACATCGCGCAACTCCAGCAGATTGGACAGCTTCCACTAGTGACTCAGACGCCAAGCCCGAACGGTTAAACGGCTTGAGCAGTTGGTCAAGGAAATAATTGCGGGTTGAGCAGTATATTCTCGTGTTCTTTCTACCTCAACTTGCAACACCATCATTCAACAATCATGGAAGTGGACAGGGGGGAATCAGCCTTCAGTTCTCGACTTCAAAAAATCTCCTGCTGGGGATGGGTGGGGAAGCTACGTTTGTGGCTTGGTCCCAACGGCGAGCCCTCGGCGTTTTGGCCGCTTCCAAGGGGCTCGTGACCGTCCAGCGCGGACTTCACCAAGGCCCTCAAGTGACCTGCCAGGGGTGCTGCATCCCATCAAGAACCACGGGCGTCCAAAGGGGGCATGTGTCAAATACAGAGTCGGATTTGCTCACCCCCCACACACAGAGGGTAAACGCTCACTTGATGCCCACCACGGTCGGTCTACAGTTGGTTTAGGGTGTTGGTTAAGGGTGGGTTTAGGGTAGGTTAGGCAAGTTTAGGAATGCTTTAGCGCTTGTTTAGTGTGGGCTTGGGTTCGCGGCGTGATGCGTCGTGCTGCGCCCCGCGGGCTGCGTCGGGGATGCGCGCCAGGGTGCATCTGGACGGTCACTGCTGCGCGCTAGACCGCTTTAGTCAGACCACGTATAGTTTTTCCTGAATGACTCAAGCATTTGTCATCTCCTAGGTGCCTCTTGACATAGCCGTGGCTACAAAGTGAGCTTTCACACGTGGGCGGTAGCCTTTTGGGATTGTTTTAAAGGCAAACCATCTACTCTTGGAGGAGAGACCTCCAAAGACATATGGGAATACAAAGGGCCCCCTTTTTTTCCTGAGTCCTAGGTAAAATCTGGGGGATCCCTTTGCACTTGGCGAAGCAAAAACAGCAGGTAGTCTATTTGGTATACCTTGGGGTCTGTGTTGGCTTGTCAAATACTTTATGTTCACCATCGTTGCTGAAATGGATACACATTGCGATGGGGGACCCGCTGGTGGACATCATTTAGGGGATTACTGTCCACCAGCCACTTGTGAAGTGGTTCCCTATTGAAATTCATCGCATGAAACCCACCGAAGCCCGAAAAAAAAATCACAGACACCGGGGCCACGGCTCATGGCGCAGCTGGTGGCGCCCGGCCAGTTGGTGTCCCGCAAATAGCCTCTCTGAAAAAAAAGGGAAAGCTTGGGGGACAAACCAAGCTTGGGGAGTGTGGGACGCTGTGGAGGCCTGCGTTTTTCAGTGAAGGTCGTGTTTGTTCACGGAAAAAAGAAAGAAAGTGGTTTTCATGTGGTGCAGCGCATTTCAGCGTTCCATTGTTGTTCTAGAAACATAAAGTGTAAGGCTTTCTTTGGTTGGTCTACTTAGCAGAAATAGGTCGCTTTTGAAAATACATGTCTTAATAAACACACGAATTATAGTATGTGAAAAATGCAGGCCTCCACAACGTCCCCTTCTGTGTGTATCTTAAAATAAGGAGTGAAAAAGGGCCAACTAAAAGATAAGTCAGGGGTGTCGTGGAAAATGACCCTTTCTGTGATACCAAGGTTGATTCGTAAGAATATCGTGTCACTTTCAAAAAGATACCATTCACATCACAAAAAGTGGCCCTAAGACCCCACAACCACAGAGACAAAATTACGGGTGTTTCCCCAAACGTACACGGTAAGATTGAGTTTTGCTTGTCCCGATCTTGTTTTAAGGCCGATGCCTTTCGAAAGGATGATTTGTACGGTACTACTAAATGACCTCATGATCAACCAAAACGTGGTTTCCAGTTAAACCAGCAAAAAGGGTGCCAAAAATTGGGGGGGGGGGGGTGTTCCCTGTGGCAAAACGGATTCCTCTTGGCTTCCTTTCTCGTGCCTCACCCAACGAATCGGCTGCTGAGATGAATCGGTGCGTGCGTGCCTGCGAGGTCACCGTCATCTGGATCCACCAGGCGCTCGGCTCCGTGACTCAGGCGACATGGATTGGTCGCACAAGCATTCGCCAAAGAAGGCACGGACTGAAAAAGACGCGCCCAAACGCAAAGAACGGAAGGAAGGAAGAAAGGAAGGAAGCAAGCAAGGAAGGACGGACGGACCGAAGAAAGGGAGGGAGGGAGGAAACCAACACCAAACATGCACGATAGCCAGCAACCCAGAGCAAGCAAGCAAGCAAACCAAGCAAGATGTGAATGAACAATTGTTGAACAAATTACCCAAATGAAACCAAGCAAATCCAAAGCAACAGACCAAACGACCACCTACCTCCCGCCCAACCCAACAACACACAAGACCAATCCATGCACAAACACACCACCACACAGGCCTGCTCGCACGCAAGTGCATGCCCTCAAGCATGCTGGCATCTATCCATACCAGCGAGCCAGTGCCGGCGCGCTAAGGCTCCTGGCTTGTAGTTCTCATTCACATATTCCAGCAGCTCCTCCTCTTCCTGCCAAAGGCATTGGTCTTTATCCAGAAAGGACTGGGCAATCGAGGACACTGCAAATGGTCCTTGCTAAGCAGCAATTTCGTCAACCCTCACTGAGAACCAAACATCAAACAGTAGGCGCAAAATGTGGAAAGCCCGGCTTGATGCCAAGCAAGCTAGTCAGTTCTTGAATTGATTGATTTCATCATTTAAACGAACAACAGGGAAAAAATAAAAACTCGACGTGTTGCTGGTCCTAAAAAACCTCGCCTTTTAAGCAATGCCTTGCTTTGAAAGCCACAATATCAATAATATCGGCTTGGCCAACGTGCTGGTTGCTGCCTCCTGAAAGGCAGAAGTTTGTTTGGGGTCAGGCTGATAAGGGCAACGCGGCTCGAGTGACAAACGCATCGACGCCCTGCACGGGTTCTTTTGCTGAGCAAGAAGCACAACTCTTGGTTGCTGTTGACCCCGCTGCAAAAAGTTCCTTTTGTGGGTCCAATGGATACTCCAATGTTTCCAAGTCCAAAGATCCAACCAAATAGCCTGAGTTACATGTCGTGGGCCGATGTAAGCGGCAGTTGGAAAGGCCACCAGAATCACAGGCAGCCAGCTGTACGGTATGGCAAATCAAAACATGAACAAACGTTTGCTAAATCAAACGGCCCAAGAGGAGAGGACATAATCATTCAATTTGATTTACTCATGGGACAGTGGCACAACCATGAACACTTGCAAAACCTAAGTAGCACAACGGAACAATGGGTCACAGTTCAACGAGTTTCCATGCTCAACTTTTGGTCCGCACTTGCAAACATGGTTGAACATAGCCCCCCTTTCTGCGATACCACACAAAAGCTTCTCCTTACTTCACTTTCAAGGGTTCCCTTGGTGTAGACTACACCCTATGGCCATTTCGCCAATTTCCCGTTCATGTCCCGCGCGGCCTGCACTATCGCCTGGCCTCCGAGTCGAGCGGCTTGTCGGCGCCTTCCTTAGGGATGCGGCGAATTCAACCGCCGGAAACCGAAGTCAAGGGGCGAAGTGGCCGTGACAAAGGCAACGATTTGGTCGCAAAGTTCAACTCAGTTGCCGAAAGGACCTGGAACCAAAAGGTTAACCTTTTGGGGCCATGACTAAATATGGACCAAAATTGGAAAACCAAAAGGTCAAAAGGTCGGCTTTGAACAACTGAGTCAAGCACTCCCAATGCTGCATCTTCAATTCAATGGCCGACACTTGTGATCACAATATTGCACCTCTCAAGAAGCAATGTGACACCAGCGCATGAAGATCTAGTCTGACAGCAAGCTGGCGCGTTTGCCGTTGCCATCACTGTGAAGAAACTGCTTTTGCCGCTTTCCAACCCCTCCGTTTCCACAGCGTAGCATCCCCAAGGTTTCCAACCATACGGTCCATTAGTTGACTTGACCTCGCTGAGGTGTGCTTTGTGAGGCCACCTTTTTGAGGCCACCTTGCTCAATCTGGCTTTTTTTTCCGGAATGGAGTCCCTGGGAATCAGAGCAGAGCAACAAGTTGGGAGTTCCCCGATGTTGACACATACCCAAATCAGCACATGCGCGCACTGCTTCTTGACAAAGGGCTCACTCTGAAAGGTCTGAAGCATGGCCCTTCAAAAAGGCAGCTACTTGGTCATGATCACTTGTGAAACGCCACCAAAAGCGCAACCCCTCTCCGAGCACACCTCAATATGCCGCTCCATCCTGTGCATGAATGTCAACCACAGACAGGACATCTCTTAGAGCCAGAAAACACATACGTATGTTATCTTTTGTATGGCCAATTGGGTAAACCACAACCTTTTCCCAAAGTAAAACCTGTGCAACAAAAGAAACAGGACACACCCACCGATCACCGACGCCTTCGCCCAGTGCTTTGAGGTGCCGACATAGCGCCGAAACTCTGCCCAGAGGTCTCCGAAGAAGCAGGGCAAACGCCCATACTGCAGGCGAAGCTTCTGGTGGTGGTGCATTGTTGACAATGGAAATCCCTCTTGGTAGATCCCATTTGTTTGGCGTTCTTAAGAGAACACGGTCTTCCTGAAGGTGTATTTGTGCTTTGTGTCCGTGTCAATTTTCTTGGGAGGCGTTCCAGGGTTAACCTTTTGGGACCGGCAGTTGGGTTCCCCGCTTTTGTCGGGAAGGGAGGAACTGACCCCAAGCTCACCCCGCCTGCTCGAGGGCATCCCGCTCGCAGTAGCAGGAGGCCCTCAAGACCTCCACCTCGAAGCCTGGAATCCGAATGGGAACGTGGCAAACATTCTAGGG
This sequence comes from Effrenium voratum, assembly GCA_963377175.1. Taxonomy (NCBI): domain Eukaryota; class Dinophyceae; order Suessiales; family Symbiodiniaceae; genus Effrenium; species Effrenium voratum. The sequence continues at coordinate 60,996 of CAUJNA010000144.1, read as the reverse complement.
GTGCCTTCCCCATTCTTTCCAGGGATCCTTCTTTCTAGAAAACCTCCGGAAACCCAGGGAAAACGGCCGGTCTTTGGAAACGATGGTTGAAAACAATGGGGAATCAACCCTAGACATATGGGGAAAAAAGTGGGCAGCAAATCAGAGCTCCAATAAAACGGCGGCATTAAAAGAAAAACCAGCACTGGACCTTCAACAAAACGGCGACAAAAAATAGGGAAACCAGTTTGGTGACAAGGCACAAGGCCCTCAACACGGGCGTTGAAAACGGAGATTTCCAGCAAGTTGGCCCTGCCAAGCCGGTGCCTAGCTCTGTGCCCATAGATTGGATAGGGGTGCAAATACCCAACGATGCGGATCAGCTGCCATGGTTTAGCCCACGCCAAATAGCCACACGTCTGCATGAATTCGCTTTCCATGCATGATCATCCACCACAAATCCCGTGCCCCGGCCCTCTTCTAGCCTCAATTTTCCGAAAGGAATGATCTTCATAATAACCCACACCCACACCCACCCACACCCGCACCCACACCCATCAACACACACACACACACCACACCACACCACACCACACCACACCACACCACACCACACCACACCACACCACACCACACCACACCACACCACACCTCCACGGGTGTGGGGGTGGGTGCGGGTGTGGGAGTGGGGTGGGGGTGGATAAGTGGGTGCTTGGACAAACATGCAAATCGCGTTCCATCAGCATGTGTGTTACATCAGTGCACAAAAGCCACGCGCTCTTCGGGTCGAGCCCTGAGAACCTTCAGGCCTATAGTTTTTTGACCGCGACAATTCATGTGACGCTGTCGTCCAATTTGCTCCCCACACCTTTTGCATGCTTCAAGCCACCTTTTGCAGCCGGTCCCTCGATCCTGCGTGGCGCAGTGCCGCCAGGGACGCGGGGGAACCCACCAGGGGTTCCACCCTTCGGTCCGCTCGGTGCGCCAAAGTGATGACAACCACCTGGAGTCGGTGGCTCGGTTGAGTGGGTGGAACCCCTGAAATTCTTGCAGGTAGTAGTTGAGTGGAAACCTGCTTGGGCAATCTTGTCTGACTGGCTCTGAATCCGCACTCACTACTATATATAACTCACACACAGCGGGGAGGCGTTGGACTATTGTTGACTGATTGTGACTAATGGGGGCCACTAAGGATCAATGGCGACCGAGACACAATCATTCCTCATTCCGGTCAATGTGTCTAACACATGTTATGGATTACCTCGTCCACGAAACAACCATGACCTTCTCATGGCTTGGCTCTGAATCAGCATTAAACACTGGCTGATGGTAATGGGCAACTTGCGCCGACAAAATGTGATGCACCGTGGTTGGATTCACCTTGTGCAAGTCACCATGTGCCTCAAGAGCCAGCAGTTGAGCCGTATTTGGCCTCAGCACAAGACTATGTCACTGAATGCCACTGATCCGGAAGCTGAAAGGGTCCTGTAGCACCTCAGATGCACCCCGCAGGAAGGATCCTTGCCATGAACCAAAGACTTGATGGCTCAACCAAAGTTGCTTGTCAAGCAGCAGCATCCTTTCGCAGGGCTTGATTTTCGAACATCGAACCCGCCTCTCTCTCTCTCTCTCTCTCTCTCCTCTGCCGATGCATTGTAAACCTCTGTGTCACCTCAAAATTGGGCCACTCGTTGATCAAGCTTTCCGGGAAAACAGGGCAGCGCGCCTTGATACCGTCGTGCATCCTGGCAGGCTCCACGGGCCAAGAATGAATAATCCGTGCATGCAGCTCTCCCAATTTTATGGCGAGCTTGGGGTTCACCATAAAGTCCTTTTTTGGGGGATCCAATTCTGCTTTCGGGTTTTGGATTTATTCCGAAAATCGCAGATGTTTGGCTTTGCACATGTCATAGACATCAAAATAAGCAAATGATCCAGCAAGCACAACGTCAAGCTCGCTCTGAGCCTGTTTCAGGGTCCATGTTGAAAACATGGGCTTGGATGCAACAATGCGTACTGTTTGCCTTCCTCTTTGCAGGCTCCATCCAAGGCTCTGACAACTCACCAACGGCTAGGAATTAGATTGGACAATGATTTTGGACAACCCCAGTTCTCAAGTGGTTTTCCCTTTGCGCCCAGACCCAACATAGAAAAATAATGATCCTGAAAAAGGTAGACCCGTGTTGATCAGTGGCGTGTCACCTCAAAGCTCTGCCTCTTGGACCGCAGCAGCGGGCGCGGCAGTGGTGGCGCCGGGCGGGCGCTGGGCCGGTCTGGGCGGCTTCTAAGACATCGGGGTGGGGCCAACCCATTGTTTCAACATGTTTCAAGCATTATTGTTTAAGCTTTAAACCTCCTTTTGGATACCCAAGAAAACCCAGGATATGGTTGAAGACGTGTTGCCTCTCCACTTCTCCTAACAGCTTCTCGCCAAAGAAAAACAAACTCGCCTGTACACCAAATTGTGTGTGTCACGACGCGTGAGCTGGGATAGTGTCCAGCTCAAACGGGTGTGTGACGAATTTGTTCGGCGAATCCAAGCATGAATAGAAACGCGCGCAACCCCTGAATTCCATCGGGATGATTGCCCCCTTTTGATCGCACAGTGCGCTATGCCATTTCACCTCTCCTTTGACCCAACGATTCGCATGGGCGCCCCGTCGCGTCAGCAGCCCTGCACACGCCACCGGACCGGGGTGGATGGCCTGGCAACCCTTGCCAGGAGTCACTTGAGTACTCACCACGTAGGAAATTTGTCAGCATGTCAGTCTGTCTGGTTGCTTCTCCTCATGTCTATCTCTGCCTGTTTGCCTGCCTGCCTGCCTGCCTGCCTGCCTGCCTGCCTGCCTGCCTGCCTGCCTGCCTGCCTGCCTGCCTGCCTGCCTGCCTGCCTGCCTGCCTGCCTGCCTGCCTGCCTGCCTGCCTGCCTGTTCGTTTGCTTTCTTGCTTCACTTCGGTTCGCTATTATGCCTTGCCTTGCTTAGATCTGCAATGTTTTTTGTTGCTATGATGTGTCGCATTGTGTCGAGGTTGTTCAATGCTGCCGCGCTGAGATTAGTTTTAGTGCTTGGTATTGATTGTGCTCGTGTGTGTTGCATGTATTGCGCTTGTCTGGGTCCATTGTGGTGTGTTGTGTGATGCCTGACCTTGTTGATTTCAGTGTTGCGTCGTGTCATGCGATGTTATGCTTCTGATGAGTTTGATGCGCTGCGTGGTCCTGCTCAATCGTGCTTGTTTGTTGCTTGGCCGAAAGCATTGTGAACGGCTCTTCTGCTAAGATCGCCTGCTTCTTGCGCAGAGAGACAACGCGCAGCAGACAGATTGCAGAAGACTTGACCTGAAGATCGAGCCATCGGACAGGCAGGGCGGCGCAGATTCTGGTTCAGAGAGACAGTGACAAATGTGGCAGAGAAGTTGCACTGAGTTTGCGTGTCAGCAAACACATCAAATGACATACAGAATTACGCAGAGAGCTGAACAGAGATCTTAGTCCGTGATTATACATGAAGTATCACGTTGAAAACTTTCGAGAGTTGCGCCGAGATCTTGCTCTGTCACATGTGAGAGTACCTTGAGATGGCACAAAGAGTTGCGCAGAGACTTTACGATGTGTTTACACATGCTATATCGCGTGAAGGATTTTTTTGCGTACGAGCGCAAAACATGAGACTGCGCAAAGCTGTGGAGCTAGAGTTTAAGCTGGCAATTAAAGGTCTTAAGGCGACGCTTCAGGACCGAACGTTCTCAGCGAAATCGCTTCCCTCTATGGGGACCGGCATGATTGATGTGCAAAAACTGAGCGCTTTGCAACTTTTTGCGGGTCCCACAGGACCCTCTGCGGCGTGGTCGATTTGCAAAAACTGGGGCGCTGTGCAACTTTTCAACATCGCAACGCGACCCTCTTCGGGGATCAGCATGGACGATGTGCAAAAACTGCAGTGTTTGATGATTTTGTGCTCAAGGATTAGTTTTTGAAAGGAGTGACGGATCGACGTGGCCCGCGGTGTGTTCTGGCCCGGCAGGCTCTCCAAGCTAAAATCATAACTTTTCAATGCAGAAGTAGTACGCGAAGTATCGCGAAGTTGAGTATCGCAGCTGTTCAGTACAAAGGCCGTACGCGAAGCCTCCCACAGCTCCAGCTCGAAGATCTTAATTTAGTACGAACGTTTTGCGCAGTAGAGAGGCTTGCACCAAGATGCTGCCAGAAAGACGCAAGCAACAGAAAACTTGCGCGTACATAGTCGTACAAATAACTTGCGCACAGAAACTTTCGCAGAGAACTTGCACAAAGAAATTAGCACCGAGAGCTTGCGCGCAGAGTGAAACAGAAGTTGCGATCAAAAGATCAGTTGCTTTCTTGTGCAGAGAGACGTCAAACAGAGCAACACGGACTCTTGCATAGAGAAACTTCTGTGGTTTTTGCGCGGCTCTCTGTGGTTGTTGGGGCATTCTGAGCTGCTGAGCAAGACCCGGTTGCGCAGCGAGTGCGTGCGCGGCATGATTCCAGGTATTGCGTGTTGGCTCGTGCGCGCACTCGTGCTTTTGAATGTTTGCTCATGTGCGCCAGGTTCATCAACAACCGCGGCACTCCTATCCGAAACATCTGCCTTGGCCAGGCTGCACAGCTGCGCAATCATCTGCTGGGCACTGGGCTGAACCTGCAAGATCCGGAGGCAGGCTGGTTACGCCAGTTTGGACTCAGTGGCCGAAAATATTCAACGTCTTTTGTTTACATGCGGAACATAAGTGGCTCCAGACAGCGGCACCTCAAAAAGACCACATGCAGCAGAATCCAAACGATTTGGATTCTCAACGTCGGCATCCAAGGTCATGGTGTGAGCTATGGCTCTGTTTCGAAGCAGTCAGAAAGAAAGCTGCAAAGCGCTGATCTAGCTCCCTCTGAAAATGGCGAACCACTGCATCTTCTGGCTCCAACGAGATTTTTGACATTTGTGTAGCGCACGGTTTGCCGGACTTTCTCTGCACTTCCCCAACTCCTTGTGCGACTCTGTCCAGCATTTAGTTTTGAGGCATGTCGGGTTTGTGGAGGCTCTGCAATCCCCGACTCAAAGCGAAGCAAGCTTCACGCAGCTTCGATTGCCAGTCTTTTCCCTCAGAGCCGCAAATCTAGGGGAGAAATATTGCCCCCAAGTTTCTTCCCGAAAATCCTAAAGATGCGAAGCCAACACAAAGCCGAGCCATACGCTTTCAGTACGTTTTACCTTGGCCTTGCATGCAATGCAAACAAGAACAAGTTGATTTGGTGGAACTCGTGGGAAACCGCGCCAAGGAGCAATTCCTGTGCGAACTTGCGACTCAAAGTTGGGGCTTGGACACTAGCTGTTTGAGGACAGTGTGGCAACCGCAACCCCAAAGAAACACCCAACATGGGGCATCCAAGTTGTCCACGGAGAGATTGCAATTCTGCGGTAGAAACGTGATCTGTTTGGAACCAAACGACGAGATTCATGAACGAGTTTCAACACAAGCAGAATTACACAATTCCCAAGACATAGAGGTATGTGTCACAATAGGGGGACCCCAAAATGAAACCGCTGGTCTCCCTTCCAACCTGAAAAGGGTACCTAGTACCCTCGAAGAAACACACACACACACAAAGACACAGACACACACACACACACACACACACATATTTAGAATGGGAAGAAACCGTGCGCACCTAAAATGACCGTGCAAGAAAGGAGAGCGATAGACATTTGCCAACCTTAAATGCCAACACGAGCAAATGAGATGAAGATGATGCGCATGATGCGTATGATGCTGCTGATATCAACACGTGCCGCGGGCTCTGCCTGGTTGTCGCAACTGCGCAGCTCGTGCAACAGCCGTGGTGACAGCGCATAGCCTCCGTGGCCAAGGGCTGAGGGCTGGGTCGCCGAAGCGGCGGTTGCTTAGGGCAAGTGTTGATGTTGAGGCTGCGATCCCTTCACGAAAAGTGTGTTGAGGTTGGTTTTGAGATTGATTAAGTTTGTTTAAGGTTGACGGCTTTTGTTGAGTGGAATTTGGGCGGTGTTGATTTTAGGGCTGCTTCAGAATTGGTCAAGGGTTGGCTGGGCATTGGTCGTTGCAGAAATAGCTCCAAGCTACATTGAGGGGGTTATCTAGCAGGAGACTACCAATTGAGCACCTTCCGTCAGAGCGCGAACAAGTAAGAATTGAATGAAACACAAGTAGATCCTGGGATCTCTTTCTCTCTCGCTCAGGCCACTATTCGGGCAGAAGGATGGTTGGACGGTTGGATGTTCAATGCAGGAACTTATCAGCACTGCAATTCCTCGAAGATTCCTAAGTCCGCTGATTCCCATTGGAAATGAAGGAAGTCGCACGGGGAGCGCGAACAAAAAAGAAGCAATGAGAGGAAAACGTCATCTAAGTCTTATTAAATACCTCCGGCTGTATGCATTTCAGCCGGGAACAAGCTACCAAGGATGCGGATTCCTCCATGAAGTGTTTGGAAGACATCGACGGCCTCGGCCGGATATTAGGTCACAGTGAGATCCATCTTGGTAAAATACTTTGATTTGCACAAACAGGAAATAGGGAATCTCCAAGAAACCTTGAGCAGTTGCTTGGGTCTGGACCATGCCACATGAACAGTTACATTCGTGGGGGATTCTGACTGCACCGCACATGGCGAGCACATGCAAACAACCAGCATCTGGTCCGCTCCGTCTGTGCAATGGGCTGCGGTGTCACCTGTCAAATCCCATCAAGAGAACGCCTATGTTCGTCCGGGAAAACACGGTGCAAACACGTGCACCGTCTCCGACTCCTCCAATCCAAGTTCTCCTGCCTTCGGTTCCGCCAGGCCTCAAAGCGAAAGTGCGAGCGCGGAGGATGGATGGGCGCGACCGGGGGAGGTTTGCTGCAAGACGCATTTTAACCGCCTGCATGTGTGTTCTCCGCACAATGAGGGAGCTGCACGCTACAAATCTCAGTGCCCTTTGCAAGACGCATTTTAGAAGCCTGCGCAATCCAGGCCAGCCCCAGCTGAGCTCGCTCGCTGGCGAGGTGTCGCATGTGTGGTGTCATCTACAAGCCCACGGTGGCATTCATCGTATGCTGCCTCCCCTCATACGTCCATGGAAGCGCCAACCCCTTAAGCATTTCCGATTGCAGTGGCCCGGTCTAAGTAAATCGCAGCCATTCCAAAACGATCCAACGAGCCCGAAGCCGCTGGGTCCCCGGCTCGCCCAGAAGCAGCAGGGGCGAAGCTGGTGCAGCCAGCAGCTGGGGCAGTGAGCCACGCGCGCACGCAGGCGCCGTGGTTCTTGTTTGAGAAGCAGCAATTCCGTGTTTTTCTTGGACGCTGAGTTGGTTCTTCCCAGATTCTTACTCTTCAATTGAAGTGCTTGTGATTGTCAGGTTCATGCATCCTATGAATAAATATTCCAACAAGAAAAACTCACTCACTCGATCACACAATCACTTGATCACTGAATCAACCAACCAACCCTTGCTATACATGCAATCCAATCCAATCCAATCCCATGAATCGACCAATGAATCGATCTAAGTCAATTCGATCCAATCCAATCGAATAAAATCAAAACAGCCATATCAATCCAACCCAAACCAATCAAATCAATCGGCGAAAACAAACTAAATCAATCAATCAAAAAGAACGGGAATATGTGTTTAAAACCAAAAAAAACTCAACAAACCAGCTAGCCAGCAAACAAGCAAATCAAACAAATCAGGCAGCCAGCAAACAAACACATCAGACAGTCAGACAGCACGACTGCCAAAAAAACAGACAGGCGGACTAACAGAATAAACAAGCAAACAACCAACCAAAGCAAAACAAAACACAACTAGCAAATAAAAAAAGAAGAAAAAAAACAAGCAAACAAGCAAGCAAACAAACAAGCAAGCAATCAAGCAAGCAAGCAGGCAAGCAAGAAGGCAAGCAAGCAAACAAGCGAGCAAGAAGCCAAGAAGTCAACAAGCCAAGAAGCCAAGAAGCCAAGAAGCCAAGAAGACAAGAAACCAAGAAACCAAGCAAAATCAAGGAAGCCATGGATGCAGGATAAAGTCTACAGACCATGACCAAGGCACCTTGGATTTGCTGGGACTTCACATTGCAAATCAAGCAGCATCATTTCTTGAAACATGGTGTTTGTGCAACATGCTGCAACATCCCACCAATCAAATTGCCTGGAATGACAAGGTGGACATAGGTCTCGCTTAGAAAGGGGGGATCGTTTCCTTGTGGCTGCCCTTTAAACACCAATCGAAGGGAAGGGGTTCACTATTTTGCAACACCCCCGTACAGGTCTTGGTTGCAAAGTCGGGGTTTCCCCTCAAATCAGTGGTGCCCTTTTGTATTTTTTCTGTCTTGTAACCGACCCAAAACCGTGTCCCAAAACAAGAGACCCATCAAGGCGGGCGACGCCTGCTTGGCCCAAAGCAAGGGGCAGGGCTCCCCATCCACGAGCTGCATCCTCTCGGGTGGCTAGGGTACGGGTTCAATCCAATGTTTTGCAGGTTGTCCATTGGGAAGGCTTGTTCGATCTGTTCAATTTTTACAGCCATGGGTATTGGAATACGTGGTAGTCTAGCTTGGAGGCATATACCTTAGGAGCAGAAATAGAAACTAAAGTATGCCTTATAGTTATGCTGTTCTTCTGGGGAAACCAAGTTCTTGGGGCGTTTGGTTATAGCAAACACCAGGGTTTGGCGATTCCACTTCTTGTTTCAACATGGCAAATTTGACGGTGCCCCACGTGGTTCGACCAGTTTCGCCAGGAAGGTCTTGGCTGTTCGTTCTCTGGTGAGCTGTCCGAGTCATGGGGGCAGAGGAGTGGAGGGGAAGAAGGTCTGTCTGAAGTGAGATCAAGAATGCAGACAAGCTGTGCGAATGAAAGAACTGAACAGCCCACTCTACACCGAAGCCAGACGCCATAGGCATCGGCGCTCGCAAAATCCCGCAAGGATCGTAGAAACCTTCCCCCCATTGTGAGATGATAGTAGCCCTTTGGTCATGTTAGAGGGACCCCCCAAAGTGAACCCCTCCTTCCCCCCCCTTGGACTCAGTACCTCCCAATCGCTCTGCCGGGGCACTGGCACCACCTCTCTGGGATAAAGGCATCCGCGCTGATCACCAGAACGCTTTGGCTCTCCTGGACGGTCGGACGCGTGGAAAAAAATCAACGCCCGCCCCCCCAAAAAACAAACGACTCGACCAGTGTTCTTGGGCCGTAAGATGCTGCCTGAAGGCACCACATGGTGAAGTGTGGGTCAAAAACAAATTGGCTCGTCGCCCTTGTAGGCAACAAGAAAGAATCAGGTGCAGGATTTCAAGGAGAATCCCGGCTGCCCTTCGGTCGTGGGGTCCAACCCCGCATAAGGTTTGGGCTAAGCCATTCCCCAACAAAGCCGTACCTTTCGGGGGTGAAGGCACCGATGTTCTTCGGGCTGCTCCAAAGACCGGGGGAGGGTAAACAATCCCTCTTTCTATAAAATGCCCCAATGTCAGCTGTGTTCAGAGCGCTCCCCAAAGTTAGTGTCAAACGTACCCGAGACAGGACTGTGGTGACCTTGTCAAGCTTTGGGGGTTGATTCGTCAGCACTACTCTCTTTTGAACAATCATGGCTTGAAGAGTTGAGTCACTCTGGGCCTGTTTCACGCCGAGAAGAGGGTCTGTCTCAAAAATAGGGCTTGAACCCCGTTTCAAAGGGCTTCAAAGCGAAGACGAGACCGGCCATGTTGTGGGGTGTGATTGGGAAACACCCTCCCAACTGTCTGTTGACCGGTTCCGCTGGAAAATGATGGGGAGCAAAATGATTTGCCAGTGGAAGCCATCATCTTCAACGGACATTTGTTGCTTGAGCCCCCATTCCAGAGTCGAAGGGAGCTTAAAAAGCGACCGGAAAGGGGAGCCCGGGTCCTTAACACGGAAAGTGGCTGTAGCTACTCCCACACCCCCGCGCTTCTCAGCAAACCCCCCGGCCGCCGCCCGCCGCTTCGCCCCGGCCGCTCCGGCGGCTCCGTCGCTTCCGCCGCCTCCGCCCAGGCCAGGCGCTGAGACAGCGCCGCCGCCGCCGTTTCCGCGGAAGCCGCGGGCGCCGCCAGCTGAAAGGCGGCGGTCCTGGCGAGGCGTGTCCGGTCGAGGGAAAGGGTGGTGACTGGGCCCAAGAAAGGCTGGAAAGACTGGGAAATTTCATGTGGCCAAAGGCCCTTTTTAGACTTTGGAGCACTTTGAAAGGGGAATCAATGGGGGAATCACATGAAAAGGGAGTTGGTGCCATTTGCCTTGTTGGGTTGCAACACCGTTGGAAGAAATGTGGATGCTTCCAATGGGCATTGCGCCTCGGAGGAAAAGCTCTTCCGGTGTGGCTCAAATTTCGGGGTCCAACATGGAAGCCTGGCACATGGACAGCACTAAAACCTGCGCATAACCCCAGTTCTTGTTTCTTTGAGCCACATGGGGCAATTTGCGTGTTGTTTCTGTCTTGAGCTCCCTTGGGCCTGTGAGCCTTTTGCTTTCGACTCCTCGGAGATCAGTTGCCCCAGGCTGTCCCTTCGGAGGAAGCCGCTCCCCTCCGCGGGCTTGGGGCGATTAAACAGCTTTCTCAGAATACTCGTGGCTTTTGCCTAAAGGACCGAGACGATTGACGTGGGAACCCTTGAGTGGCCATGAAACTGCAATATTTGATCCTTCTCTCAAAAGAAAAGCTGTTCATTCTTGGGTACCTTTTTTGGTGTAGTCTTGAAGGGGAAAACAAAAAGAGCCCAATCTTTTAAAGGGTTCCCAGATGTTGAGACACACCTCCCATTAAAGGGATGCCAGAAAGCAACTTCACTGCCCTGACCATGTGAACCCGAGGTCGCCTGCGCTTTTCTCTTCTGGTGAAGGCACGCCCTGTCTAAAAGTTGGGAAACATACACGGCTTTTCTTCTTTGATTCCGTCAGCTTTTTGGCTGTGCCCCTCGAAAAGCGCAGCCATTCCCTTTTTTCACTCGTCACTTCCAAGGTGGTCATGTCATGCTTGTATCCAGCTCGCTCCTGCCGCTCTGCATCAATTCCTGGGACTTGCAACAGGAGCCCCTCCGAGACTCAGAATAGCACCCAAACTAAAACGCTTCATGCTACTACTATGGTACTTTCACGAACCAGAAGTGCGGTGTGGCATCCCGAATCCGCTCCCACGCGTCAACATAAGCTAGGGCTGTTGCAGTGATGGACCTTCTGGATTTCAAGGTGGCCATCACATGCGCGCACGCAACTTCAAGATGAAGTTGATCTTCAGCAGCTGGATTGCAAGGCAAACTAGCAATAACACTGTCTCTGAGCGGCCACCTCTAGCAAAAAGTCTGCCAACTGGTTGAAGAACTCTCTTACTGGAGCTTGCAACCTCATTGGACATACCTCCCATCCACCATGGGTCCTGACCGGGTCTTGAAGGCGATTCTCAGGGAATCTGGTGGGTTCCACGTTGGTGGAAGGGCACACGGACTGCATACTGCATATGGTCAGTGCTGCTCTTTGCAGTTGGACGTGGAAGTGTTGCAAACCCAAGGTGCCGCGCTTGACGAGGCTGGCCAAGGCTTTGCATGGCAACTTGCACAGGGCTCACCCCAAGACGCAGCCTGCGCAAACAAAACCAGGCCAAAATTGGCTGAAGCCCAAGGCTTCAATGTGCTGCAGCCGAGCCTTCATTGTTGCAAACAACTTGTCATGCGGCGCTGCCCGCGTAACGCCTCTCTGCGCACACGATACCGCTTGCGCAAGACCGGTTCGTCACCAACGTAAATGGGCCGAGCGTCAGAGACGAAGCCCTCTTCCTTGAGGCGGCGCCCTTGGCAAAGGCAACACACCCGCAGCACCTGCGAGGCTGGAGGCAGCTTCGTGTGAGCTTGGCTGGGCTTCGAACAAGTCGAGCAAAAATGGGTTTGTTGCGAATGAACAAGGTCCGACTTGCAATCCCGCCGGCATGGACTTCTTTCATGATCTCGCTTGAAAAGCTGTTGGGTCATTTGCTCCCATCCGTCTCAAAGGTACAAGAGAATCCAGCTGTGTGTCCTTGTGTGAACAAAATGACAGCCGTCTTAAATCAGGGTGCTTTTGGAAAAGGAGTCTGTGGTTCTTCAGACTAGAAAGAATTAAAGCAGTGCACTCGGAAAGGGGACGGCAACCTCTCCACGTGTTGTGAAAAAAAGAAAATGCAACATTGCCTGCTGGATGAAGAGAAGTTTCATCTACCCTACCAGGAGTGGGCCAGACGTGCTTAAGCAACCGGACCCTGATTGATCCCCTTGAAAGGCAAGCCCAACGGAGCTTGTTTCAAGAATAGGTCGTAACATGATAATATTGAATGTGTCCTAGGCGCCAGCTTCACCAGAACCAGCCACACAAAACAAACAGAAGACAACTCTACACAGCGAGTGGCAGCTTTTGACCTTTTGGTTGGATGTTGTACCCTCGGGTCGTGTTGAGGGTAGCCAGAGAGGAAGCGCGCATGGGACCCGGTCATTTAGGATCTGTTGTCCTTTGAACACTCAGTTTGGTTGAAGACAAATGAACTTGCTGGTTTCTCCTTGGAGACAACCCGACCTCACCCTCCGCTGAGCGGACAAGGTTACTTGCTTCCCCCAAAGGATACAAACAAAGGAGAATTGGGGTGCTGCCCCATGCCCTCCGCCAGGTGGACATTGTTTGTCATTGACAGTTCTGTCCACCAGCCATTTTGAGGGACTTCCACATTTTGTAGACGTCATGGCCATATGAGGATGTGCAACAATAGGTATTCGATTTCCGGGACACCACCCAGAAAAGGGCACCGAGCCAAAAAAAATCACACCCGAAGAAGCCACGATGCGCGACATTACTTGTTTCCCACCATGGGCATGGGAAGAAATCGCGAATCCCCTGGTCTGTGAAAAAATCGTGAGTCCCCCACTCCCCTGAACAACTAGACCATGACATCTGAGGGTGTGCTTTTGGAGGGTACCCCTTTCACCTTGCTTTTACAGGGAGCCCGACGGAAGACCGAAGCCAGTCTTGGATTCCAGAGCCGGTCTTGGCCTGCACCTCCGCCCCTGCGAGCCGCAGCGCTCGCTGCGCGTTCGGGTTCCCAGCGCAAAAGGGCCGCAGCGCCAGATGGGCGCGGTTGGGCACCAACAGCAGTAGCACCCGCCTCACGTTGCACTCGCAGGTCCAACGTAAGCCGTTCTCCCCACCACCCCCCGAGTCCCCAGCCCAGTAAAGGGCAACCAAGCGCTCAACAAGTTCGAGCCTTCTGAGCCTTGTGCTTTGGCCACTTGTTGGATTCGGTGACCCCTGCGGGTTCGATCACCAACTGTTTCTTTCGGATGCAAAAGACACATCACTGTCCTTCGCTGGAACAAAAGAATTGGAACCCTTGGTGAGATTCAGGCTTAACGGAAACAGAAGGGAAAAAAGGGAACAAAACGGCGCCGCTGCCAAATCGATGGGTTTATGGTTGGACTCCGGGTAAAGGAAAAGAAGCCAAACTGCAACAACCCATTTACTCTCCACCAAAACAGGACAGTTCATCAGCGAGACAGCTGTTGCGCGGCATCAAGTGTGCTGGACTCTGCATGTGGCATTGGGTGTGTTTTGCCTGAAGGACATGATGGAACATGTGTGTAACCAGGCAAGCTGAGCAAAAAACATGTCGCGGTCAAACACCTCCCTCCAAGGTCCGTCCAGCCAGGTGTGTTCAACACTGGACCAAAAGTGTCCCTTTCCAATTGTGCCGGGAAATTCACGTTGCAGGAAGTGCGACGCATGCTTGCCAGGGCTTTGCAACGGACAAGGGGTATGCTTCATACAAGTCCCAAGCGATGTCTGAGGGGCTTTGGCATCCCCGTGCCCAGGATGCAAATTGCATCTCCCCCTGCATCCCAAAAGTGTGGCTGACTCCCTAAACCAAACCCAACCCAACCACCCACCCCAAACACAACCAGCCCACCCAACCAACCCACCCTTCACGCCCTGCCCAAAACCGACCCCGCGCTCGCCGCCCCTTGCCGCCCCTTCCGGCGCTGCCTTGGGCGCCCGAGGCCCTGGCTTCCGGTGGGCGTTTTTGACTTTGTCCAGTGGGATCATGGGGGGGGGGAACCTCTTCTCATGTATCAAATGTATCATGTATCAGCCAAAGGGACGCAAATAAGAAAGCAGGCCTGTAATGTCGGCGGCCTGAGCCGGAGGCGTTAAAATATGTATATATATATATAGTATCATATGTATCTGTTCATATGTATCTGCACCTACATATTATAAAATGAGGGGGGGTCCCAATCATCCAATCACTTGGCTTGGCATGCAGCTTGCCAACATGGGAAGCCAAGCCCTCCCCCACGCGGACCCGCTTGGATGCCCTTACATGCGACATGTGCCGTTTTTGAGGAAAGCCTTGCGCTCGACCGTTCGTGCTGTTCTTCCTGCCTGCATGCCTGCCCTCCCTCTCTCCCTCTCTCCCTCTCTCCCTCTCTCCCTCTCTCCCTCTCTCCCTCTCTCCCTCTCTCCCTCTCTCCCTCTCTCCCTCTCTCCCTCTCTCCCTCTCTCCCTCTCTCCCTCTCTCCCTCTCTCCCTCTCTCCCTCTCTCTGCCTTCCTTCCTTCCTTCCTTCCTTCCTTCCTTCCTTCCTTCCTTCCTTCCTTTCTGCCTTCCTTCCGTGCTTCCTTCCTTCCTTCCTTCCTTCCTTCCTTCCTTCCTTCCTTCCTTCCCTTCCTTCCTTCCTTCCTTCCTTCCTTCCTTCCTTCCTTCCTTCCTTCCTTCCTTCCTTCCATGCTTTTCTGCTTGTGTGCTTGCTGCTTCCTCCCTCTGTGCTTGCATGTGTCTCTATGTTATTTCTGTTCTGGCCCCCTTTCCTTCTCTCCTTATTTCCTTCTCTCCTGTTGTCCTTCTCCCCTTATTTCATTCTTTCCTTGTTTCCTTGTTGTCTTATTGCCTTCTGTCTTTATTGACTTATGTTACTGTATGTCATTTATTTATTTATTTATTGATTTATCTAATTATTTATGTATGTATTTATTTGTTTCTTGCTTTCTTGCTTTCTTTCTTTCTTACTTGCTTTTTGTCTTTCTTTTCTTCTTTCCTTCCTTCTTTCCTTATTTCCTTCGTTCTCTCTTGTCTTTTGTCTTTCTTGATTTATCTATTGTTGTACTTATGTTTATTCAATATTTAGGCGCTTCTGTATTCATGTACTTATGTCTTTGTCTTGCTCTTTCGTGGCTATTTTCTTTACCCCGCACTGCACGATGTATCTATTTGGTTATTTCTTGCCTTCCTTCCTGCCTTCGTGTGTTCTGTCTTTCTTTCTGTCTTTCTTTCGTTCTGTCCTTTGTGCGTTCACTCTTTCGTTCCCTCTCGCCTTTCACTATGTTAGTTGTTCTTTCTGTATGGATCTATTGCTATGCTTGTATTTGGTAATTAATGTGATTATCTCTGTACCTATTTACTGGTTTCTTTAGTTGTTCTTACCTTACTTTAGTGATTTCGTATTCCGTTATGTATTTCTTAGTTCGTTCTTCGTGTCGTTCCTTATTTATGCATTTTTGTCTGGCTTTGTTTGCTTATTTATTTCCTTCCTTCTTTCTTTCTTTCTTGTTTCTTTCTTTCGTTCTTTCTTTCTTATTTCTTTCTTATTTATTGATTTCTTTTATTTTCTTTTCTTTTTTCTTTCTTTCTTTCTTTCTTTCTTTCTTTCCTTCATGCTTCTTTTTCTTGCTTCCTTTTTCCTTCCGTCTTTCTGTCACTCTTTCCTTCCTTCCGTCTTTCTGTCACTCTTTCCTTCCTTCCTTCCTTCTGTACTTTTTGCTTCCTTCCTTCCTTCCTTCTGTCCTTCCTTCCTTCCCTCCCTCCCTCCCTCCCTCCCTTCCTTCCGTCCCTCCTTCCTTCCTTTCTTCCTTCCTTCCGTCCTTCCTTCCTTCCTTCCTTCCTTCCTTCCTTCCTTCCTTTCCTTTCCTTTCCTTTCCTTTCCTTTCCTTTCCTTTCCTTTCCTTTCCTTTCCTTCCTTCCTTCCTTCCTTCCTTCCTTCCTTCCTTCCTTCCTTTCTCTCTTTCTTTCTGTTATTTCTTTCTGTTCTTTCTTTCTGTTCTTTCTTTCTTTCTTTCTTTCTTTCTTTCTTTCTTTCTTTCTTTCCTTCTTTTCTCCCTTTCTTTCTCTTCTCTCTTTCTTTCTTTTCTGCCTCTCTCATGTTCTTTCTTTTCTGCCTCTGTCATTTTCTTTCTTTTCTGCCTCTCTCGTTTTCCTTCTTTTCTGCCTCTCTCACTTTCTTTCTTTCCTTCCTTTCTTTATTTCTTTCTTTCTTTCTTTCTTTATTGTTTTATTTCCTTCATTTGTTGTCTGTTATGTTCTTGTCTTGTCGTTCTGTCTTTCTTTACTTATGTCTTTCTTTATTTCTGTCTTGCTTGTTTCCTTTCTGTCTTTCTTCTTTCTTTCGTTATTTCGTTCTTTCATTCTTTCGTTCTTTCGTTCTTTCTTTCTTTCGTTCTTTCTTTATTTCATTCGTTATTTCTTTCTTTCGTTCTTTCTTTCTTTCTTTCTTTCTTTCTTTCTTTCTTTCTGTCTTTCTTTCTTTCATATTTGCTCTATTTCTATATTATTTGTGTGTTCTAGGCGCTTGCTTGGTTGTTTCTGTTTGTTGTGTGTGTTCTTTGTTTGCTTGCTGGCTTGCTGGCTTGTCTTAGTGTGTTTCATTGATGGTATGTATGCATGCATGCATGTATTTCTATGTATTTCTATGTATCTATGTATGTATCTAAATATCTATGTCCCTTGCTCGCTCGCTCACCTGTGAGCTTCCTGTTGTTTGATTCTTGGTTCCTTTGCTTCTTTGCTTGGTTGCTTCTTTGTCTCTTTGCTTCTTTGCTTCTTTGTGTATGCTTCTCTGCCTCCCTGCTTCCCTGTTTCCCCATTTCTTTGCTTCTTTGCTTCTTTGTTTCTTTGTTTCTTTGTCTCTTTGTCTCTTTGCGTCTTTGCTTCTTTGTTTATTTGTCTATTTGATTATTTGCTTCTTTGCTTCTTTGTTTACTTGTTCCTTTTATTTGTTTGTGTTTCTCTGTTTCCCGGCGTCTTTGTTTCTTTGCTTTTTTGCTTCGTTGTTTAGTTGTTTCGTTGTTTGGTTGTTTGATTGTTTCTTTGCTTCCTTGTTTCTATGCTTCTTTGCTTCTTTGTTTCAGTGTTTCCCTGCTCCTTTGTTTCTTTGTTTCTGCTTGTGTCTTTCTTTCTGCGCTTCTTTGTGTCCTTTTGCCTTGATGGTTTCTTTGGTTTTTTGCTTGTTTTGCTTCTTTGCTTCTTTGTTTCTTTGCTTCGCTGTTTCTTGGTATATTTGCTTGATTGTTTCTTTGTTTCTTTGCTTCGTTGCTTTTTCGCTTATGTGTTTATTTGCTTCTTTGTTTTGCTTGTTTGTTTCGTAGTTTCTGTGTTTCTGTGTTGTTGTGTTTCTTTGTTGCTTCGCTTCGTTGTTTCTTTCTTTGCTTCTTTCTTTGTCTGCTTTCTTCCTGCTTGATTGATTGTTTGCTTGCTTCCTTGCTTGTGTGTCTGTTTGCTTGTTTGTTTGTTTGGTTGGTTGGTTGGTTGGTCGGTCAGTCAGTCGGTCGGTTGGTTGGTTGGTTGGCTGCCGTTGTGTGTTGTTGTTTGTTTGCTTATATTTGTGTTTGTGGTTGTGTTTGTGTATGGTTCTTTGCTAGTTTACTTGCTTGCTTGCTTGTTTGTTTGTTTGCTTCTTTGGTTGCTTGCTTGGTTGGTTGGTTGTTTCTGTGGGTGCCCAGCCCATCTAGAAAGCTGAGCTGCGGAACTTTGGAGAAGCGGTCAGGTTTCCCTTGTCAGTGCTCGACTTTGCCGTCCCCTGCCTTCAAGGGCGCTGCATACACCGCCCTGCCATTCATGGTAGCTAGGCATCGCCGCTCATGTCACAGATGTGTGGCATCGCTCGTCAGAAACAGGATGGAGGACGAGGAGAATAATCCGGTGAAGGGAAGTCGTGCCTCTTGCTTGCAAGAAGGCTTGGGATCAATGATAAACCCTCCAAGAAGCAAGGATTGCCACTGATACTTACTTCATGTGAAATCCAATAATGCACAATGTGTGATCACGTCATGCACGTTCTGTTGCAATTGTCTGGGTTTGTCTGCAAGCGGTCTGAGAGTTGCCACGAGCGTTCATGGCCTTCAGAGTACCATGTCTTGGCCTTGAGTGTCAAGTGGCCCCTCAAACATGCAAAAAATGTGGCCAACCGGGCCTGTGCCGTGCAACTGAACCAACACAGTAAGCAACAATGGCAGCAGTCATGGCCGCAATACCTCAAAATCACAGCGATGATGAGAAACGGAACCAGAGCGGCCAAAAGACAATAACAAAAACCGCAACAAACACAAGACATGGACAAAGAGCAACAGCAACAGCAACAAGAACACCGACACCGACGACGACGTCGATGACACCAACTGCTAGTCGTTCTTGATGTTATCATGGCAATGGTTGTTCTTGCTGTTGTTGCTGCTCTTTCTTTTCGCATTTGTGTTGTCGTTAACGATGATGATGATGGTGATGATGATGATGATGATGATGATGATGATGATGATGATGATGATGATGATGATGACGATGACGATGATGACGATGACGATGACGATGACGATGACGATGACGATGATGATGATGATGATGATGATGATGATGATGATGATGATGATGATGATGATGATGGTGATGGTGATGATAATGATGATGATTATATGAATGAGGAAGCGGAGGAGGAGGAGGAGGAGGAGAGGAGAAGAGGAGAAAAGGAGGATGCCAAGTCGATGATGCTACGTCAAGGAAGTTCAGATCGATGTTCATAGCAAGCCAAGCTTCCTGCCGCAGCTCTAGAACAATATTATCAGTGCGGGATAACATCTGCGCCTTGTTGGCGCGCTCTCGTTCGCGTATGCCGTGCAATGCTGTGTTGGGATGGCGTTGCAGTTGAAGCATATTTGTGCGGCCTTGCCAAACCAACAGCTGGTGCAAGATGGGGATGGTGTCACTAGGTGGGTATTAGAGGCCATCCCTTCCAACTGATCCTGTACTGAGGCCTTGCTGGAAGTGTGATGGGTATGTGGTATTTGGCTACTTCCATTCCAACCCAGACCACCCAGCAATAAAACTAGCAAGCCTTCATTGTCCTTTTGGTATGCGACTCATCTCCAGGCTTGCACACTCCTGTGGGCAGCATTTGCACATGGCCTCCCAGCCCCAGACGAGGAACCCGCGGTCCTGTCCTTCAATAAAGCATGTACGTGTTCTTGAATCTCACATTTGCTGCACAGCTTGTTTGAACCTTAAGACAGTTTTCGTGCCTTCCGGGTCCCAGGCACTGGCAACCATCCTCTCTGAGCGCTGGGAATCATCGCCGCTCTCACAACAGAAGCGCTGCTGAATGGCGCAAGGTGAGACGTGGAATCCGCAACCCCCGCACCTGGGCTCGCTCAATCCTGTCCCCTTGGCGCCAAAGTTCGAATCCGCGGGCTCAACCTCGATTGCCTCCAAGGCCTCAAAGGTCAACTCAACGGCAACCACTTTGGCTCAGCTTTGCTTCGCGTGCTGCCGTTGCTTCCTTAGTCAGCCACAGCTGTGACGCATGCCCCTCGATGTTCCATGAGGCTCTAATGCAACAGGAATGTGGTTTTGCTGCACATTCCAACGACGCTGCTCGCATGTATACATGTCATCTGGCCATTTGCAGTGCCACAGTGCCACCTTTCAAGGAAACCAGTTGGGGCAGCTCCAAAATAGGAAATGAGCAACCCCGAAGGCTGCAGTTGAGGTAGTGGTGGTGGTGGTGGTGGTGGTGGTGGTGGTGGTGGTGGTGGCGGTGGTGGTGGCGGCGGTGATGGTGGTGGTGCTTGTGGTGCTTGCGGTGCTTGTGGCGTGCTTGGTGCGCTTGTGCTTGTGCTTGTGGTGCTTGTGGGGGTCGCAGTATTGTAGTGGTTGTGGTGATTTGGGTGACTGTGGCCCACCAGTGTGTTTGTCAAACAGGGCAATTAATCTATGTCGATTTCAAGTTTGGAGTGTGAAACTCGATCATAAATTATGATGTGTTGTGATGAATGCGCCTGACTTGCTGCGAACAAGGGTACGAATGACAGGTGAGAGAGTATACGCCAATAGAGTGACGTTGCCTGCAGCATCGCACATTGCCCGACGCTTGGCTCCCGTGCTCCTTCTTCTGATCCCGCTTGGCGGTCTTCTCCTCTGGGCGTCCCTCCCTATCTCTCTCTCTCTCTCTCTTCCTCTCTTTGTCGCTCTCTCTGTTCAAGGCTAGCACAAAAAGCCAAGGTCAAAGCGACACACCTAGTCACAACCATGTTGGTGTGGCATGACTTCATGTTTGGTCCTTTTTCGTCCACCAGTTTGATATCTCTCTCCGTCTGCCGCGAGATTCTAGCGCTCGCCACAGGCGGACTGTACACCAGAATGCGAGGGCTTGAAGCAAACCATTGGCGTGTCTGTTCAAGGCTCGGTACCCTCGGGGGCTTCCAGGAGGAAAGCCATCGCTTTGGGGTCCCCCTGTTTTAAGACCCACAAAATTGGTGGGGGGGGTTCCTCTGGTTGTCCTTTTGAACATAATGGGGTTTCGTTGTAGGCATCCGTTTTCAAGCTTTCCCTTGCAGACACTCCCCCGAAACGAATTGCTTGGCACCCGCGCCACGAAGGCGGCGTCTTCCCCCACCCCCGCTTCCCCCGCTTTCGGTGCCTCGCACTTTTCGGCCTGGCGCTCCCTCTTCAGATCCATGCGCTGGCGCTTCTGCTCCTCCTAGTCAGTGGAAAGGCGAATGCAACTAGAAATCAAACGAACGGAAGGGAACGCAATGGCATGTATTGGATTGGAATGGCATAGAATGGAATGCTCCAAGCATCCAGAAAGTCTCGCCACAAGTATCCCGACTCACCAGTCATACAAACCGGCTTCATCGTTGTTGCAATTTCTGTCATACAATGTGAGTCGTCCCTATGAGCATCTTGTCACTCTCCAAAAGGGTCCCTAGTTCGATCTGCTTGATCTAAACATGTTGGCCTTAGAACTTCCAGAGCGCTTCAGTTGCCAAGCTGCCCGGCTCTGAAATGACTTAAGAAAGATTCCTCCACAATCTTTCAGCGACTTTGCTATCCGATAGCTTCCTGCCAAGTCATGGCAAGCAACATCGTACAGGCACTGAGTCCTCCTGTGTCCCTCTGCAAAACAAACTCAGCCGTCCTTCTGCTGCTTCTTTGACAGCACGCCGCCTGAGGTTCTCAAACGCAATAGGATCATGGCAATACCAAGTGGTCGGCCAGGTCCACGTGTCCAGTCAAAACTCCCCGATTCATGGTCCAATGGCCATAGTCCCTTTAGTAGAAACCCAAATGATTTGCCCAAAGTCTCTATTCAGGGGCCCATGAGCATCCTAGCGAACGCGGGTAAAAGGGGGTGTTTTGACCAAGGCACATGAATCAATTTCCTCTTGGAGAAACCCTTTTGCTATCAGTGCATGCGCTTGGAAGGGAGGGGTCAAAGGTAGTCTCTGAAAAGGTCAAGGAGCTCGATCCGGGTCTGCGTCAACCAGTGAGGCAAGTGGGTGTCAACGGGCAACCTGTGCTTTTGGTGTCTATCAAGCGCACGGAAAAAATCAGTCACCTGGTTGTTGAAACTTAGAGCTCCTCCACCAAAATCCCTCAGACCATACTGAACATTCGACCGAACCCAGAGCTTTTCCGTGCCTCCCGGGTTCTTCACTTCCACCAAGGTGCCGCCCGGCGCCTTGGATATGCCTGTCGCTTCCCCAAGACGCGAAATGGGAAAAATATAACGCAAGCGCAAACACCCCGACTGTACCAGCAGGCAAGGGAAGGGTCATGCCGATGCAGTGGTCACAAATGGGTATGTGTCAAACTAGGGGGGACCCAAAAAATGGTGTGTACCACGCATCAAGAAATCCATCTCCTGCCTTGCTCGGCCTCTTCTTCCTGCGAAGCACACACACACACACATGTGCGTGCACATATATATTTATATGTATTACACATATATATATATATACACACTATGTATGTGTTACGCAAAATAGTGTTGGCGTGCACGCGAGTTTGTCCGAATGGTGGGACAGGAGCGCTTTCCCTCACGCCCTGCTCAACACGCATGGCAAGCCAACACGCTTCAAGCTGCCGGCCCCGATCGATGCTTTCCTCGCACGAGCGACTCTAGTCATCATGCAGAGGGCATGCAGGGTGAAACTGAGACGCTGGCAGAAGGCGGGCCTCGCCATGTGCGTCTCCAAGCAAACAGAAACTGCGTCTCAGGTTAGCGAAGCTGCGCGATGCCCAAGCTGGCCAATAGCGGGGCTTCCTGCTTCACCGTCAGCGCCATGCTGGACGATCGTCAGGCGGAGGTGGTGGTGGTGGTGGAGGTGGCGGTGGTGCCTCATTGTCCTGGACAAAGGTGGAGGAAAACACGGAGAGACCGGGAAAACGTCATGACAACAGCAACCACCAGGGCTTTGAAGGGAGCAGCAAAGCTGACATGCGCCAATTTGCTGCAGCCATGGTGGTGTTTTGGTAACCAAAAAACGATGCTAAGGGAAGCCGCGGCGCATCCTCATCCGAGGCTTCGTCCTCCTCTCCATTCCTCAGCCATCGCAACTAACGGCGTGCACTTCATCCCTATCCATGAAAAATACAAGACACACAAATTACCATTGGAGGGACAAACCACAAGGGTACTTTACTACAGCAGTATTGGCCAAAAGCCTCGGCACGTGTAGCAACTCAAGCAGAATTGGTGAGACATGAAGGTCCTTTTTGGACCCATGTCGAAGGTGAAACACAACGCAACAATGGTCCAGCCACGATCAGTGCTGCTATTCCTGTTGGAGTTTGTCCTTGTACTTGGGGCAAACTTTCTGGGTCCTTCATGTCCACAAATTCACAATTTTCTGGGGAGAGGTGACTAACTGAGCCTGTTTGGGGTTCGCTTGGCCAGTAGGTCATGCCCTACATAGCTCCCTGAAAGCCACCATGCCATGGTGCTTCGTGCGAAATGGACGCCCGGATTTGACCTTGGGGAAATTGCGATTGTCAGCCATTGATTTGAAGGCGGAACAAGTGGCCGGCAACCCTGGTTGAATCCTACATATCCTGCCCGTTTGAGGGACCCAGAAAATCTCGGCTTCCATCTAAGCCAAATAAAGTACCTTTGGCCTCGAGAAAACAACCACACAAACCAGAGGACGCCTGGCCCGAAAGCATTGATCGATCAGCGCAGCCCCCCCCCCCACCCCACACACCAGGATGCTTCGCGCACACGCACGAAAGCCATGCCCCGCAGAACGTGCCCTGCAAGCCACTTCCACTCCACGCAAGGTGTCTGCGCAAGTTGCTCTGTGCAAGTTGCTCAGCGCAAGTTGCTCTGCGCACCTCTGCGCAAAGTGCTCTGTGCAAGCAGCTTTGTGCAAGTTGCTCTGCGCAAGCTGCTCTGCGCAAGTTGTTCTGTGCAGTTTGCCCTGCAGAAGATGCTGCGTGCACGTTGCTCTATGCAAGTTGCTGCGCAAATTGCACTGTGCGAGTTGTCCTGCGCAAGTTGCTCTGTGCAAGAGTTGTTCTGCGCAAACTGCCGCACGGAAGAACCTTTCGCGATGCTTTCGGGAGAAAAGCACCATCATGCGAGAAACAAATAATACCCCAAGCAACCCCCCCCCCCCGCCCAAGGGCCCCAGAGCGAGGTGCTCGGACGGCTCCGAGGCCGCCTTCTCCGATGGCGCTGCGGATGAGGCAGGGGAGGCGGTCATGCGGGGCCGCTCCCCGCATCGCCGGGCGCGCGAGACCGCCTCGAGGTAGACCATCTTCAAGGCTAGGCCTCAGTCAGCTTCCCTCTGATTGGTGGTTTGGAGCCGAATCGGTGGTTTGGAGGTCTGTTGGAGGAATTCCCATTTACCCTCTGCGAAGGCCAGGGATTCAAATCCCAAACCACCAATCCAAACCACCAACTAAGGGTTACCTGACTAGGGGCAAAGGTTTCTCGCACAAAAACAAACAGAAGGCACTTGCTACAACAAAAAAGTCATGGCTGCCTCTGTGCCCAAAATGCAAAACAATCAACACACAAATTGCTATATAGGGAAAAAACACATCACACACCGTGGTTCCCCGTGCGCCACAGAAGCGGCAACAAAACATATATCACGTTGCACCAACAAAAAGAGCGCGGCTCGCGGCTTCCTTTGCCCCCAAAACGAAACCTGGTCGCAGGTGGGGGGCAAGTTTGGTTGCAGGTGGGTCAGTCTCTTGCCAAGAGGCGTCTCTTACAAAGGTGACCAACGCACATCCCGCAAGTAACCTCTTCAGCCCCATCCCTGGGCAACCCAGAACTGACTAATCCTCAAGCGTCCTGCTCGCAAGTTTACCCGTGGGCTGTGCAAGTACTTCGTCTCTGGCAAAAGCATTGGGCTGCCTCTGAAGTCGGAATCTACGGTTGCATAGGCAAATGGGGCAGGCGATTTGTTGAGAACAAAATGTTGCCCTCTGTCTCACAATCATGGAAGCGGACAGGCGAGGCTTCGAAAGACTACCATCCTCTTGAAAGCGCCGACACGCAAGCATCCCTTCGTTTATGCTGAGCGGCGCATGCGCATGGACTTCACAGGGAGAGTGTCCAGCACAAACTCTGCAAACTGCTCATCGTCCTCGAAGGTCTTCACCAGCACACTCACGGATGTCACACCCTGGCGCGCAGCCCATTTTTGTTGGATCGTGTGGTTTGATCCATCGCATCTTCAAACCGTCAACGCCTGGCCTGAACCAGGCAGTCAAAAAGCTCTCATTTCAACTCGGGCCGGCCAACAAACTAAACTGGCCATCCTTCATATTAAAACAGCCATCAATCAGAAGGGTGCCCTCCCCAGCCCGATGCGCCTGTAGTGGCAGGCATCCTCAAAAGTGTCCTTGTTACCGAGTTCTGCCGGAGAAAACGATGCAGTGAAGCTTTGGCAAAGAATCTGGTTTCAGGTAAAGGGGAGCGCGGTCGAGAGAAATTGGACATGTCGCAATCAGCGCCGTGCTAATTCTCGTGAGCTTGAGTTGGCAAACAAGTAATACACGTTCTCATAAAGGGCTCAAAGCCAAAATTTAGCACTAAGGCCAACATAGGTTGCTCTTCTAAGGGCAAATTAATTATCAACATCACTGTTATCCTTGTGAACACGGCTCCCGGCGCAAATCAAATGTGTCAGATCATGGCGTGGGTTGCCTTGTCTTGCAGCGCACGCAAGACGTTGTCTGGAATCCCGAACTCCTTGGTCAAGTCCGCCAGATCAGCTTGCATCGCCATGGGTCAAATTGAAAATTTACAAGGTTCAGAGCGCTCCTTGTTGGAGGTTGGCTGAGTGAGAGTTCTTCTTCAGTGCTGTTTTTTTTGCACAAGTGGTGAGGATCAAATGACCGCGGACGTGACGTCATTCTTCGACAAGCGACCGCTGCCCCGCTTGAGCACTGGGATGGCGGTCGGCCTCCAGCGAGATCTCCGACTCTGAGCTAAGCATTTGGGCTTGTGTGGAAAAAAAGGACCCGGGAAAATGGTGGTTGTCCCTTGTGTTTCCCTTTTTGCCACGGTGACGCGAACAAAACACATCCAATTAGCATGGAAGGATAATCACATGCCACTACTACAAGCTAATGTGAAGGTGTCAATGGGTTCAGTGGGCTCGAGAAGCAGAACAGGGGCCGGGGAAGCTGCCTGTGCTTGCATGTGAGTTTTCCTGAAGGTATGCTGTCCAGCAACGTCGTGTATCCCGCCACTTACTAAAAGCTAGAGAGCAGCATGAGAGGCAAGCTAATTGCCTAAAGTCATGTAAACTAGACAATGAGTGACCACACAAGCCCTTGTAAGTCCGGTAGGCCATCAGGTTTCTTTCCTGGACAAGGTTTGCGCGGAAGCGCATTAGTACCAAACGCCATCCAACATCTAGCAACAAAACGTTATCTTTTCGCCTGATCTCCAATTGATTGCTCGTCCAGCTTGCTTCCAACTGACAGCAAACATCAGGGTAGCTGATGCATTCATCCTTTGCTTCATCCAGTCCACTCATTCCGTTGCGGCTCCTCCGAGTCTGTGTCAGAGTCGTCGAACCAAACCGTGGCCCGGTCGCTCAGCGGAAGGACGCACCTCAAGTTGGCCCGCTTTGATGGCACACGAGCACGAGACACACTTCTTTGTCAGGATTCGGGATATGGGAGTTTCTCAAAATGGTGGACCCCTTTTAGTTTGGGGATGACAGCTGACTGGTGCCACATGTTGCAAGTTGCGTCCCAGGAATGTCACCATGTGCATCTTTCAAACCAGATGTTGCACCACAGCTTCTTTGTGACCAAGACTGCTGAGTCTGATTCAACAGCAAAGCAGCTGAGAACAGGTTTTGGCATAAATGTCATGCCACGTGATGCCACGGGAGAAGCTCTGTTGCCAATCCAGCATGTCAAGCAGCCAAACTTCACAGCAGAGAAAACCAAAGGACCACCCAGGCAAGATTCGCAGAGCATTCTCTGCGGGTCTGATCGAAGGGTTCTCATTCAACCTTTCTGGGGGCACCTAATGCCTCCCCTTGCAGCAAAAAGTTAGAGAGTCCCCTCTGTCCCTTCCAGTTGGACCATAGACTCGAGAAATTTTGACCAAACCTCATATGACCAAACAAAATTCAACGCGTTCCCCAAAAGGACATTTAAGCGCGCGCGCCCCCCCCCCCACCCGTTTTGTTTTGCTTTTTTCTCGTGGGACAACTGAATGAGATAAACCACCAATCCAAACTGGATCCTATCCGCGGATTTGTCCAGTGGAAATGCCCACTTTGCCGTGCATGGCGCTCCCATCGATCGCTGCAAGAGACCTCCACGGAGTCGTCCTGTTCACAATGAGTCGGTCTCTTGGCGGACAACAAAATGGACGTTTTCCTGTTGGTTTTCCTTTCAACACCGCCTCAAAAAAGAGGTTTCCAATGCCAGAAGTAGATGGCTCCATTCCGTTTATGTGAGGGTGTCTCGCGACGGTGGGAAAGCCCCCGTTTGGTTGGTATTCAAGCGAAAAGCAAAAAACCAACCATAGGGCATCATTGTTTTGAGAAACTCCCATGCGGGCAAGTAAAGGGGTCAAACCAAAAGGGAATGGTGCCAACTCTCACCGTGCTCGATTTGTTTAGAGGGACACTGACCGGGGCCCAGTTGCAACCAGCAACCCGGACGGTAGAGAAAAAGAACCTCTGGGGCCAGCGATGAAACAAAAAGAGATGTGGGTACCCGGTCAAATGGAAGGTTGTTTGGGGGGTTCTGTTGGGAAGTGTGGTCCCCCCCCCCCAAAAAAAAAAGATGCCCCAGGTCCCAACGTTTGGTGTGACAGGTGGTTGGGAGTAGACAGAAACAGAAGGGAAAACACGGAGACAATCCCATTTGGCTGTGCATGAGATGGTGGTCAAACTGCGACATGTGTTGAGGCCATCTAGATTCTCTCACCTATGCATAGCAAATATGACACATTCATCTGCTCGTTTGGATTTCGGAGCTGCCAGCTTACCGGCAGGGTTTCAAACCGGTGGCGATTCCGAGTTGGTAACTTTTTGGAGATTGCGTAGAGGAAAACCAAATTGAACATAATATAAGGGGATAGATCATCATGACATATTCTCACATATTGTTCTTTGATGGTCCCCACAAGCCCATTCTCCCTCCTTTAGGCCTTTATAGTACCGAGGCGACCCATTCCAGGTAAAAAGAAAAAAACCCAGGACACCTCCCAGCAACAAAAGCAAAAGGGCACCTGCCACTTGTGTTTCTCACCCCACCCCCCCTTGCCCCCGCAGTTTGACACGTGCCCATTTGGTGGTTCCATTCAAAGACACCCCTTTTGTGGCTCTCCTTTCGCTCCATCTGCAGCGGGAGGCGCCACAGGTCATCCAGCGTCACCTGGCCGGCCACAATCAGCTTCGAAGCTCTCTCCCCCTGGGTGTACCTTTTACTCCTGGTGGATTTTCAAGGACGAGGATTATGGACAGCTGGGCATTGGGTGTGGGAGCGAGGCTTATCAAAGGGAAGCCCACCAATAAATCTAGGGGTTGGTTCCCCACTCTTTTCAGGGTCGGTCCCCTCCTTTGAGACCATCCCCCCAAGCTCTAACACAGGGGTTCTGATTGCCTGCACCAAAGGACAAACAAGTGCGTAGCGTCCTAGACCCATTTGCTAGAACCCATTTAGGGTGTCCCAACTAATTCAGCTTACTTGTTCAAGCTAGGGGTTCCCCTTGAGAAATCAACGAGCCTGTGTTTCAGTGTACCCGTATGTCCAACTTGGAACCCAGAGAGGGTCCCTGAGAAAAACAGGATCCCACAATCAAGTTCTGCAATGGACGGAGGGTAGTTGACCGAACAGTTGGTCTCTGCAAACTGTGGAGACCAACATTGTGTTTTGGACGTCGAGATGTCCTCTCCGTCCCTCTCACTTCGCCCTTAGGACATCACCCATTGATCAGTACTTCATCCTCGCAAACCAACCCTTTAAATGGGATGCACCCCCCCCCATTTAGATCATGCCCCCAACCAAAAACGACTGTGCGTGCTCCCTGCCTCCTGCTTTGGCCCGGACTCGCAGGCGCCGCCAAAGATCCAGAAGGATCCTTGCGCAGCTGGGTCCGTCGTTCTCGAGTCGGTATTTTTTTCCGCCTTGTCTTGAAAGGAACCCCCCCCCCAAAAAAAAACATTGAGGCTGGCAACATTATTTCACCATGATCAAAGTCAGCCCCGAAGCGGTAGGTTAAAGGGCAACAATTCCATGTTCTGACTTTGACAACCCCCTGAAACAGTCAAAATAATGGCCCTAATGAGGTGGCCTTATATTTGACGCAAATTGCGGTGTGCATCGCCTCTGGAGAGGCCGATGCTCAGCCGCACTCGCTGCAGGATTTCTTGGCCCCAGTTGGAATCCTCTCAAAAGGGACACGTGCCTTGGGGTTCCGGTGGCCTTGCCAATATGCCACCTTCTCGCACGCGATTCCTTGCAATTCATGGGTGAGAGCTCTTGCTCGCTGGACTATTGCAAACCAACCCAGCAAAGAGAAGTCGGACATTGTATGAGTCATGATGCCCTGGGGTCTCGCCCACCAAACAAATCTTAAACTGGTTGGGTTTCGCCCACCAAAAAAAGCTAAACACTGGTTAAAAGATGCAAGATGATACCTTCCACTGGACCAACCGCTTGAAGTTTGAACTACCCAAGGGCCTTGTGCCACGAGGCAGGCTGCGGCCATGCGGCCCCGGGGCGCCTCGTGAGTCCCGAGGCGCGAAAAACACGGGTTCCCCTTGTGGGATTGACGGATGGACCCCTTTTTTGGCGGGGAACCCCAAGAGACACAAACCCCAAGGAAAACTGGGGTTAGGAAAGTAGGAAGAGTCGAAAAGTAGCTTGGGCAAAGCATTTGCCCACGGAATGCGCCGCCATGAGCCCGGCGCAGAAACAAGACGCGCAGCAAGAAACGCTCCTTGTGGTACGGCTAGCACATGGTATCTGTCCAGGACCCGTCACTGACGAACCTTGAAGTAGGGAAGCAGGAACTCTCAAGTGGGCACTCCCCTTGACAGCGTAGCAGTGGAAGGGCTCCAAATTGATTGAGCAGTCCCAACACCCTTCATGTTGGAGGGCGCATAAATGACCAACTCCCACGTTTGGTTCAAGCTGGTTGACTAACTCATGGGGCTTGCTCACAAAGACTGGCTTCGAGAAGAAAACATGATGAGCAAGCATGTGCTACCAAAAACACAGCTTCCTCGCCTCGTGGTTGATTGCTTTGGGAAAATGCTAAGCAAGCTCTGATTGCTTGTTGGCTTGCTGGCTTGTTTGTCTGTTTGTCTATTTGTTGGTTGCTTGTTTGTTTGTTTGTTTGCTTGCTTGCTTGCTTGTTTGCTTGTGTGTTTGTTTGTTTGTTTGTTTGTTTGTTTGTTTGTTTGTTTGTTTGTTTGTTTGTTTGTTTGTTTGGTTGTTTGTTTGTTTGTTTTTGTTTGTTTGTTTGTTTGTTTGTTTGTTGGTTGGTTGGTTGGTTGGTTTTGGTTGTTTGTTGGTTGTTTGTTTGTTTTTGTTTGTTTGTTTGTTTGTTTTGGTTGGTGGTTGGTTGTTTGTTTGTTTGTTTGTTTGTTTGTTTGTTTGTTTGTTTGTTTGTTTGTTGGTTGGTTGGTTGGTTTGTTTGTTTGTTTGTTTGTTTGTTTGTTTGTTTGTTTGTTTGTTTGTTTGTTTGTTTGTTTGTTTGTTTGTTTGTTTGTCTCTGTCTGTTTCTCCTTCTCTTTCTCTCTCTCTCTCTCTCACTCTCGTTCTCTAGCCAGCCCCTTTAGCAAGGCGGGGAGGGGTGGAACCAAGTGGTGCCAGGGCTGTGGATGCCTCGGTTCGGCAACTTGCAAATCTCGGAGCCAAGTTCATTCCCTGTTCACGTGCACTGTGAGACGGCCCAGTCGCCGGAAACAAGAGCAGCTACCCGAAGCAAAGAAGTCCCACCAGTTTGGACCTCCCGTCCGACACGGAACCCACCAAAGGGTCCGTGAGTGAGATGGTCTTCGGGTGGTCTCAGGCTTTGATCAGAACCAACGGCGAGCAACCAGCGAGCCTCTCGCGCCGCCTCGCCGGTAGGTCCTGCCCCCCACGCGGTTGCCAGCCAAAGCCGCGAGACCACACCAGAAGTTAGAAGCGCGCTGAATCTGTCATGAGTTTGATGCCACCGAAGAAACCAAAAGCCGAGTTGGCCAACTTGATTCCATGCCCAACTGTTCAAGTTGAAGCGTTGGCTGGGAAGCATCAGTGCACCATGTAAGAATGCTTACCTCGTTGGATCAGATGATTGGTCGGTCAACACCCTATCAGCATTGCCAGGCTCTGGTGATATGCGGCTCAAGCTTGCCTCTGGTGCAACAAATATGTTGAGCTTGCAGCTTGGCGGCGTCTTCATGCTCAACTGCCGCCACTGTCCCAGGTATACATGTGCTTGGACTCGTTTCCGAGGCCTCTTTGGTTTGCTTCCAACACGCTTCCAACACGCTGCGTTGCGTGGAAGTTGCTTCAAAAGCTTAGCTTGGGAAGGGAATTGCATGAGCATGCAAGGTTCCTGTTTGTGTGTATTGCAACAGGGAGAGGCAGTTTGGGGGCCGGTGTCAGCTTTAAGTTTGGTCCAGCTGGAACTTGCCGCTCTCGCCGTGTTTACTTCGCCTTATGGAGTGCTGTTCCAGCAATGCCTCGAGGGGGTCAAGGTGATCTAAGACCAGGCCAAACCTGGAAAGCAAAAAGGTGAAAGGTTCATTCGCTTTCGGCAGGTGAGACTTTTGTAATTATTTTCAGTGCAGACTTCTTGAAGTTCATTTGTCGTTTCTGTGGAAACCACCAAAAGAACCCAGCACTTGGGCGACCATGAGGTTCCAACAAATGGATTCTCCGCCACACACATTGTTCTTGAGCGCATCGAAACCGTTTCATTAGAACCCATTTACCCACAAACCTGGGACACTCGGATTTACGCATGGTTTGCCTTTTTGGTTTCCCCAACTCTGGTGAACTGTCCCGAGCTCGAGCCCTCCTCTGAGCGCCAGCTGGTAGGCGTCACAGCCGCCGCCCACGGCTGGCAGCTCCAGCGCCTTGGTGGGAGACCCTTTTCCTGTAAAAGGGCCCCTCCGGCGGCTGCCATGGGAACTCTCTTCATGAAGGTTCCTCCGTACCCATGTGCAAACGACCGCGAGAAACAACGTTCTCAAGTTTGGGAGTATGGGGCTATGGAGCTTCCAGGCATCTGCGTCTTATCTATGGCCCAGCGCTTTCTTCGGTTCCCTGTATATATCACCCGACCAGAAAGCTCATTTTGAATTGGTTTAGGAGCTGATGTTTAACACCACAAACTGAAAAAATGATAGTGAACCCTGAGAAAGACATCCTCTCAGCCAAGTAGAAACGGATTCCCACATGGTCAGACGTTGCTTCCCCAAAAGCTGCGGTTCTAAAGCCCAGCGTCCGGCGCAAGCCGCGGCCACAGGCGCTCCCAGCGTGGAGTGCCAGTGCAGTCCTGACGACAACCTGAACCCAACTCAAGTCCCGGGTTTGGGCATGTTTCCTTAGCCTTCGTATGTAAGTCTCTGGGACTTGGAGTACTCATGTGACTAGAATGTAGCATGTATCATGTAGGGTTCGCGACCGGCAGCCACCCAAAGCTCAAACAAGTCTTTTGACCATGCTGCATGCAACAAGGACCAGCCCGGGACAAGCAAGGCGCAAGCAACATCCTCTGTCACCATCCAATCCGACCGACCCCAGACGAGGGTCCAAGAGGAAGATGTCTTGATGGAAGACAGCCAACTCTGCTGCGCGCTTTGTGCCATCCGCGCCAGTACTCGCCTCAGGGCCAAGCTGACAGTGGACTGAGAGCCCATCAAAGCCTTGCTGGACCAGCTGTTGTGTAGCCTGTGTAGCATAAATGCTATCGCAACGAAGACCCTGCTGGGCATGTTCAAGAGAAATGAAAAGAGGCCACTTCAACAACAGATCAAACATGTCTAAATGAATGGCCCGTATTTTGCAAATTCAGCTCTTTCGGGCAGCTTCTTCATGCAAACAGCACAGGCAACAATCGATAGTTGCAGCCACTTTGCACTTTCAAGCACCAAACCATCCATCCTCCACTGCCACCCACCATCCACCATCTCCCCCCCCCCCGCCGCAACCCCACCAACCGCCCCTCCCCAGTTGGCTTTGGGAGACTTTGCGACTTTGCGAATCCCCCGTCTGCAGCTGCGGCGCTACACGGTGGTCCGCTACACCCCCAAAGACCAGCCGCCGCAAGGGCTCCTGACACACGGTCTGAGTTATGAAGAGGTTGTGCCTTTTGCCGAAGCTGCCCCGCAAAAGGGGGTTTGAAGGGAACCAAAGCAAAATCAACCATTTTGGGAGTGTTCTTGGGTTGAGACAAAGCTGAGGGCACAGGGGAAGATGAGTGAGTCCCCTGGTTTCTGTGGGTAAGAGTCAATGTCAGTATGGTCCCTCCCAAATCACCTTGGAGGGCTGATTTCTTTGGAGGGCTGATTTGACGAGAGGCAGGCATGGCTTGAGGCAACCATCAGGAATGCTGGGGAATGTATTTCCGCAAGGATTGCTGAAGAAAGGCTGCAAACCGAACATCGGGGCAAATGTTCACCCAAGGGTTTTACGCGCCATGTGAAACACATGGCCTAGATTGGAGTTCACGTCAGCAAGCCTTCTTGCAGAGAATGCTGGTGCAAAGAAGGTCTTTTTGTTTACTGAAATGGGAGCATTGCCGTGCTCAAGCTCGAGCTAAGAAAGCACAATATTCCAAAACACACACACACACCCACGCACGCACGCACGCATGCACGCACGCACGCACGCGCGCGCGCGCGCACGCAAGCAAGCAAGCAAGAAAGCACGCACGCTCGCACGCACGCACACAAGCAAGCACGCAAGAAAGCACGCACGCACGCACGCTCGCACCCACGCACAGGCCAAACAATCTCAAATGTTTGAACACCTCACCCTGGCAGCGCATTCAATACGTACTACAATGCCATGCACGCCTACACGAAATGATCATGTCGTACTCGGGTGCCTACCAGTGACATCAAATCTGAACCATCAGTCTCTCCCAAAAGAGCGATGCACAAAGTCAAGGGAGGTTAGAGACGCCCGTCAAGATGCCGGACTCCCTCCCGCAAAAGGGAGAACTGAAACGAAGCACGACGACCAGCTGCCTTGAGAAGGTAAGCGACTTTGCTCACGGGTCATCGCGAAGATCCTCTTGACCCTGTGTCGGTTGGCATGTGGCACCATGCTGTGTTGTGCAAAATGAAAGAATCCTTAATCCTAATCCTTAGTGGGACACCACTACAACAAGGGACACCACTACCACCTTCCACAAGGATTGAGGATCGATTTTGAACAACCAAGCCACGTAGAACACGTTCTCGATGTTTCAACAAAGCTGACAATTGCAGCTCAGCCAAACGCAGCTCCTTCTCCGACAGGGGGCAGTGGCCTCAGTGACTCCTACGGGTGGTTCCCTCATGATGCAACTGGGTTCGACAAAGAAGCTGGTCAATTGGTTCTTCAGAAGTTGCGCATCTGACTGTGTATGAGCTTGTGTTCACCTGCTTCATGGGCTGTAGGGGATGAACGACTTGTCATCGTTTCTTTCAAGTCCTTGACCAAATGTATACAGACGGCGATGAGATGTGAGGGGGGGTTGTGATTGCTGCTCTGATGAATGCTCACTCCAAGTCTCGTTGAATGGTGTGCGCAACAAAAACGATCGTGCTTAAGCGAACAAATCGAATCCCCCACACGCAAGTAGCAAGCTTCAAGCCTCAAAAGAGCCTGAATGCAACCAGAAGCACAATGCCTGATCCTGATAACACAAAGTGATTCACGAGAAGCCAACAGCGATCAAATGAGCATCCAGTGGCACATGCAAAGCAACCAATGGGCCAATTGCCACTCTGCTTTGGACTTCAAAGAAGGAACTGGGGTCTACTATCTCACCCGAATCACTGAGACTAGACTATTGATGAATGTCAAAATTACCGACCCACAACCAACGCTCGCGGAATTCAACATGGATTTGTCCAAATGGGATGTAGAACCCATGGGTGGGTTCTGAAACAAGCTCCCAAAAAGGATAATTCCATTAGGAAACAACAACAACAAAACGAACCACCGAAAAGGGGTACCAACTAAATAAGCTCAGGTGATATTCCCAACAGCACGCTGTGCTCGTTTTAGTGCTCGCCCCACCCGAACCTCGTGGAACCCTCGTGGAACCCTGGTGGGTCGTGGAACCTTACCTCAATCCCACCCCACAACACCCCGGAGCCTATCTGGGCTGAGACCCTAAAGCTTTCAGCTGGGGAAAACAAAAAAGAGAGAAACAGCCCCACCCATCCTTTCGACATTGGCCCATCTCCCCATCGATTGGGCCCCCTGGCACATGCCGCTGCGCCGGCCAGGACCCTGCAGGGCGAAGCGTGAGAAGGCCCACCCCCCCTCCCCTTTTGCCTTAAAGGGTGGCGCCGGCCAGGAGAAAACTCCCATGCAATTCCAAAAAATCCAAAGAAATCAAGCGATCCAATTGTAGAGGAAACTCGATGTTGGGAAATTCACCATATGTGAATTTGCTGGTCCAACCATTCCGAACCCAAGGATCCCTTCCAGAAAGCCACCAATCCAGAGGAAATGGCCTGGCTTCGGAAAAATCGATGGCTGACATGGAGAATCAACCCTATATGCGCCTGAAATCTGAAATCGGACATCAAATCTATGGCACTGCTTTGTACCGACCTTCCAGAAGCAGCGCTTGTGCCTAGGTGCTAGGCAAGCCCTTGGCTGGACTTTGCCTCTCCGATTCCTTTCAAAATCAAGTTGGACCAAGAAGGCCACTAAGTAAAGGCGCGGGGCAAACACCTGCTTGCACGTTCTGGAAAGATGTGGGTCCTTTTGGATTTGGTACCCTGTTTGAGATTATTTTAAAACCGAAAGAAAACCAACTCCAAGGTTCCCTAATTTGATACAAACCCATGTGCTTGGGCCAAAACCATTTTCTGCAAAGCAAAGAGGGATTATCTTGCATCGTGTACAGAGTCGTGAATAACACCTTCAAAGAGGCGCGAAGGCGACCAAAAATGCCCCCGTCATCCGGAACGTCCTGCATCAATCCAGGCATCCAACAAAGTGAAGGGCGGTTGACCAGGAAAAAAGCCGGTCGATGATTCACTCTTCAACCACAGGTTCTTCAAGAAGAGTGGCAACAAACAAACAAGCAAGCAAAGAAACAAAGAAACAAACAAACAAACAAATAGACAGATCCATCAAAGACTCCGAGTTGAGAGAATCAGTCCAGAATCACCGAGAGGCGTTGCAGCCTTCACGGGTTCTCCAAAGACCATCATCGTAGCTTGGCAAGTATCAACCCAGACTTCACAGGCAGGCGACCCTCCATTCGGGAATTGTTTAAACTTTGCCTTTCTCGTCCAACTAAGTAGACTGGGAGTTGGGTTGCAGACTTGGCCCCATGTCATGCTGTGTGACCAGCTGCAATTTCCCCAGCTATGCGTCACACCGCCCTCCGCCGCTTTCCCTTAAATAACCAAAGCAGAGTTCCAGCAACAATCAGTTTGCCTGAAAGCCATGCTATGAGTCTAGGAGTATTCAAGTTGCAGCTCAACCCACCTGCTCTAATGAATCCGCCTTCTGTAGACCTGGACATCCAACGGGCGCTGGGCTAGCAGGAAAACGTGGGAGCTCTCAGTCCTCCTCCGGCAGGAAGATCAACAACAAAACCCATGGACAACCAGCAGTCAGAAAGCCTCTCTGCCCTCACTCCTGCCTCTCCCTGGGTGGCCAACTGCTCCCAAACAGCTCCAGCTCTGCCCAGCTTGGCACACCAAAGGTCCTTGGCCGACTTGCGGGGTCAAACACAGCACGACCTACTTGTACTGCGACGGAGGACAAAATACCGAACTGTCCAGGGCCAACAAGTTCAATCGAGGTCCGTGTGATTCAGCAGCTACATGATGCGAAACCATTATTTCGAAGCTGGCACATGTTAGCCTCACTTAACTGGTGCTGCGTTTTGAGAAGAACTCCGAGGTGGTTCCTGCCTGAGTCAAGATACCCATGGCTTCCTTCAAAGATCACGTGTGTCAGCGAAACGGCTTCTCCCAGTAAGACTCAGTTTCCAGGAATTCGCATAAGCGTTCCCCCAGAAGAAGATTCCCAAGGATGCCTTTTTGGAATTCCGTGTTCTGCCGGGCAGTATTCCGCAGTTTGGATTCAGAGTTAACCCATGTTTTTAAGAAAAACCAGCCTCGCACCACTAGACTCAGAAGCATCGCACAATACCTATAGCCCATTCAACAACAACACAACAACAGAGGGAAACCCCAAGCCCACCCAAAACTGACCCTAGCCTCAAATACGTCACCCTTAGCCAACGTAATCCCCTAAGCCTCCTGAACCTACACATCCCTATCCACCAACCAACCATTCCTACACCACTACCACCCCCAAAAACTCCCCGAAACCAACTGCCGGAACCTCGTTTCCAGCCTCGTTTTCGACGCGGGATCCCTGCCTCCAGCACCTGCAAGGTGTCGCCACCCTTGCGCGTTGGCCTGGATCCGCCGTACAGAAAAACCTCGGTGAGCCAAGTCGCGAAGGGCCTGGCCGAATCCTTTTTTTCTGGTTTCCTTCGGACAGTTCCTTTTTGACAAACTCAAAAAGGCCGTTAAGCACCCAGAACCTGGGAGATAGACGGGCCAAATGGCTCATATTTCCCGGCAGACACATCCCTGGCTATGAGTTCTAAGCAGAAATGGACCTTTGTGCCAGAAATGCATGGTTGAAACTCTGACCACAGGATGTTCGCCCAAAGGTCCATTTCTGGCCCAGAGGCATTTTTGGCGAACAGTCCATTTTTGGCGGATGTCCGCCCTCAGAATTCATAGCCACTAGGCACGAAGGCACGAGCAACAGAAACGTCATGACCACATCGAATGGCGCGTCTCGGATTCCCTAAAGCTCGTGCGAGTTCACGGCATCCTGTCGCTTGCAAGATGATTATCAAGATATCCAGGTGACTTCCTCTGTTCTTCAGCCAGGAAAGGAATCTTCAAGCCATGCACCCAAGCAAACGCACGACGGGCAGCACACTTAGCCGGGCCGGCATGAAACTTCAGCCTTTTCCACACAAACACACAAGCTCATCACAGCAAGTGTGTCGCCTTGGAAAATGTACTTTCCTGTGAAGCGGAACTAGTTCGATATATAAGGGGCTCTACCTTCCCAAGTGATTAGCTGTGGTCGCCCCGAGTTGTTCCTGGAGCACTATAAAACGTTTAGTTCCCTTCTTGTTCTTCGCAAGGTGTCTAAGCGAATGGCCCTGCCCAAATCTTCCAGACCACCTGGACATGGTCAAAACCCCATGTCCTTGTCTTGCTATTTTTGTTGAATCGGTCTGTGCAGGGGTGTAGTAGTCAACAAATGAACCACAGGTCCCCTGGTTTTCGTGGCGGAAATGTCCCTACCATATTCAACATAGACAAAATGCTTTGACCAAACCGAATATGTACCATGGCCAAGATTCCTGTGGGTCATGGTCATGGTTATAGTCATAGTCTGCTGTGTTTGGGATTGACTTAACTTGGGGTCCCTCTGGTCCACATCCTTTAGGCATTTAGGTGGCGATTTATGTCAACCTCCCACGATTATCAATCAAATTGGGATTCCCGGGTTTCATCCGAGGCAACGCTGGATGCAGCCGCGAAGAGCAGGCATCCCGCGCGGGCCTTGGGGCTGCAGCGCTCCGAAGGCAGCAGCCCTCGACGGCAGGAGCGATGCCATGAGAGAAGTGGAGTTTGTTTAACTGGCTGCCTGGAAAGAGGGGAAACGGAGATACTGGGACCCTGGGAGGGGAGAAAACTGGAATTGGATGTCCTTTGAGTCTGGGGAGGTCGAGCAAAGCAGTCACAGGCAAGGATGGCAGGAAGTTTGTTGCTTCCAGTGCGAGACTGTATTCTTTCACATCTTTCGCATGGCACACAAACAGGTCCTCGCGTGCAAGTCGGAAGAAACACTGCTGCGTGCAAGTCGGAAGAAACACTGCTCTGCCGTCTTCCCTCAGGCTGGTGCGCTGCCTTGATGGGTTCATGGGTTCAGGGCATTTGCGTCGCCCTATTGATCGATTAGGGGTTACCAACTCAATGCACGAAAACCGGGAAAACGCACAGACGTTGCTTCGCATCCTGTGTTCATATCCAAGACTCCAGTTGGGCATGCACCACAATACCCTCCAAAAATGGGTGCCGATTACACACACACACACACTCTGAGTAGAAGGGTCATTTGCCCGGGGCCTGTGTCGGATTCGAGGACCCAAGGCGGCCGACACTTGACGCTGAACCTTGTAAGTGACGATCACCATAGTTTCCCTCATGGCTGATCAGAAGCAACCAGCATTGACGCATCACAACCAGATCCCAAAACACGCGCATCACACCCAGTTTGGATCTGCAGGTACACACCCATGGCCAGTGGATGCTTCCCTCTCTGATTGTTCTGTTTTTTTATATATATATTTTTTAGCCCTGCAAAGGTTGGCAACCTGGAGCCAAATTGCAAGCATATCTAGGGGTCATTATTTTGCAGCCACACGCCTCCACGCAGCGTTTTAGGTTTCGAATCCTTCGCAGGACGAGGTCGTTTCCTGGACGGACGGCATAGCTTCGTTGGACCGAGTAGCATCAGAGAGCTCGGTCCCCCTGCATCGGTTGGAAAAAAAATCAAGGTCGTGGTGTACACGCACGCCCACCACGCGCAGCACCCACCCACCCACATACACCCACATACACCCACACCCACATACACCCACATACACCCACACCCACATACACCCACATACACCCACATACACCCACACACACACACACACAAATGCACGCGCGCACGCGCACAACGCGTGCACGCATGCACACATGCACACATGCACACATGCAAGCGCACACAGATACAAAACACCGAATTCGTCCGAGCTTCTCCAGGTGTGGCTTGGCAAGTGCAGCGCATAGAAGTCATCCAGATAACTGGCCCGCCGCTTCTTGTCTTCGCTGAAGCCCCCATAAAGCACCTGGAAGCACTGGGAAGAAAGGAGTCCAGCGCTATTCTCGTCACAAGGCTCTGACACCCGCAAGGATCCCAAAGAATTCACCTGGTAGTGAAGTGGGATTGCCCAAAAAGTAGAGGACCCTGTTTTCCAACTACAAATCCGTTGTGTTGACTTCCATGTGGCTTATGCAAGTGTCCAGAAACAGGGTCCCCCAACCTGTGTATGGACAACATCCACTTCGCACTATTTGGGATGGATGAAACCCTATTGCTGGGACAAACCAAATACCACCAGGATTTCGTTCATCCACAGCAAGTTGTCGGCTGACCATCCTGGCGAGAGCCAACGAGGGTCTGGCCAGTCATTTGACTTAACAAGGTAGATCGGCATACATGTGGGTCTCATTTGTACTCGGAAACCCTTTGATGTGAATCATATACGTGGGGATTTATGTCCACCAGCCAATTGTGCCGATGTTCCCTGCGTGGATTCATGGCCATTCTTTGGCAAGGACCACGTCCTGATTTGTCACTCGACTTCTCACCACTTTGCACATTTCCTCTTTGGGAACCTTTGTAATTAACCGCGCCTTTGGCTAATTTTCAGGATGTCACTTTAATGGGCCCGGTACCGTCAACAGTATTTATTATATGGACCCATAGAGAATTTCTGCGGAGCCATGACCCTGGCCCCCACTTAGGGAGCTTTGACCAAATTGGGTCTTTTCAGGTACATGCGAGGGTTTGTGTGCAGGATCCAGCTGGAAGGTGGCGGCCATTTGCCCAAGGTCACAACCCTTGGATCCGCCAGACTGGTAGCTTTGAGGGATCAGGATTCTAGATCCTTGCTTGCGTCAAAAGAACCTATGTCCCATTTGAGCTTGCCAAAAAATATATATATATTTTTTTTTTTTTTAAAAAAAAAAAAAAAAAAAAAAAAAAAAAAAAAAAAAAAAAAACCTATCTTGTAACAAATAAAACGACATTCTAAAAAGGATCCACCAAACCCCGTACCCCCAGTGAACATCCAATTCAATCCCCACTAAAATAGGTTCTAAAATGGGTGGTGCATTCACCTACCAACCAAAATGGGATCCCATTGGGGTTGACCCAAGCATTTTCCCGCAAAAAAAAAACAACAAATCACAAACACAAATGCCTATCTTGTAACAAATAAAACGACATTCTAAAAGGATCCACCAAACCCCGTACCCCCAGTGAACATCCGATTCAATCCCCACTAAAATAGGTTCTAAAATGGGTGGTGCATTCACCTACCAACAAAAATGGGATCCCATTGGTGTTGACCCAAGCATTCGCTGGCAAAACAATAGATAAATCACAAACACAAATGCCTATCTTGTAACAAATAAAACGACAGTCTAAAAAGGATCCACCAAACCCCGTACCCCCAGTGAACATCCGATTCAATCCCCACTAAAATAGGTTCTAAAATGGGTGGTGCATTCACCTACCAACCAAAATGGGATCCCATTGGTGTTGACCCAAGCATTTTCTGGCCAAAAAATAGATAAATCACAAACACAAATGCCTATCTTGTAACAAATAAAACGACATTAAAAAGGATCCACCAAACCCCGTACCCCCAGTGAACATCCGATTCAATCCCCACTAAAATAGGTTCTAAAATGGGTGGTGCATTCACCTACCAACCAAAATGGGATCCCATTGGTGTTGACCCAAGCATTCTCTGGCAAAAAATAGATAAATCACAAACACAAATGCCTATCTTGTAACAAATAAAACGACATTCTAAAAAGGATCCACCAAACCCCGTACCCCCAGTGAACATCCGATTCAATCCCCACTAAAATAGGTTCTAAAATGGGTGGTGCATTCACCTACCAACCAAAATGGGATCCCATTGGTGTTGACCCAAGCATTTTCCCGCAAAAAAATAAACAAATCGCAAACACAAATGCCTATCTTGTAACAAATAAAACGACATTCTAAAAAGGATCCACAAAACCCCGTACCCCCAGTGAACATCCGATTCAATCCCTACTAAAATAGGTTCTAAAATGGGTGGTGGATTCACCGACCAACCAAAATCGGATCCCATTGGTGTTGACCCAAGCATTTTCCCGCAAAAAAAAAATCACAAACACACATGTCTATGTTGCATAAATAAAGCAACATACTAAAAAGGATCCACCAAGCCATTCGGCTATGGGTGAAAACCCTGTACCCCCAGTGAACATCCGATTCAATCCCCACTAAAATAGGTTCTAAAATGGGTGGTGCATTCACCTACCAACCAAAATGGGATCCCATTGGTGTTGACCCAAGCATTTTCTGGCCAAAAAATAGATAAATCACAAACACAAATGCCTATCTTGTAACAAATAAAACGACATTCTAAAAAGGATCCACCAAACCCCGTACCCCCAGTGAACATCCGATTCAATCCCCACTAAAATAGGTTCTAAAATGGGTGGTGCATTCACCTACCAACCAAAATGGGATCCCATTGGTGTTGACCCAAGCATTTCTGGCAAAAAAATAAATAATCACAAACACAAATGCCTATCTTGTAACAAATAAAACGACATTCTAAAAAGGATCCACCAAACCCCGTACCCCCAGTGAACATCCGATTCAATCCCCACTAAAATAGGTTCTAAAATGGGTGGTGCATTCACCTACCAACCAAAATGGGATCCCATTGGTGTTGCCCCAAGCATTTTCCCGCAAAAAAATAAACAAATCGCAAACACAAATGCCTATCTTGTAACAAATAAAACGACATTCTAAAAAGGATCCACAAAACCCCGTACCCCCAGTGAACATCCGATTCAATCCCTACTAAAATAGGTTCTAAAATGGGTGGTGGATTCACCGACCAACCAAAATCGGATCCCATTGGTGTTGACCCAAGCATTTTCCCGCAAAAAAAAAATCACAAACACACATGTCTATGTTGCATAAATAAAGCAACATACTAAAAAGGATCCACCAAGCCATTCGGCTATGGGTGAAAACCCTGTACCCCCAGTGAACATCCGATTCAATCCCCACTAAAATAGGTTCTGAAATGGGTGGTGAATTCACCTACCAACCAAAATGGGATCCCATTGGCGTTGACCCAAGCATTGTCCCGCACAAAAAAAAACAAAACGCTTATCTTGTAACAAATAAAATCAACATACCAAAAAGGATCCACCAAGCCGTTCACTAAAATGTGGTGCGCCTACCAACCAAAATGGGATCCCATTGGGGTTGACCCAAGCATTTTGCCGCAAAAATACACACACACAAAAACGCGTATCTTGCAACAACTAAAATCAACATACCAAAAAGGATCCACCAAGCCGTTCACTAAAATGTGGTGCACCTACCAACCAAAATGGGATCCCATTGGGGTTGACCCAAGCATTTTGCCGCAAAAAAGCACACACAAAAACGCTTATCTTGCAACAAATAAAATCAACATACCAAAAAGGATCCACCAAGCCGTTCACTAAAATGTGGTGCACCTACCAACCAAAATGGGATCCCATTGGGGTTGACCCAAGCATTTTGCCGCAAAAAAGCACACACAAAAACGCTTATCTTGCAACAAATAAAATCAACATACCAAAAAGGATCCACCAAGCCGTTCACTAAAATGTGGTGCACCTACCAACCAAAATGGGATCCCATTGGGGTTGACCCAAGCATTTTGCCGCAAAAAAGCACACACAAAAACGCTTATCTTGCAACAAATAAAATCAACATACCAAAAAGGATCCACCAAGCCGTTCACTAAAATGTGGTGCACCTACCAACCAAAATGGGATCCCATTGGGGTTGACCCAAGCATTTTGCCGCAAAAAAGCACACACAAAAACGCTTATCTTGCAACAAATAAAATCAACATACCAAAAAGGATCCACCAAGCCGTTCACTAAAATGTGGTGCACCTACCAACCAAAATGGGATCCCATTGGGGTTGACCCAAGCATTTTGCCGCAAAAAAGCACACACAAAAACGCTTATCTTGCAACAAATAAAATCAACATACCAAAAAGGATCCACCAAGCCGTTCACTAAAATGTGGTGCACCTACCAACCAAAATGGGATCCCATTGGGGTTGACCCAAGCATTTTGCCGCAAAAACACACACACGCAAAAACGTGTATCTTGCAACAAATAAAATCAACATACCAAAAAGGATCCACCAAGCCGTTCACTAAAATGTGGTGCACCTACCAACCAAAATGGGATCCCATGGGTGTTGACCCCACGGCCATTCGACCTCGACCTCTGCCCGCACTGCGCTTAGGCACGCCGTAGTCGCCCACCACGGCCATGCGGTGGCCCGAGCGTGGCGATGGCATGCTGCCACCCGCCTGGATCGATTATCCGCAAGCCGAGGGTCAAGCCGAGGACAGCGGCGAACATGGAAAAAGAAGAACGGATCTTG
Source organism: Effrenium voratum (assembly GCA_963377175.1). NCBI lineage: Eukaryota > Dinophyceae > Suessiales > Symbiodiniaceae > Effrenium > Effrenium voratum. The sequence continues at coordinate 16,917 of CAUJNA010000144.1, read as the reverse complement.
GCCAGAAAGTATAGATATATAGATAGATTGCTTATTGGTTATGTTCATGTCATTGCCATATATCTTATTGCTTGTCAGTTATGTTCATGTTATTATATTTATGGTTGTATCTTAGAGTCTTGTGGTGTCTACTTATTACCTACTAATGGCGTACTTATTCAATTGTGTACGATACTTGCTGAAAAGCTCTATCTTGCTAAGAGTGATCCGTTCATATAGCTTCTTATTTACTGTGACTTGTTGATTTGTTTGGGATCTACTACTTGCTTACACTATTCGTCACTGGATTTCATGTTTATGTTTTACCTGTCTTTGAATCATCTTTATTTAGTTTAGACTTTAGATGTCAGCTACTAGTAAAGAGATAGAGAAGTCGATCGAACGCGAATATGATGAAGGAAGTAACATTAATTCCAGGAAGCGCAACTATTAAGACAGGCAAACATGGAAAAGACAAGAGTCGAGCGGAAAACCTATTCACGTCTTGGTTCTACAAGTGTGTGAACCTGATCAAGGAGTCACTGGCAAGCGGCCCGTCTCGGATCCGTTTCATCTGCATTCTGGTGGTGCAGGACTCCTGGAAGACAAGGCCTGAAAGCTGATCGAAGGTTGCCGCAAAGCTCTGGGGCTTTCCCATGGCATGCTATCCACGTAAAAAACCTCCGGGGAAAACCGACGTCAGGGGCCTCTAGGCGCTCCCAGCGCTTGCCCGGCGCCGGGCTCAGGCGCCACAGGTCTTGGAACTGGCCTCGACGCGAACAAACGGATGGCGCTTCTTTTTTTTTGAGAGGAACGAGGTACCTCTTCAATAATATGGCTTGAAGGGAAACCCAACAACATCAATCCCTTTTTGTTCTTCTTTTTTCCCTGGGGGGGGGGGGCGGGGCGATGTTGACATATTCCCAACTGGGTGTTTTGGAGTCATTGGATCTACTGGAGCCTTCATGCTAGGGAGGAATTTGCGCAAAAGGAGTACTCCCGGGAACTTGACACCTCGAAAAACACCTGGTGAAAGCGATCAGGCGAGAAGTCCGCTTCGAGCCGATGCTTGCGATGCAACGCGACAGCCGCTTCGAACAAGTTGATGTTACTGGCACGGATTCTGGCCGCAACTCGCCACGAACAACCGGCTCGGGGAATGGCACGCGAGTGGAAAGAGCCGCTCTTTGCCGATGCTCTCAAGGTCTCAGGCCAAAAATGCAAACAGCAGTGCCAGGTGCTCATGGATTTGTTCAGCTTTCATGCATTGTCCCAAGTCAGCTTCTCAACTTTGCAGAAAGCCGTATTGAAGAGCCACTGCTGCATTCAGTGCTTGCAAAATACCTCATGTGGGATCTTCCAACTCCTTGTCGGGGATGGCATGGTGGCTGGGTACTCCAAGCATTTGTTTGCCTGGCGTTGATGTGTTCTTTTAGAGTGTGTTCAAACAGATTGATTCCAAGACTGCCCAAGTAAGCACCAACATTCTGAAGAACTATGAAGAACCGAAGCCCAAATAAGTACTCAAGTTTAAATACGGGTATGTCACTATGTCAAAATAGGGGAACCCAAAGTGATGATTTCCCTTTGTTTCCCTGTCAAATCAAACCCAGAAGGTTGCCCTCAACAAAAACCATTGCCTTGGGAGTACCCACAACTTGCGTCGAGCGGCGATAGCGCTTCTGATCTCGGCTGGACCACTCCCCTCCGAAGATGTAGAGGTGGCCTTGCCAGTAGAAGGCCTGATCCGGGAACAAACCAGATCCATTCAAAACCCCGACAAGATTTCCCCATATTTCCCTCACAAAAACTCGCCTCGAAAGGCAAGGGGTTCTTGTTGGGTCTCTTGAAGTGGCAAGGGATGGAGGGGGTCTCAAAATTACTGGTGGGTTCTGAGGTGGAGAGAGTCGTGAGGATGTCACTGTGGACCCAGGCTGGTTGGGGAAGAGTCCAAATCCCAAACCTGTGGGAGCATCTTTGCTGCTAGAGTTTGAATGGATCTCAAATGTTTTGGGCATCAGATGGATTGCGCAACACAAAGTGTGCCCCAGTCAACAAAACAAACGTGGAAGTCTCATGTGTTGTTTTTTCGAGTCAAGACGCAGATAGAAAGGACTAAAGGACACAACATGTTGCTATGGAGGTGAGTTGCAAGTAGCGATGTCCCAGGCTCCGGAAAAGGTAAAGCAAATGAAAGAAAAAGTCCAAGTGACATCACAACATGTCGGGATGCAAATCTAAGCTCGGCGGAAATGAGCTTCGCTCGAAATGGGCTTCGCTCCTTGTGTGCCCAATCAACCACATCAAACCACTTCCCAGACTCACAGGACGGTGTGACTTGCCTGAAACTCACCCAATCTGCTTCAAGTGCATAGTGCCCCTCTGGAGTGCACACATCTCTATGCACAAGTGGCTACGTGTCACTCACATCAACAATGTCGCAAAGAACTGGGGCCGAAGGGGCCGAAGGGGCCGAAGGGGCCGACGCCAAGAAAAGCAGATCCACCAGTGCAGCACCCCGTCCCATTTCGCTCCAGATCCTCCCGATCTAAAGCCTCTGTTTGGGGGGCCTTCGGTGACCTCCCGGGCCGTGACTTGAATTTCGGGGGAACAGCCGAACCGTCCGACGGAAATCCAACGCCATGGTAGGTTTGGGGAATAAGCTCCACAAAGACTTCGTGGATGGAAATCCAACCCAACAACAATGGTAGGTCAAAATGATAACCCCAAAATGGTAGGTCAAATTGGCGAGCGGCAACTCCGACCAAACCTCGAAGCGACTCGAAAGTCGATTCGCTCGCGAGTTCTCGCGCCTGGTGGGCGGAGCGCGCCTCCGGCCCCGGCAAACTGGGCACCGCTGAGTACAGCTTCCTCGGGTTCAAAGGACAGTGGGGGGTTCAAACCTTTGGATGGCCGAAATCCAGAAATCGCACCACTTGAGAAACCCTGGTCTCTCATGATTCCCTGTAAATACCGACAAACCATGGTGTCAACTATGTCAACCATGGTGTCAAAGTGCTTCGGGATTTCGTCCATCAGCAGTACGGCCCCTGTTGGGACCTTGCCATCCTTTGTCGACTCAGAAGGATACCAAAAACACCCCTAATTTTGACAACCCACATGGTCCTCCAACCATTGCTGTTCACAAAATATCTAGGCCACTAAAAATAGCCAAGCATTGCTTGGATTTACAGACAATGGCGAAAATAACTTCCTTTTTGGACCGTGGCCATGCTTTCAAAAGGGTTCACTTAATAGTACGACAATGGCAGCTGAGCTTTTTCGTGGAAAGAACAATGTCCTCTTCCCCGTCACGAATGTTTTTTCAACGTACTTGGCCAACCACCAATGGTCATCCAATACCTAACTCCTTGCAGGGAACCTTTGATCAACCCCAACTTATATACTGTACACAAATACAACTGCGTCGCATGAAGCTGTGATGTTGGAACCATCAATTGCTCGCTCTTGGCCATTCAGGAGAGAGTAGCATCACGCTGTCTTGCTTGCCTGGGTCAAGCCAAGCATCGGAAGCGAGCTGCAAAACACACCCGAGCAAAGCTTCTCGGAGGCTTTGCTCAGAAAGAATGCGACGGTTTGCTTTTACATCCGCTCTGTGCGAAAGAGACTCAGGATTGAGGCAAAAGGTTGGGGAGGGAAGTTGAAACCAACTGGGTGTGGATCAAAATTAAACCACTAGGGGACCGCAGGTTTTAGTCCATGTTTCCAGTTACCCAGGTTCCATCTTGGGAACCTATTTTTGACCCACACCCAACTCAATGTGGTTTCATGTGGTTCAGTCTTTCCCCTTGAAGTGCGTGACCCTCCCCAAGACTGCTTCCTTGCCGAGCATCTCCCAAGGGAGAGGAACTCCAGACTCAATGCTGCCTGCACCAACAGGTCATCTCAGCTGTGAGTGCCCGATCCGCAAAAAGCAACACCAAGCAATGGCGCCCGTGACGAATTACGCATGGAAAAACTGCCCCCCCCCGGCCGCTGGAAAGTTGTTTTGTGGGAAATGAGGGTAGGTGTCATTTTGGGTTGCGGCCCCATTGCAGGCCACTTGTGGTTTGCAGGGGCTCCTTCGAAAGCTGCTGCCTTGAGGGGTATGTATTCAAGGGTAGTCATATTCTGCGTGATTCCACCCGAATCCACACGATGCTACGCGCAAGTCGGACATGAGTTAAAGGCCGGCCTTTTGAGCGTTGCCCACCATGCTTTGAGGTATGCCCAATGTCACATGCGGTAAAGCCATGCAAACATATTTCAAGTGACACGCCAAGGTGCTCACTGCAAAGGTCAAGCCATACAAAGCCTAAAGGTGCCAACTCCAATTGGACATTCCTCGGCTTGACATGTAGGAGGAGGCATAGCATGCTGGAGCTCAACTTTCTGGTTGGAAGGTATGCCTGGCAAGCATAGGCCCTGCACATCTTGCTTCAGCTAGCCAGAGATTTAAGTGCTGCTACAGATTCGAGGACCGCGCTGTGACAGCATGTCCGCTACTGGCCAAGAAAGCCAAGCTACAACAGACTATGGGTTGCCCATTGGTGTTTCCGTGGCGCAAAACCACCGTGTAGCCAGGAGTTGCATGCAACCTGGTGTATTTGCAAAAGCACTTTTGCTGACACTCCTCCGCTCCTGAGATCTTGCAACAGCATGTTGTTGACACACACACACACAAGCCACACGTAACTTTCGACGAGCGGCCCATATCCAGGCGATACAAATCCTGAGTGGTCAAACGTGGTGATCAGCAAGACATGCCACCCTCTAAAGCGCAGAATCATCTAAGAAGGATGACGGTGCATTCAACAGGATCTCTGAAGACAAACGGCACAAGTCGATTAGACCACTCAAGTTTCCAGCGAATGGCCGGTTGCTCAGCATGCCTCCCTACAACTGCTTCACACACACACACAAAACCTGGTACCAAAGGACTCTCTCTGCGCCAAATTGTGCAAACCTCAAAAGGGGGGCCGCACCATATGATATGAATGGATTGTCCCTTAGAAGCCTTCACTTTCGTGGCTCAACTGACAATTCGCTCGGCCATCCCAAATTTTGAGATCCCGGCGGAATAGAAGGTCAGCTCTCGACCATCGTAGGCTTCGCCGCCAAACAGCAGGATGTCATCTGGGCGGTTGGATTCTCCCCTGCAAGCTCACCTGGAACCCAAAACGGGGGATCTGCCAAAAGCAGATTCCCCTAGATTGGTTTCGAGCTTCATGCTTGCCTGGGGAGTACTTACATGTGTCATGTGAATTTGCCAAACATCGGTTCGTGTTTTGGTTTGTACCCTTTTCTTGGTTTTAAATGGAAGCCAGAAGCAAAACCGAAAACCGTCTTGGGGGGTCCCAGTCCTCCCCCGGAGGTTTCCTCGCGCCGCGCGGAGGCAACACCCAGCCGGCCTCTCCCATCCACATTCCTGGTGAGCGAGAAATGGCTCCTGGCAGTCGCCAAGTGCAAGCGATCGCATATATATATATATATACACATACACATATTCATAGACATATCATATACATGCTTTGTTTACATATGTATCATATATAAAGAATATAGTTAAACATTGTATGTATGTATGTATGTATGTATGTATGTATGTATGTATGTATGTATGTATGTATGTATGTATGTATGTATGTATGTATGTATGTATGTATGTAATGTATGTATGTATGTATGTATGTATGTATGTATGTATGTATGTATGTATGTATGTATGTATGTATGTATGTATGTATGTATGTATGTATGTATGTATGTATGTATGTATGTATGTATGTATGTATGTATGTATGTATGTATGTATGTATGTATGTATGTATGTATGTATGTATGTATGTATGTATGTATGTATGTATGTATGTATGTATGTATGTATGTATGTATGTTATGTAATGTAATGTAATGTAATGTAATGTAATGTAATGTAATGCAATGCAATGCAATGCAATGCAATGCAATGCAATGTAATGTAATGTAATGTAATGTGATGTGATGTGATGTGATGTGATGTAATGTAATGGTACATGTAAATGTAAATGTAACTGTGAATGTGAATCTGAATGTAAATGTAAATGTAAATGGAAAAGGTAAAGGTAAAGGAAAAGGTAAAGGTAAATGTAAATGTAAATGTAAATGTAAGTGTAAGTGTAAGTGTAAGTATAAGTGTAAGTGTAAGTGTAAATGTTATGCTATGCTATGCTATGCTCTGCTATGCTCTGCTCTGCTCTGCTCTGCTCTGCTCTGCTATGCTATGCTATGCTATGTATGTATAACGTGTATATATAGCTTTTGCATAGATATAGATGCATTGTAATATATGGTGTGCATTATCGATCCTGCGGTTCACATCACTCGCTTTGGGATTTGTTTAGGGAGGGTACAACAAAAAAAAACTCACTCAGAAAAGTACGTTAAAAAGTAAGAAACTAGCGACGCACATCTGACATTGACGACTTGGAATGGTCTTGGCGGTTGAAATTTGGGTTCTCCCCCATGTCCTCCACACACAACGGACTACCAGTTATGTCGTCAGTCGCTGGGTATTGCACATGTGAGGAGCACCAAAACCTCTGCCACACAACATGCACACGGGTCGCTTTCAAAAGAAACAAGACTTCGGTTGGCTCATGAAGACCCCAGGGGCGCCGAATTGAGACCAAAGGCAAGTGCAAACGTGAATCCATTCGACCAACCCTCGCTCGCGGCTCAATTTCTCAATTTCTCCTGGGCCAGGGGCGCAAGTAGGCGCAGGTGGCTGGGCCGTGGCCCACCACCAAAGACCACTCCTGCGCCTGGACTCGGAAAGGTAGACTCATATGTAGCTCAAATTTTAAGAGCTGGGGTTACGCAGATGTTGGTCTTTGTTTCCAGAAAACGTAGGGGCCATTTTGGGTACATGCTTTTGAGCCGCGGCCATATAGGGTAGAAATGGATGGTTTCAGTCCTTCTTGTTGGTTTGGATTGGTAGGTCTCAAAGCGCCCAGTGGCCCACGAGGTGATGCTTGAACGGCTTGCAAAGGGATACTTGGGCACCCCTGCTCCCAAAAACAGTAGGGCGCGTTTATGAAGAGGGGGGAACCGATTCTTGAAGATTGACCAGTCTTTTTTAGCCTGCCATTTTATAGGGCCGTCCCGTCCCTTTTCCTCCCAACACAAGTATGGCAAGGAACCCCTTGGTTTGGACCATCCAACAGAGACCCAAAGGGGCACCACACCGTGGGACTCCCCTTTTGAAGTGCTCCAATGGAAGGGCACAAAGTGGCCAGTTCTACCAGGCTTTTCCTTGGGACACTTGCATCTCCCTGTCAAGTTTGCACGAAATCTTCCCATGGCCCCTCGCCCTTGTGGGGCCAACGATTGGATTGGAGGCGAAGCCTGAGAACCCAACACTTTGACCAAGTTCTTTCAGCTTTTGCGCGCAACTGGAGATATGTTTAGATTCTGAACCAAATTGAACAAGTGCCAAATGGTGTCAAAACGGATCCCGGAATCAATAATTTGCCCAATCCACTGATTCATGAAGCCTTTCACAAGGCCAGTCTGCAGGTCTTACCTTCCCGTGCCTTCTTCGCTTGGACTCTTCGTGGGCTGCTTCGAGGGGAAACCACCCATTGGGGAAGAGCGGCCTGGTTTATGCCGCTTGAATGCGCGGGTTTCTTGGCATCGGCAATGTGGTGGCGAAAAAGATGTGTGCGATTTCACCCAGCTTTCACCGCGGAACAGCGATGTGTAGCTGTTCCGGCCAACTCATCAACCATACACTCCTCAACTTCGAATTAGATTTGAGGAACCCGATAAAAAACACTCTCGGCTCACCTAAGCATTGTGTGGCTGATGGCTCTGATCCAAATCCAACGGCCCGACAAAGACTCTGCTCGCACTGTATAAACCCATACGAAATGAAACGAACAAATGATCCTGAAATGATTGAACGATCCCATCATTAGGGAGCTGTGACTTCCAAACCACGTGAGTCAAAACCAACCTTGTAGCAGGAGTCTAGTCTTGGTTGACGTTGAGGGGGAGCAACAATTTAAATTTTAGCAGTTAAGTGGGGAGTTTCCACTAAACCGCAATAAGCAAAAATGTAAAATGTTTCCCAACAACAACCATGTAGTTGGAAACTGTTTTGCGGTCATGGCTACCCTCCACTTCCAGACCCACATCAAGCGAGCCGGAGCGACGTCCGGAGCGACGTCCGGAGCTGGCTCCTCGAGAAACACATGGAGTTCCGGAGAAAGTACGTGTTCCCCCAAAAGGACATGGGGCAACTTGGCGAATTTACTGGGAAACTTGGGTGGGTGCGTGGGCCCGCATGCCCCCCCCCCAAACTCAACCACTACTCCCAGTGAGTTTGCCAGTTGATCAGACAGGGTTTGGGTGTGGGACGAAGACGTTTCATGGCGCTTTCACGACCCAGGGTTACAAGCTGCAACAACTACTCTCGATTGACCATGGTCAAACAAGATTGATTTGCCATATGTCTCTGGGGGGAGTTTAGGGCAAATGGTCAAAAAGGTTAGGCAAAAGTCTACAGAAAAATGGAGCCACACCGCTCACATCTCAATTTCCTCTCCTCGACCTCGCCCCTTCTCTGCTGCTTCTCGCGGCGAGAGGCCTCCCCAGCTAGCGATGGGACATGGGTGGGTTGGCTCAATTTTTTAAGGGCTGGGGTTACGCTGGTTTTGGTCTTTGTGTCCATCCAAGGGGGCCCAGAAATGGGTTCCACTTTTTTGAGCCGCAGCCATTTGGCTTCCCTTGAACAACCCAACAATGGGCGTCCAGTTCACCACGCGAAGGCTAAAGGTATCCTCCAGGCCACTACAGGAGATCTCAGGAACCCATTGGAAGACTTTTAGCAAGTTTAGTCATGGGAGCAAACCAATGGTAGTCATTTAGCGCCTACTTGGTTGGGCCAAGCCCTTGCTTAAACATGATTCAATCACGGTTCCAACTCAGCAATGCAGTCTCCTTTGGGTTTCCCTCAGGAACCAAACTCGGGTTGGTTGAAACAAACTGTCCAATTCCCATCGTAGTTTCGGCACCTACCACTCCACCAAGCATACATAAACACACGCGCACACACACACACACACACTCACACCCAGCCAATGACAAAAAAGCAAACATTGATCCCTATGTTGGTCGATCATGGGGTAGATCCAACATCCCCAAGAGGACATGTCTCAGAATAGGGGACCCCCATGGTTTCAGATTCTCCACTTCCGGACCGGATGTGTTGATCTCGCCCCCCCCCCCAAAAGAACCCTGAAGTGCGTTCCACTTTTTCGGACCAAACCCAACATGCGCCGTGGTAGATCCAACCTCCGGCCTCCAAGGCCGAGGCCTTGGCCGATTTCTCCGCCGCGCGCTGCGCCTCACAAAGCGCGAGCGCTTCGCTTCGGCTCGGGGCTTCGCCCGACGTCTTGAGTCTAGATCTTAGGTCTGGATGATCTAGCTTTTGCACAACCAATATTAATAATGTGCACATTTGCACTCCCCAACAAACATAGCTTGGGGAACTTTCTGCAAAAGCGTCCCGGCGCATCCTCCAAAACAACAACTAAAGCACCTTGGTGCCGGAGGATGGACCCCCAATGTCTTTAGGAATCTTGGCTCGAGCTTTTGTGAGTAACAATCAGCCAGCAAACCCAACCAATAGTCAACCAGGAGATGGGTCTGACATCCCTACTACTGGAAACTTTGACAAAGCCTCATGCCAATGTGAATTGGGGTCTTTGCCTTGCGGACCCAACTACCCGACGTCACGTGACCTGCGGACGCAACTATGCATGTGTCCCCGCCGGCTATGGGGAAAATCGGCGTTTGGTGTCGCCTTGCCGTCTGCGCTGCGCTGGGCTCAGCTAGGCAGGGTGCTCTGCGTGACCACACCAGTGATCCCCAAGGTCGCAACACGAGGCACATTATAGCACCGCCCCTGACACGCGGCTAGACAGCCAACTGCCTCTACGACTGTCAGGTAGCTGGGCAGGCACCGACGTGAGCACATCTCCTTGTCAGAAGCAGAGCTAAGGGTTCCTTGCACATAAATCCAAAAGCAGTGACATCTGCCTCCGTTTTCACTTGTCATGAAAGCTAGCAGACATCATGAAGACTGACTTGTGTCTTGCAAAACTATCCGAGGCGGATGTTGAGCAATGTTGGGAACGTACTCCCGCATGGACGGAGTACCACCACTGCTCCTTGGTGCCGACAGAGCCAACTCTCATGATGTCGTACCCTGCACGAGCAATTGATTGCTCGTTGGTGGAAATGGATGAGAGCATGAAGCTCGCATGGGCGCAGGCATCCCTTCCGCACCATGTCAGAGCAAAAAGGCAAAATAGAAAACCGCTTGCCTCATCCAGCCCCTTGGGGGCGAGCCACCACTGACCATGCCGCACACGATACGCTGCAATTGAGTGCACGCGCGCATCATCTGCATCGTTGCTCAACTCAAACTTGAACTGGCCCATTTTAGAAATATGTCAAACCTCCCAACATCCCGTAGCTCGGCGGGGGAGCACCAGGGTAAACGGAGCGTCACTGAAGGCCTTGGGCCGTGCTAAGACTACACCAACAACTTTCCAACAATGCTCTCAGTTGCTCGAAAACGACAACCTCGAAGCAGTCCAGTGGCACACTCAGGCTCAGCTGTGTGAAAGACTTGCGTTTGATTCGCTGCAGCCGCTGGGAGCCGCTGAACGCACCTTTCAGCAATCCCCGTGGTGAGGCTGGGCAGCCTGCCAATTCATATTGGAGATATAAGACGACCAATGAGGGATAGTTCTGGATGAAGTGCATGTGCACGGACATGCCAAAGAAAAGTGCTGCACATTTTTCGAACTTTGATCTTCGGCTTATGTTCAACGGCACCTGTTGCTGCGTGGCCATCTGGCAGATGGGCCACAAACTCGAAAGTCTCAACCCTCGTAAGCTGTAGATTGAGAACTCCTGCCCAATGCTCGTGAAAGTTGCCGCTCTTGGTGCATTTCGCAATACTTCAGGCAACTCTCGCCCTCCGCACACAAAGAATCATACAACACCCTGCTGTGCCGTCACGATTCCCCTTTGCTGGCCTCTGGCTGGTTCCACCCAAACTACCAAAACCACAAACTACCAAAACAACACAAACTGCCAAAACAACCCACCCACCCTCCCACCCACCCCCGAACCCACCCACCAACCCCACCAACTGAACCCAACCACCCCACCCCCTCAAGACACCTCCGCCCCATCCCATCCGCATCCTTCGGAGGGCGCCTGGCGCTGCTTCGCCTCCGCCGCCTTCCGCTCCTCGCTTCCCACCTCCGCCCGCAGCTGCGCCAGGATGCGCTGCACCTGTCGCCGGAGGTTGCTTCGGGGCCGCGCGCGGAAGTCGGGGGAGGGCGGTCGATTTGGGAGCGGCGTTGCGGAGCGCACGGAAGGTCGATTTGTCGTACTTTCCGAGCCAAAGATTGTACGGATTGGCCATGGTTGGTTCCGGGTTCTTGGGCAGTTGGCTAAAACAAGAGGACCCGATTGACTGCAGGCTAGGGAAGAGGATGGAACTGTGCAAGTGCCGGCTGCCTTTGGGCATACCTTATGGGACATTGGAGTCTTCTTGGAATGTGGCTTGCCTAGGTTGTGATCATCGTGTCGTTCTCTCAAGAAAATCGCCGCACGAAAAAGTGGGACGGAAATGTGCCTCGCTAGTTTGGGCAGAAGCCGGAAGGTTCCCTTGATTCGTGAGTTCAGACCCTCCAGGCTTTTGGCTGGTTCACTGAAACCCTCGGGCTCTCATGTCGTATTTGTCACATTGAATTCTGAGTCCACTGAGACTGATTGTGCCACTCGGCGAAGCGCTCTGATGGCGATCCACGTGCCCCGGGGTCACCAGAAAAATTCAATCTGTGTGGGCTCTCTCGCAGCTTGAAAAATGGTCACTAGCTCAAGTCCCCTGAGAAAAAAAAAAAATCCAGTATAGTGATCGATTCCCTTAAAGGTCAACAGGGGGAAACTGCCAAAAAAAATATTCAGCCAAAAAAAAAACAAGCAGCCTCCTCCTGGATGAACTGAAAGATGTTCGTGGCCACCTGCGCGATGTGCCGGTTCCTCAGCCGGAGGCTTGGACACCAGCTGACTTTGGGATCACCTTTTTTGACCCAAGGCTCACGACGCGTTCGCTTTGTGTGGTCGCCTGAAAAGTCGGGGGGGGGGGGGGGGGATACCGAGCCCAAGGCCATGTTTTTTTTGCCCAGGCGGCTCAAATCCCCCGATCGGATCCCAAACCGCCCAGTCACCGGGTTTGAACAAACATCATCACAACAACTGGGCATCGATCTCCTTCGGCCCCATGGCTTCGTGGATTTTCCACATTGTCCTTCTTCCCCCTTGAACCCACGGGTGCTAAAGGCCACCATCCCAACCCCAAAAAAACACGTGGCTCACCCCCCGCCCCCTCACCCCCGGCCCCCTTTCCCGGCCCCACGAATTCGCGCGCGCGAATTCGCGCGCGCGGCCCTCCGAGGCGGGGCGCTTGTCCGGGTGCCACTGCGCCAGCAGCTGCCGCACCAGGCGCTTCTGCTCCGCGAGTGGCAGGGAGCCATCGGAGGCCCAGGCCAGCAGCTGCGCCCGCAGGGTTCGCTTGATGTCCTGAAGGAAAAAAATCGGCGCGAGGGGATTGGGTATAGGTTCCGGTGGATCCGGTGGATCCGGAAAACAAATTGGGGGGGGGGGGTTACAGGGGTCGCTGGAAGTCTTCCTCAAAAGTTGAACGAGAAATCCATCCTACGGTATGGCGCGAGATTCAACGATTATATGGACCGCAGGATGGTCCGGTGGATGGTCCGGTGGATGGTCCGGTGGATGGTCCGGTGGATAGTCCGGTGGATGGTCTGGCGGATGGTGAAAATGGGGTTTTGGTCTACAGGGGTCACTGGAAGTCCCCTTCAAAAGTTGCTCCAGGATAATTTTAGTTTATCACCATATGGACCACAGGTTGTCCTTGTTTCCAGTTCCCGGGCCCATCTTTTGGAAACCGATGTTTGACCCACAGCGATAGGGTAGATCCATGCGAGAGGAAACCGGCCATACACCTGTCCAAGGTGAAGTTTCATGGGTCCCCAGAACCCGTGATCATGTAATTGAGTTTTTCAGCCAATGGGGAAGTTACGGGTGAATTCCCAGTTGGCTTCGAAGGCATTGCATGTAGAGTAACGCCTGCACCGACCAAACCGATGTTGCTCCTCTTTAGATGGCGAGTGGAGGAGAATCTAAATGAAAGCGCCATCCATATACCAAACTGACCCTGCTGGCTCTTTGACCCCTGCAAATGTTAAACTGTTTCTAGATGGTAAGGAGGTTGTCATGTTCAACAGCTTGAAAGGTTAAAGGCTATACCAAAGAGCACCCAGTATGCTACCAAGTATTGGCTCCTTGATCTCCTCATCGTCCTCAGCCTCCACCGTCGCTTCAATCTGTGGCACCTGCTGCCCAAGACCGCACGCGCACTATGGAAATTGGATTACTGAAATTCTCAGTGCAGCACTGAATGCCTGACCTTGTACACTGAGGCACAGCATCGGCCACTTATCCACGCCTCTTCTTTGGCAGGTGCGTCGCTCTCTTCCTCCACTTTCTCGCCTTCGTCCTCCTCCGCTGCCTCCTCCTTCTCGTCCTCCTCCTCCGTCTCCTCCTCCTGCCCAGGTTTAGTCTCAGAGAAGAACACGAATCACCATGCAGAATCTCACGCCTGTCCGCCAAGGCAATAAAGCACCCAACAATCCCACTATTTTGCCACAACCAGAGCGTGTCCATCCCATGTAGTAACTCACTGCACACTGAATACTCGACCGGATGTTTGAGTGGATAGCTGAACAACAACACGCATCCACCCATCCGCAAATAAGTTGCCTGTGTCAAGTCCCCGGATCCCGAGCATCCCGGCTCATTCCCCATGCCTTCGCAGGTAGCACGTTCTCTGCACAGTACCTGGCGTCTTGCCCATGGGTGACTCAAAGGCCAGCAGGGTAGAGGTTGGGTAGCAATATTCAGCATCACCAGCATTACCAGCATCGCGCGCAACATCACCAGTGCGCCCGTGCTGATTCATCTGAGCACCACCTGAGGTTGCCTGCATCATGAGCGTGCGCGCCTTGCATTGAATGTCCCCCTGGTGATCGGCTGGCACATCTGACAACACACGCAATCACACACACACACACACACACACACACACACACACACACACACACACACACACACACACACACACACACACACACACACACACGCGCACACACAGACGCGCAGACGCGCAGACGCGCAGACGCGCTGACGCGCAGACGCGCAGACGCGCAAACGCGCAAAAACGCACCCACACAGACACGCACACGCACACGCCAAAACAGAACGGACGATGTTGCCTATGGATGTGCAGAAAAAGAAACGCCGTTTGGGTGCCATGGGCCTTTTAAGGGCAACTACCTACATGTTCCACCGGCATCTCAAACACTGCTAACACCAATGGAGCGAAAGGGAAGCCTGGCGTCTTGGAGGGTCCAATCAATCAGCAATCAGACGAGCCACACCACGAACGAGGGCGCTTGCAAATGCAAGCGAGATATGCCTACGTTGCAACCTTTCAGTGCGAGCAACTTCGGCAAAACAAAAGCTGCAACTTGCACGATGGGGATGCTGTGCCTTGGGCACAAACAAAGTCTTCCTTGTCAAAACTGAAACTGCGAAACCGCCCATCGGCGCACGCAGCGTCTCCGTCTTCTCCTTGCCAGCGATGAATTCGACGTATTCACATCTCCAGGGCTGCAATACCAAAGACAACCCTCGTGTGTGCACGGAACTTGCAGAACCCCCCCCCCCCATTCCCCCCCCCCGTATGAGTCATACTGTTCCACTTTCGAATCCCTTGTTGCCCTCCCCCAGCAAAAGCCTGGCCTAGGCCCACTCGGCGATGAGCGTTCGCACGCCGAGCCTCGCAACCACTTTAGCTGAAGACGGTTGGCGTCGACCCCGCATTCAAACAAACCTGGGATTAGCATGAACGCCGAAGTGTCCCAGAATGTTTCCCAACTTTCCTCAGATTTGAGCATGTCTTTCTTGAGGGTACCCTTTTCAGCTTGCTTTAAAGGGAAACCAAACAGAACCCCCCCACTCCTTTGAGGACCCGCCTCGTGAGAGATTTCACTCGCACCCATCTGCTTGCGCCCGCCTGGCGCTTTTCGAGCTTGCCAGTGTTGGCCTCCTGCCAACGTGGCAGTTTGCTGCGATTCGGAGCCGGAGATTCGCTTTTGGGATACCTCAGATAACTCTGACGGACCCAGGGAAATGTCAAGGACACCTGTGAGGTCAAAACATCACTCCAATTTCAATTGGAACATGTACGCCAACACCTGCTATATAATTGATGCCAGGGAATGGGAAGGGATCCCGCCCTGCGGTTGCAAGGTCTGCAATGGCGCTATCGGCACGATCAACCCTGCGGTACCATGCCAGACCTCTGGTAAGTTGCGGGTTTGTTTAGGGGAAGCCCCGCCGGGACGCAGATACCCTGGAATTGATTGTTGTTTTTCCGCCTTGGGAGATCAACAGAGAGTGCCTGTTGCCGGCTCAATTTAAACGGAGATCAGGACTTGTTTAGGAGAAAACACTCGCCGAGCAATCTGCAAGGTTCACTGATCCACGGTTGACAGCAGCCAAGCTTTGCGATTCAAGCGAACCACCAAAGTAAACCAAAACAGTAAGCTCGCTCTGCTGGCATCCTATTTCACAGCTTGCTCCGAGCTTCAAAACGACGACCAAGCTCCCAGGGCAGCAAATTGGTGTTGGGTCCTCTTGATCTGCAAACACAAGTAGAAACGGAATCTCTGAGAACCAAGGCATCACAAACGGCTCAAGCTACCAGGCCCAACCCTCTCCTTGATCTCTTTCTTCGCCTTTCGGCCCTTGCCTTGCCTGCCGGGCCAGGGGCGAGTCAGAGAGGCTTGAGTAAACCTGAAACAGACATCAACCTTGCAAATCAACTCACCGAAGTCATCTTGGGTTGGGTGAAACAGTTGGGAACGACTCTTGAGCACACTGGGGCGCCCGGCTCCGGCATGCCGTCCGCCGGCCGTCTTAACCAGGGTTGGGTGATTCAACCCCTGGCCTGAACCATGGTTTCAACCCCGTTGTTTCAACAAGATCCTTTTTGGTTTGCCTTTAAAGGGGCCAGGGTCTGGTTGTTTCCGCACATTTTGCCCAAGTGTCAACCTGACTGGACCAAACCTGGCAAGGATGGGTGTTCTTGAAGGTCACTAAGCAGACGGTCGCATGTGCAAATGTGGCCGGGAGGCGCAGGAAAAACTATGTTCCTTCTGGTACGTTCGGAACGTTGCGTGGAGAAAAACATACATGTGACGCAGGCATGGATTATTTGTCGGGACATTTGCTGGATTGATGTGCACATTGTCTTTTCATGCAGCTCAGGTGCACTGCGCATGAAACCCAAAGCTAACGACAAGAGGTGCGGTTTTGAGCCAAGCTGGGCGAAACAAGCTATGCAGAAAGACCGGCAAGAAATTCTCTAACGCGAAGTGTTGGGAAACCAAACCTGTGGCTGACGCCAACAACTTTGTGGCCTGTCAGTCTGCCAGTGTGTTGCTTTGCGGACCAGGCGCTGAATGAGTTGCCCGTGGAAAACAGTAAAGGCTCAGCGCTGACCATCCCACCCTCAGCCCTGTGCTTTCATCCAACAAGCCATTCACCTGCGGGCGGCCAAGAGTTGTGTAGCTTGGATGCGCGCGTGGGCGTGCGCGTGAGAGTGTGCGTGGGTGGGTGTCGGCGCGCGGTGCGACGCGTGTGCGTGTGCGTGTGCATGTAGGTATGCGTGTGTGTGCATGTAGGTGTGTGTGTGTGTGTGCATGTAGGTGTGTGTGTGTGTGTGCATGT
>CAUJNA010000143.1:311926-315115 GCA_963377175.1 Effrenium voratum | reverse complement strand
GGCTTTTTTTGCGCAGCCCAGTGCAACCATTCCTAGATGAAACAAGATAATGTTGGAGAGTGATTAGTAAAGGCCCCCCCCCTCAAACGAATTGGGGAGGGTCAACAGCGAAAACCCCAAAAACAAAATGGGGGTCAGACTGGGACCTGCCTGAGTAGTCTTCCAGTAAGTATTGTTTAGAATTGGTTTAGTATTCCTTTGAGCTGGCTCACTACGGTTTAGAATTGGTTTAGTATTAGTTCAGTATTCTTTTCAGTTGACTCACTACAGTTTAGAATTGGTTTAGTATTGGTTCAGTACTGGTTCAGTATTCTTTTCAGTTGACTCACTACAGTTTAGAATTGGTTTAGTATTGGTTCAGTATTCCTTTGAGCTGACTCACTAGTATTGGTCTAGCATTGGCTTTACCTGAGAACAGCGGGGCTTTCTTCTTGGCAGGCTGCCCTGGCCACTTTTTTTCACAATTCCCTACCCTTAAACAAACTGCATTATTGCCTTCCTGGGGGTTCCGTGTGCCACCCCCTTGAAAATTTGTCAGGGTGCATCTTCTAGTAAAGGGATTGAAGGAAGTTGGTGTCTGGCTTTACCTGAGAACAGCGGGGCTTTCTTCTTGGCAGGCTGCCCTTGCAGCGTGGCGTTGGACTCCAACGTTTCAACCCTCAAAAATAGTCCATTCTTGGAAGGGAACATATTTTCGGGATTTCGGGCCGATTCTTTTTTCTGTACTACCTGCACTTTTTGCTTTTTCAGGAGAGTGAATCATTTTGAGATTTTCTTTCTGTATTCACTCCCATTATACTAATCGCTATCCAACATTACACCAAACACATGCAGACCTTAATCGAACATTTCGGGTCGCAGCGCCGGGCATGCTCTCTAAAATCTAAGGGTACCTTCCCCCATTCTTTCCAGGGAGCCTTCTTTCCAGAATACCTGCGGAAACCCAGGGAGAATAGATGGTTTTTGAAAAGAACGATGGTTGAAAAGAATGGGGAAACAACCCCTAGACAAATGGTGAAACACTGCGCCATCAAATGCGCTCACCATCGCGCATGTTGGGATCTCGCTTGCCGACCTCGAAGGTACAGGCAAACATGCGTAACCAGTGGAGTCCGTCAACCTGGCGGGGGGGTTGCGGCTTCAAAGGAAACCAGCATGAAGCCACCGATTCGGAAGCATCCTTAGTGTCTGTTGACACATACGCAGAGGGCAAGAGCAATTCAATACGATCTACCGCCAGAATCCCCCACTTCTGCTCATTGTCAATGGACACTGCTGTTGGTCCACTTCGAAAGGACTTGAGCTAAGCAAATTCAGGGACCCTGGATTGGTGCCACACAGCCCACAATTTGATCACCCTGAATGCTTGATTGGAAGGTGGTTTAAACTTCAAATCTATCCAAAAAAGGCCCCCTCATTCCAGGACATCCATATCCCCGACGGCATCAAGTGGCCACTATGGCCACGCCGAAAATGAACAGCGCGATAAGGATAAAGAAGCCCGCGCCACCTCGCATAGGCACAAGGCACTGTCGGTGCTCCCAAACTCACCTGGATCCGCCAAGTTTGCAAACTTTGAGCTGGGATGGGGGTTCGAGGTAAGGCTGCAATACATTATGATCTTGGGGTTCTGGACTTAGGCAATAATATTATGATATGGGTTTCAGTGTTGGATCGGCAAGCCATTGCTGCCGTAGCTGGCCAATGTTGCATGTGTTTTCCAAATTATCAGTGTAAAGAAGTGTCATGACCTGTCAACGTGCACCATGCAACACATGTGCCACGCAGATCCCTCCCCGCCTATGACTGAGACAGCCTCGGAGGGCCCATCGTCCGGTGTCGTGGGGGCAGCTTCGACAACTTTCTTCGCAGCTTTCACATTCAGCTGGTTGTAGTCCTCACATTGTGCACGGGGCTTGGTCATCCATCACGTGAAAAACTTGGTTGGGCAACTTCGTCAGCTTGGGGCTTAACACTCGGGCGCTCCTCAAAGCCGGCCGTCACTGCCCACGCAGGAGACCCCAGCGCTACAACACCTCAAATACGAGCTCCCTCAGACTCAGAGTGCCACATCTTGTGGGTACCAAGCAACTCAGGAGCATCAATTGCACACCTATGACGGTAGCTTCCTGTTTCACAATATTTCTTGACATGGGCTTGCAAATGATGGCACTGTGGCCCGGACTGATTGCGCTGTGTGTGGGTCGAACCTGAAGGGGCGGCAGGCCGACATCACACCTTTGCGCTTCACACGAGGCCTGCGGGATGAAGGCTGTGCCCCAGCAG
Organism: Effrenium voratum; assembly: GCA_963377175.1. Taxonomy (NCBI): domain Eukaryota; class Dinophyceae; order Suessiales; family Symbiodiniaceae; genus Effrenium; species Effrenium voratum. The sequence goes on along the minus strand of CAUJNA010000143.1, from coordinate 312,829 downwards.
GCGATCAACGAAAGCAGGACCGCTGCATGCCTCCCAGGCTCAGGACGAGTGCATGACCCTGAGCCAGCCACCAGTAGCACCAGCCCGCACCATCCCTCACCAGCCCGCACCAGCGCACTCTGTTGCTGTTCACACAGCCTGACAATTCAAAGACCCGAGCCTTCGCGCCATGGCACTGATCTGATCCTCTCAAGCAATGGCTGCAGGCATCGGGCGCGGCAAGGACGATCGGTGCAAGCAAGTGACTCACCATACGCAAGCAGGGCTTGAGAAAAGCTCGCCCAGTGCTGCTTTGTCATGAGGAGTACTGTAGTGCTTTATGAAGACACGCCACACATCGGCGGTTCAATAGACGAAACACAGGTGGGGAGAGCTGCCCGCGTAGTCGTGCATCCTCTTTTGTCCCTCTGAATGGGCTACTCCCTGGTTTCCAGGACGAAAAACATTGCTCCAAACGCCCAAAATCCGAGTGAGGGCTCTGTCAAACATGATCAATGTCGAACTTCTCCAAGTTTCCTCTGCTTTAAATTGGTTTCGTACTGGCCCCTCCTTCTGGCTTTCCAAGGTTACGGGCCAGCCAGCTGGGCCCTGAAAGCAGCTGAGGTTGCCACTGGAAGACGCTGCTCAGCCTCAAGCCGCGTTCATGCAGCGCCGGCCGGATCCTGCAGGTAGGCAGGGTGCACAAAAGCACGAGGCATTTGCATCAGGCAAGCAGCGCAGAGCAAGGAATTCTATTGGCAACTTACTCTTCAACAATAACACATAAATTTGGGTTTGGGCGTCCCCCCTGCCTGGCACGTTTGAATTCTCTCAGAATCCGAGAGCCTGCCCACATTCCGCGAATAGTCCTGCATATTGCGCTCCAGAGAGGCCCGCCTGCCTCAGGAGACAAGAGAGGCCCCT
>CAUJNA010000143.1:259426-306926 GCA_963377175.1 Effrenium voratum | reverse complement strand
TCGAGCAACGCCCTCTGCATGGCATTCGCTCAGCTGAGTCTCGGTGTGTGTCTCGAGCCGGTCATTCGGCCTTGCTGAAGGTGGCCGGGTCCAAGCAGCCAGTGCGCCTGTGATGAGTTGGGTGCGGCATGGTGCGGCTCAAAGGGTTACGCAGGTCTTAGTTTTTGGGCTCCACACACACCAAGGAGCCATTTAAGTACCTGCTTGTGAGCCACAGCCAGTTCGGCCTCTATTTTCAGTTTGGAAGACATGACCATTTCAATTGATCTTCATACGGGTCGTTGTTTGACAATTGTGGCAAGATTGCCTTCGAACTGCCGCCTGGGATTGCACATGGTGTAAGCTGTAGCTGGTGTCTACAGCCCCCATTGACGCCTTCCATCGTCTTTTTTGTTCAGGCTACCTTTTTTTGGGGGGTTGGTTCATATAAAAGGCAAAATAAAAGGAACACCAAACTCAATTTGTTGGGTCCCCAGAACCAAGACATACGGATTTAGGGTGTTTCGGATCACGCACACAGGGGATAGGTGTTGGGCGCCCGGCAAGTCGTCGAAGGCGGCCAGCTGCGCCCGCACCGCCTCGTGCTGCGCAGTGCTTCCTCGCGGCCTCGAATGGGCAGAGCTGGCCTTTTGGCGTTCCTTACCGCCCAAAAACGGGGTACCCGAACAAAGCCCTTTGGGATAAGGTCCGGATAGGGGGCTTTCACTTTAGGTATTATCCTGATAGTTAGTTTCCAAGCAAGTGCCATTCTGCACCTGGAAGAAAAGGCAATGCACCCAAAACCATGCTGAGTTTGATTGCATTAAGGGGCCCTAGTTCAAGGGCCTTATCTTGCTTGTTTCACAATCTCTGAGCGCTTCAATGTAAGCGCATGCGCGCTGGTGGACGGGCGCACGTGCGTGTGTATGCATTGTGTGTGTGTGTGAGATGGGTGTGCAGCGATAGGGTGTGGGTGCTGCCCTGGTGTGCGGGTGTGGGTGCTAGGTCTGGGGGTCTAAGGGTTATCATATTTGTGTCACCGTCAGCTGATGACTGTCCGCCCCCTACTTGTCCCGTCGATGGCGGCAGTCGAAGTACACACCAATGGACCAAGGCAATCCGAGCTCGGAGCGCGCTCGGAGCCCGCAAGGCTGCAACCTGCGCAATGCTTATGCTGATACGACTTGGATGCTGATGCCAAAAGGTATTCAATAAATCTGGTCATGCATGGTCCGTTGCGCCCAGCAGACTGCCAAACTCTGAATGAACCTGGATTGATGAACAATTTGCAAGATGGGATATACAATCATATTGATGTGACGTACTAGTACTTGTTTCTGGCCAGAACATATATATATATATATATGCATCATGCTCACTTTGCAACTTGTCGGCTGGACATGTGGGCCAGCTTCTTGGATTTATGAGGTGCAATGTTGGAATGGCGTCACAAATGTCGGCGAGGGAACAGCAGAAAAAGCAGAAAAAGCGAGGGACGCTGCCAAGTCTGGGCTTTGGCATTGTTCCACAGGCTACGTCACAACATGTCCAAGGCACATCACCCTGGTTCAACAGGTCAAGTTGCAAGCGCAAACCCGCTGCCACTTCCCCGGATTGACGACTTGCTACATACAGCAAACAATACATAGCAGAAGGTGTGCAACATACTATATACAACATACATTGCACGACAAAGCATCTATGTAGGTAGGCAAGCATGTCTGCATGTTGATATGCCTGTAAGAGTGCGCGTCGGTATGCCTGTATGTCTCCACGCCCGTATTTCTGTATGCTGCATGTCTTGATATCTGCATGTCGGTATGTCAGTATGTCATGTGTGTACATATGTATATATATATATATATATGACGTTTGCATGTATGCACGCTGACTTCTGCATGCCGATTTCTTCCACAGAGTTTAACAGCCCTTACGACCTGGCACCAACTCTCCCCCGGCCCTCCCCGGGCCTCTGCAATGGCGACCCAAAGCGCGTCTGACAGTCCGCCGGCGCTCTCGGGCGCCGTCGGCGGGGCCTGGGCCATGGTGGATTGGCGAAAATCGGATCTCCTGGATTCTGTTGGACTGGTGAGTCCCGATGTGCCCTGGATGTGTAGCGACCAAACCTCGGGATGTTGTGGGAAGTCTTAAGCCTCCTTCTTCTACACGGACATAGTGTCTGATGCGGGCAACCGCGTAGCGGGCCCCCGAATGGGGAATCACTACGAAACAAATTGGGTGCCAAACCTGACGGGCCAAGGGGTCATTTGCAGGGGATTGACTATTGGCCCTAGTTAGAGATGGTTTGGTATGGGACTTTCTTAGTTGTTCACACCCGAACAAACTACTCTCTACTGAAAAACCCGTTTTCCTTTCTGGGGGTAGTAACTTTTGGAATGATAATCGTATACCCGCATCAATACTACGTTTTCTCTCTGAGAAGCCTTGAGACGGATCCTTGTGTCGTGAGTAGTGCATCCCCTATTGAAGTTGATGTAGGTGTGGGTCAAAAATAGGTACCCAGAAGGGAACCCTGGTAAATGGAAACATGGACCACCAACACCTGCGGTCATGCGGTCCCCTGATGGTTTAATTTTGACCCATACCCATGTGATGAACTGCCATTCCAAAAAACACACAGAATGTCTCTTGGGGAAAGTTTGCAAGGGGAACCTTGCATTTGGAGCAATCTCGAATCGAAACCAAATTGATCAACTCGCTGATTGACACGGAGCTGTCCCCAATTACTGACAATTCTTCACTTTCCTTGGGAGAACTGCTTCGGATGCGGAACTCGCGCCACCTTGCACATCAGACATTCATATTTGATAAATGGACAAAACAAGGTCCGAATTGTTGTCATTTTGTGAAACACAAGGGGAGACCTGAGGGTTGCGTCTGCTCCAAATGGGCAGCGCCCATTTCTCCCCTTGAGTCTTGGTTCTACCAACATGGCTCGCTGGGTGGTTGGCCTTACTATAATCCCTATTAAACAAGCAGTAGAACCACGAACCACCTATGGCCTCTGAGATCCCTGCAGAAGGCAAGGGCCCCAAGGCCAGCACAAACCTAAGGCTGACGAAAGCCGGCCGGCTTTTGAAGTGCCCAACGCTAAACTGAGGTGTTTACTCTCTGAGGTGCGGATCTTTGGACAAAAAACGCTGCACATGTGACAGGTTTTTCCAGGCTGGTGGAGGAACAGGCGAGGTGTCCGTGCCACTGTTGTTTGAAGCATCGGGCCCCCGACTCTGCACGGGTCACGGTGCCGTCGCCGTCCTAAGGCGAACTCCGGCGTGAGTCTTCCCAGGTTGGACTGTACAGTGAGCAACCGCTCCCCCCAAAAAGAGGTTGCCGGCCGTCGGTACAAGCGCTGCTCTTGGCACACGAAATAAACTTCACGAAACTCCGACCGCTCAATGGCAAAACAGGAGGCAGGTTGATGGGAAAAGACTCGTTTCGCCTCGTTTTGCGCGAGCCTTGTCGAAGCTGTGCCACAAGCCATGCAGATCCTGCTCTGAAAGGGATGACCTTGGTGATTGCGCAGCTTGCGAAAGCGTGAATATATAGTGTATTTCAATTATGTGTATATATATATATGTATATGTCTGAACCACCAGGTGGTGTTGCAGCTTGGACGCGGCAAGGTTGCCAACGGCTAAGTTTCCTGCGACAAGGTCTGGAAGAAAGAGCTGAAGGCTTCCCATCGCACCACCTGGCCGCATTGAATTGCTGTTTGTTACTTTTCAAAGAGCAACCGGTCAAGAAACCCAGTGTCGCAATAAATTAATAGTTTGTCGCCTTCTTGGCATGTTGCTTTGGTAGCTGGCTGGGTGGCTGGGTAGCTGGGTGGCTGGCTGGGTGGCTGGGTAAGTGGGTCGGTGGGTGGGTGGGTGGGTGGGTGGGCGGGCGGGCGGGCGGGCGGGTGGGGGGGTGGGGGGTGCTTGGGTGCATGGGTGTGAAAACATATTGGCACTTCTGGAAATGAGTGCCAGCTCTTTGTTTGGGGTCTTTTTGAAGGTGTTCATGATGTTGACAACCTGCCAAATCTCCGAGTGGGAAACCCCACGGGGCAAAAAGGTGATTTTGTCTCATTTGGGGAACACGTCACAACAACAATGAAAGGACGGTGGGATTTGTGTGCTGATTTGAGGGTACCCTTTGGTTGGCTTAAAGCAAAACCAAAAACAAAAGGAGTTATCCAGGGCAGTAATCCCTTCCCGCAATGGCAAACGGGACCCGCCTCCCAAAAAAAACTCGCTTCTCGCAAGACATGTGCTATTATTGGGGGGGCCCTGATTGCTTCCACGGCAGGGAGTAGTTTGAATTGCAGGACAAAGTACGATTGGGTCACGAGGGGAAGTCACTAGTGTAATACTGGTTCATAATTTGCCTATTCAAAATTTCGGATACCCGGACACGGACTTTTTGGGGGGTCTGGAACAAATATTGCTTGTTATTCTGTTAGGAAGAAGGGATGACCCATTTCAACCTCCTACCTTCTTGCTTGGCCTGGTCCACCGCCAGCGTGTCAAAGAGCTGGTGCACTGTTTGACCTGCTTGTTGCAGCTGGAGCCTCGGGTGACTCGTGCCAGGTGCCACCAGTTTCCGGCGAGTTCAGTTGAAATCGTCAGAACGGGTACATTGGTGTGCTGGAAGTCAGTGTCCCTAAAAAGAGAAAGAAAGACAGACAGAAAGAGAGAGAGGGAGACAGAGAGACTGCTTTGCGAGCAACTGTTTCAAAGCCTCAAATACGGATGCCTTGCTCTGAATACTCCCTTTATTCCCTGTGGCCACATCCCCTAACGCAAGTGCAAACAACTGCTCCTCATCTTGCGAGCAACATCTCTCCAACATACCGACCCAACCCACCAGCCCGTTTTCCGCACGAAAGGACTCCTTTGACGCTGATACCCACGTGGTCCATCATGTCCATTGTTCAGGTCTTTGGCTCAGCTGCCGGCGTCACCTGCGCACACACCTCCGAGACGCGCTGGACGACCAGCTTGGCAGAAGGCGCCATCGCTTTCAAGAACCTCGGAGGCGCGGCGTGTGGCGTCTCGCATACGTCGAAGGGCCTGCTCCTGAACATACGCAGAAGGGTTTGGAAACAACAACAAGCGGCTACCCTGAAACTAACACTCCCATCTTGTTTCATAGCCAGGGTTACATGTCGAAGGGTGCCCTTGTGACCCTGACATTTGTGACACGTGCCGCAGTCAACCCCCTCTGCTTCTTTTTTTTAGAGCTCATGGAAGTGAAACGGAGCAAATGAACATGACAGTAGGCTTGGAAGGGTCAAACTTTCCGCCGGGCAACAAGTTCTTGAAATGCACTGGATTGAGTCGGAGTAAGATGGGGACAAGGCCTGGGGTTGGGATAGGGTTGGTGTGAGGGGCCGACTGCGTGAGGGGGCCTTCACCCGGTTGCTCGGTCCCTTGCCTACTTTGCTTACTTACTTAGTTGCGTGACCGGCCTGCCTGGCTGCTTGGCCGTTGGCCAGTTTTGCTGGCCTCCCTGTGTTTGCACGGTCGCTTGGTCGCTTGTTTGACAGCTTCTTCTTTCTTGCTCTAAAGAATCAGCCATCATAGCTTCAGTGGATATGAAACCATGCTTTGTTCATTCCAAGCAGCTCCTGGCGAGTCACACCGCCATCTCCGTCCTGCAGAATCAGTGCCTCTGGACCTTTCGCCCAAGCCCGACACACCTCGCTTAGGCCCAAAACAAGCTCAAAAGTCTCATCTCGCGTTGGCACTGGGCGGCATGGGGGTGTGTACTGCAGGATGACCCCATTTACATGCAGTCGCTACAGGCACCACTCTCAGGACATAAGCATCGCAAGCGTCAGATCTGGTCCTTGTCGAAGGTCCGCCACAAAGCCTGTAGGTCGGGCAAAGTCAGCGATGGCCTCGGCAAGCTTGGGGAAAGGAGCACATGCCCGCCGCACAAGCCTCCACCCCTCTCGAGATCTCTGAGGCATGCTCTCTAGCTGCTGGAACAGTGACCTGAAATCCTCAAAGATCACCATGCCCTGGCACGAGCAGAGGGGCAAGTGCATTGGACATTGGTGCCTGAACATTGTTTGTCCCTGCTTATAAAGAAGTGCCGGCTCTTGTACCTACGCATTGGCGTCCCTGGACTGCATCATGTGCCCGAACAGCACTGAAACCGGGCTCGGTTGATGCGAAGTGAGATGACTGGACCGGACCTCTTGAATCATGGAAGTCGGCGTGGAGGCTCTCCAAAAGAAACATACATCTTCCTGTCAGCCTGCATGATTGCTGGATGATCCTTGGAGCATAATCCTTTCACTCACGCCGGAAAGCGGGGACATCGTGACCGAATGTAGGTCGGCTTTGGACGGCGTCTATCATGTTGCTCCTCCGCCTATGGAACATGGGCTCAACTAGTAACAGCCACCAACGCCGGAGGGCCGCAGTGATCGCCCATCGGTCCCTGGCCTTGCCCGCGGAGAGGGCATCAAAGAGCTGGTTCACCGTCCTCCCTTGTTGGAAGAGCATGGACCTTGGGAGAATGCTTCGGGGTCGCTTGGCAAAAAAACTGAATGCGACAAATCTTCCATCATCTGGGCTGCCCGGTATTGGAGAGGCCCTGTGTTGGCTTATGCATCCCTACCGAGCAATGGCTTTTTGCATCGCTGAAAAGCAACCTTCTGGATTACTGCACTCCCGCAACATTTCACTTGACCAACTGCTACTTCTAGGGCGTGTGCCAAAGTGGGCACTGCTACTGACGTGAACTTTCTGCACCAATTCAGCGCTTCGCAACTCTTCGCCTACAGATTCATTGGACATGTCTGCCGCTTGCTGCGAACATACACACTATGTGCTCTGTTTCGCGGGGGAGTGCTGATTACGGTGGTCGTTCCATAGTCGAAATCCCGTAAGCCAAACATTGCCATGCGTCAAAAGCATCACAGCCCCTTGCGACAACACGAGCACACCTGCGGAGACATGCAAGATTGATCGACTTTTCCACTGTACCAATCACTTGATTCAGATCTATGTCATCTCGGCAATATCTGAGAAATCACACACCCCGCTCCGAATCATTGGTTCCCTTTTTGGTCCTTGTTTTGAAGCCACCACAAGGGGGGGCTTGGTTGACGTTGGAAGGGGAGCAAAGATTCAAATTTTAGCAGTTAAGTGGTTGCATTTCAACCACTAAACCACAATAAGCAAACATGTAAAACACATGTTTCCCAACAACAACCATGGCGTGGTTTTGGCTGCAACCTAAACCAGGTCAACTCATGGGGCCTCGCAGCGCTGGGCTGCAGGCGCCACTCGCTTGCACACCTCCTGGGTATGGGCCGCTGCAACTTCCATGGGCGCTGCCAAGGCCTGGAGGAACCTCAGCCCGGAGGCCCGGAATCAGCTTCCTTCCAGATCGTGGATTGGAAAAAGCTGGTTTGGGTGGTGTGGATTGCCCCATTTACCTACAAGAACCAGGGGTTCAATTCCCGACCACCGATTAAGGGATATCGGAAGGAAAGGATCCCAAGCGTCCAGCAACAACTCCGAGGGCCTAAAACATTTCCTCGTGCAGGGTAGGGATGGTACGAACACGTTGGCCCTGTTCCCGCACTGGCTGACCCCGTGAATCGTGGGAATCTAAAGCAACATATCGTGCTGGCAAGCACGAAGACCACAATTTGAGTGAGTTATTCAAATCACCAATCTCTGACAAAGTCTTTGTTTGGAGTGCAGCACTCCTCAAAATCCTCATAATATCTATCGGCCTGACAAAAAATGATTTGATCAAAGCCTTGGCAGGTTCATTTCAGCTGAAAGTGTGGTCGTGCCTAATGTCTGCTCCATATCTAGGCTCTGGACTCATCCCGCGTCACACTCCCATCACCATCCTGGAAGGTATCAACCAACTACGCAATTCATCCCCATGGAAACCCTTTCTGGGTTTTGATGATCATGTTCTTGTTCTGGGTACTGGGCATAAAGCTTGAAACTGACTAGCGGTCCAATTTGGAAAACCTGGTCGAAATGAGACATCCACTAAGTAGTCTGGGCTTGCCTGGATGCTCTTCGAGTCTCTCACAAGCAATCCGTTTTGTGTTCTGGTGGTGACCGGTAAAGTTAACTATGCTGCGAAAAACACCTTCCAAGAAAAGCACATGTCGGGAGTTCAACAGTTGCCAACCTAAGCCGCAGAGACAGAGATGCTCAGCTATTTGATTGGCTATAGTTCCATGATTTCCGGAATGTCACGCACGTCTTCAAATTAGGAGAAAACACGTTGCATGCAAAGGGCGAGCCTTGTCGAAGCTGCGCCAAAGGCCTTGGAGGTCTTCCTCGTTCAAGGAGGGCCTCAAGAGACTTTCGCCGACCCACCGGATTCGAAGAAAACGAGAGCCCTGGCCAACCCTTCGCGGCATGAAGAAACCCAAGATGCTCGCGCGCGTAATCGCGCGTGCAAAAGGGCGTGTGAACAGGAGTTGGTGTCTCATGCACAGGCCTGCACGCTTCAGGATGAGAATTTGGGCACGTGATGAGATCGGCGGTGGAAGCTGCAGGAAAGAAATCACAAAGCATGATGATGCGATGAGAGAACAACATGAAGGCCAAATCGCTTTCATTGTATTCTGCACGTCTGGTCGGTGCTGTGAAAGCTTCTCACCAGCAACCAACCCAATGTGGCGCCACTGCAAGCTGGCAAGCGACCTGTCTGCGCGTCTGGTAATGCTAAGGCTGAGTCTCAGAAGATTTGTCTCTGAGGGACATCGATCAGCTGTTTGTGACAAGCGTGGTTGGGCAGGCAAGGCTGCGGTTTGAGTGGGACGACGTGTGGCAAACTGAGGACAAGGATCCGCTGCCTTCGGCTCCACCGCTGCGCCGGTTTCTGGACGTGTGGGCCTTTCCTGCTTGCCGGCTTGACGGCCGATGGCATGCGCCTTGTTTGAGGTGGAGCGTGTATCCTCCATCCAGTTGCGAGGTCAGGAAGTGACCCGCGTCGGTCTGGCAGGTATCGAGTATCCGGATGTGTCCTATCCGCCGTCTCACCATGCAGACGTTGATTTGGATGAGCTGCATCATAGCTATGTTCGTCAGATATCCTAGGCTTTTGTACCGGAATTCCTTGACTACTGTGTACAGTTGCACGGCCCTCGCCTGCAGAGCGTGCACGATACTGTTTGGCTTTCTTTGCCACAGCAAGGATCTCACGAATGACACGAAAGATCTGGCACGAATGAACTGAAACTCTAGAGAGAGCGCGGACATGACCAGAAGTCTGCGCATCACAAGTTCGACGATCCCTCTGAGCAGGGCACTCCCACTGCTGGAATAGGGACCGGAAATCAGTCCAGGCCACAACTTCCTGGGCATGGGCCGCTGAACGAAAGCCCGAGGAGTCTACGCAAATTCTTCTGCGTACAAAGGCGGAACACCCCACCTATTGCCATATTTACCCTGTGGTTGGGATTCAGTAAGCTAGTTGCCCAGTGACCCTGCTAGAGAAAGGGACCCCTTTTGTTGAGGTAGTTATGCATGGTAGGCTTCCCAGGGGGAGGTAACAGTCTGAAGTCAACACCCCTTTCCGAGGGGGTCAAAACTCCCGACCTGCCAAGAAAATCCGTCAATCTCCCCTCTCAATTCTTTTGCTTCTTGGGGGAGCATGGCAGATCCGCCTGGCCGAAACAATCAGCATCTATGTCCAGTTTGGCTATACAACTTGTTCAACAACAAAAAATGCAAGCAGCTTGCCCACTTTTCACCAAAGCCCACCCCGGGCCTGGCCTTGCCACCCGCTAGGGCTTCGAAAAGTCGATCCACCGTCTGACCCTCTCGCTGGAGGGCAAGCCTCAGAGGTTTCGCCATGTTTTCTTTTGTCGAAAATGGGTGGCTCGTCTGTTTTCAGTGTACCCTTTTGGGAAGCACCATTCTTAGGGGGTCTCTATTCAAAGGCAAATCCTGCAAACTATGCCTTAACGACCGCTTCAGAAGAAGCAACGATTCGGCAACCTTTCAACGGCCAGGGAGCACGTCCGCTGTGCGCCCCAAAGCCCCGGTGGAACTTTGGGTTCCCAAAGGATCCCGAGCAAACTCGAAACATCCACTCCGTCCATCTATTCCCTTTTCATCTTTTTTAAAGGGGAAACAAAAAAGAACACCGAAATCCGTTTGGGGGCGCTCGACCTTAAAAACGACACCCCCACTTTGCTTTTCACTTCAGGGGCCTGAGGCGTCCGCGCCAGCCGTGAGATCACCTCAGACATCTTCGCCACCACCAGGCGGGCGGCGGGTTCCATGGCCTGGAAGAACCTCGCGATCGGAGCGAGGGCAGCTGACACCGGCTTTGGCCTCATGGGTGTGGCGGCCTGTGGCGCGTTAAGAGGTGGAACCCGTTTTTTGTTGGATGGCCGTAAAGGGAAACCGAAAGGAAACCGATACTTCCGGCTTGGGGGTTCCCCGATTTTGAGACACACCATCACAGACACACGCGCGCACACACACACACACACACACGTGAGTCTTTACCAATCTGGCACCAAAGGAACATACTCAAAACCCTTGCAGGAAAAAATCACATGAGTTTTGGCTCACCTGGGACTCCACTGAAAATCAATGCGCGGTGAATCAGCTTTTCAACATTTTCCGCGCCCACATGCACTCAGCACGGCACTCAGGCCGAGTAATGCTGCCATCACCGTCCTTGTGCGTCACGGCAGTAGCGAATCAACTACTCTCCCCTTCCCCAATTCGCTACTACCTTATGCTTCCCCTCGGCCTTGCTTGAACATGCGATAGAATATCGGATCCCTCTTTTGAGGGTAGCCTTGTTGGGGGTGGTGTTACAGGACACCAAGCATAGGAACCATCCAGCTTTGGGAGGGTCCTTGTCGAACTCCTTCCACAGGGTCTGCAGCTCTGTCTCAGCCAAGGACGGCCTCCAGGACACCCAATGCCAAGCATCCAAAAGCGTTCAAGGGAGTACGTGTCAGACTTGTTTGTGCAAATTGGCAACAGGAACCTTTTCACTGCCCCAACAAAAGGCCAATTCTCAAACTCACCTTTCAAGATTCACTGGACTTTGACCCACCGCCGAGCAAGCTTGAACAGTCGATATCAAACTCCAACACTGGAACAGGGACCCCCAAACGTTCTGATGAGAACAAGTTTCTTGGGTTGCCGTCCAGTAGAGTCAAGCAGTCAAGCACCCTGGTGCCCGAAAACGGCCCCTTGGGGCACGGCTCCAGCTGGTGAAACATGGAGTGGAAGTCGCTCCACAGCACGGAGCCCTGGGTTACGTGGCGGCTTTGGCTCCAGAGACCTGGGTTACGTGGCTTGATGTGCCTCTCAAACCAACCCAAACAAGTCCCCCCCCCCCGAAAGAAAGAAAGAAAGAAAGCAACAGGCACACCGACATGCAGTCAGGCCAAAACACTGCGATAACCGGCGATTCTTTGTGCCATGAGACTTCCAAGTTGGCCCATGAAACATGACAACCGACCTATTTCTGCTTCACTTACACATGTCGGGCATCTGCTGATATCCATCCCCTAGCCATCAGGTCATTAGCAAGGCAAACACCACATAGCCAAATGTCACACACCATGCCCGTCGGGCCTTGGAACCGGCCAAGGCGTCGAAGAGCTCTCGCACAGTCTTGCCCTGCCGGAAGAGCACTGACCTAAGTGAAATCAGCCGAATGTGTCAAATTCCCTCCTAGCTGAGAACCGATCAAACTCCACGTATGTGTCCGAAGCTTAGGCATGTTGCCTTTTCTCCAGATATCAGCACATTGCCATTTGGCCTGTGGAGGGTGTGGTGCTTTGTCGGTTCAAGTGTCCTTGTGCCATCCATCATGAGCTTTGGAAGTTGCAGGCATTCATTTTCTGGGTCTTCTTCCAGCAGACAAGCCCAACAAGTTGATAAACAAGAATCAAGCTCTGGCGCGAGTCGTATTCAACGCGTGCACCCTGGCTTCCGATTGACAATGATCCGGCAAATGGTTTGACAATCTGGGATTTGTTTGGGGACCCATTGGTGCGTCATGTCAAACAGCACCGTGGCTTCCAGCACTCGGAGGGGTCGCGGGCCTCAAGAAGTTCATGTCATATGTCTCTTAATCGACAACGCAGCAACAAGGGGGTTGACAAGCAGCCAAAGAAGACAAGTTGCCACCAGTCCCAAGTTGCCAATCCAAAGTCGCTGGTGTGCTCCAAATCAAGGCTGCTGTGTCTGCCTTTTTCTAAGGGTACCCTGTTTTTGTGGCTTTGAAAGGGAAAACAACCGAAATCCATTTGGGGGTCAACCTGAACAAAAACATCCCTAAGTGATCATTGTCCAAGACATCCGAGACAGGTTTTGGGTGATCAATGGCACCCCAACCCGCTGACCGACCCGGCCCGCAACACTGACTCAGGGCCCGGCGCAATGCGCACACAGATTTCAGGGGCCTGGCGAGCTGGTCACAAAGAGACCAAAACTGTCATCCCCAGAGTGGACTTGTGTTGGATTCATGACAGCCTGAAAAAGGGTGTGCATGAATTTGACCTCTGAAACGGAGACGACCCTTTTGAAACTCAGGGGGGACAATGCTGGTGACGACTCAAAGTCAGTTGCAGGTCATCCCCAAGCCAATCGCCAGTCTCTGCGCGGGTTTTGTACTTTGGTGAGATGCTTAATCTTAGGATTCAAGCGTCAGCAATCTCACCCTTTCCAGGCCAAACTCATTTCAATTGCGCCACGTAATCTCCAAGTACAACCGCAAGTAGACCCCCCTCCACAAATTAGTCCAATAACCACCCCTCCCCTCAGGGGGTCCCACAAGGGGGGGGGATGAGCCAACCTGTTTTTCTTTGGGTATCTGGCTTGGCTTTCGGTGGTTTTGAATGGTCTCAGGCGTGATGATGTGGTTGGAACTATGACCATGACCCAAGGTGGATCAGACTGCAGCCAGTCCTCGGACAAATGGCAAGGTCGGCCCAATGGCTTCAAAGCCATTGATTGCTCATACATGTTGCGAACCCAAAAAAGGTTGGTGTCCTTTTAGTCCTCCCCTTGAAGCCTCCAAAAGCACGGAGGCTTGCAAACAAAAAGTTGGTTAGCGGTTCCAGCAAAGATGTGATGGCATTCTCCGTGAACTTTGGACGCTCAGGCAAACCAGGGTCTAGATCGGGGGACTCATTTTTATAATATTTTCTGTTGAGAATTCACCCACACCAAAGCAAAATTACAACAACCCAGCACGGCCTTTCTCTCCTCCGTTTTCACCGTCCTTAGCATCAATTCTTTGGAACGGCCGACTCGACTTCTGAGGCAGTCCTGAAACTAAAGATCTTAGCTTTGGCGTCTCTGCAAACGAACGTAACATGTGGCAACCTGGACGACCCGGTCCTCCCGAATGGCTCATTCCCGCTTCATGTTTTTCTGGGACATGCAGAAGAGCACCAATATGAATTTCAATTCGGGACCTCAGAATTCGGTGGGGATTTGTCAACTACTGGCGAGGTGATTCCCTATTTAAGTTCATGGCCATATGCTTGGATCCCTGCCCGGGCTGCAACGCCCTTTCGAACTCTTCTTGCGAGACGCTGCCGTCTCCATCCTAGCACCCGGAGGAACCCAAGATTTCGTCGCCTGACAGTTAACAAAGTACATGTCAAGAACGCATCTTGTTCTACATAGCAACAATATCCTTAGCATGACACCATTTGCACGCTGGCAAACAACAGGCATACGCATTTGAGTTTGCACGCTCCAAACGCTAACACTTAGCTCCGTGTCACAAGATGCAGAACGATCTCCCTGCAAGGGGTGGGCACGCTGGATGGCGGATGCAAACATCTCAGTTGAACTCGAGCCCCTGGTGACCCGTTTGCCGGCGAAGAGGTGTGCCATGGGCACTCCAACTCACAGCTACGAGACTTTCCGCGGATCGGATAAGCTGCAGCGTGTCGCAAACGCTTCATGTCGGTGCATCATGGCTCGTACGCTTAATCAGCGAAACAGGCGCTCTAAGGTAAGTCTTGCTGAAATCGATTGTGACTCGCAGGTCAACACCGGTGCTGTGAGGACCCCGCTCAGGCGAAGGCAGAGAAGGCAAAAGGTGGGCGTTGCTGACTCATTCGGATGAGGTCACTCTCGTCAACTCTTGTCTATATACAGAGTGGAG
This sequence comes from Effrenium voratum, assembly GCA_963377175.1. Taxonomy (NCBI): domain Eukaryota; class Dinophyceae; order Suessiales; family Symbiodiniaceae; genus Effrenium; species Effrenium voratum. Next base: position 292,796 of record CAUJNA010000143.1, on the reverse strand, counting down.
GTAGGCATCTTCCCCTTTTGGTTCAGGAGAACACCAAGGGGCTCCATTCAAGGCTTTGCAAGTGGGGAGGTGTTGCTGCTCATTGTCAGCCCCAACCCTAGGTCCGCTCCTTGTCGAAGGTTCGCCACAGGAGCTCCAACTGCTGCCGTGTGAGGCCGGGCCTTGATGCAAACCAACAGCCTGATGGAACATCTGCAAGCCTCGAAGTCTTGTTGGGCTCTTTTTGTGTCCAGTTCACCAACCTCAACACTGTCGAAGTGATCCAGGTGAAGCCGCTTGAAGGTGCACATTCCAAGGAGCCTCAGGGAAGTGTATGTCACATCGTGCTGCCCAATCTGGGACCCCTCAAAACAGGCCGGTTTCCTTTTATCTTGCCACTCACAAAACCAAACATTGGGTCCCAAAAGTCTGGGCAAGGACACGCCTGCACATGGGCATGAATTGGGGATGGACACATGGATTCCACTCCCCTTCAGACCCAAAGCCCGCAAATGTCCCTTCAGAATCTGCTTTGTTGGAGTCCATGTTGTTCATGGCATGATGACCCTTTGGGTGGACGTCAGAACTCGGTTCTTCATGTCCACCAACCGCCTACTTGAGATTCGGGTCATCACCGCGAGAAGAACCTCTGGGGTGCCAACTCCAGCGCCTGGAAGAAATCCCCGAAATCCTTCCACTGGACCGTGCTCCTGTCGCCGTGCGAGGTGCTCGGACAACACGGCTTGTCGCAAGGCTCCGAAAGGTTTGCGTCAACGGGTACTCACAATAGGGGTGACCAGGACATGAGTGGCTCCTTGCTGGTTGTTGCAAAACCAGCCACAAAAGGTGGTCCCAAGTCTAGGAAACAGCAACAAATGTGCTGGAGCTTTGTAGGCACGTTGAATGGGCCCCCTAACTCCAGAACATGAGCCTTTCTTGTCCCCCAATTGCCTAAACAGCTTGTCCCCCGATTCACCACAACCGAAAATCCAATTGGAAGCGGTAACCGTTCCCCAATCTAGCAAAGGGCCTCGTTGAAGGTCCCCTCACACAGCGGAAGCTTGGCGGAAAGCTTTGTAGAATTCATTCAAATTTGAGGGAATACACACCATGGTCTCCCTGGCATTCTAGTCGGTTCAAAATGGGCCAGAACACGCGGAAGAAACAACTTCCGCAAACCCCTCGCTAGTGCAGTGGCACTGCGGTGCCCCTCTTCTCATTCTTCTTGACTTGAGTCTGCAAAACATGTTTTTTGGGGCAACTTGAAACGAAAACAAAAGGTCAACCCCCTGAAAACCCCCGAAACCCGCCTGCCAGAGGCCAAGGCGGCGAAGAGCTGTGCCACCGACCTGGCGCTAAGGCGTGCCGAGGGAGGAACGGCGCTCCCTGGGAGCTTCGCTTGGTGGCAACATTATAGACGTTGATTCTCCGTTCTTTTCGGCCATCGTTGTTTTCAAAAACCAGTCATTTCTCCAGGGTTGTTGGTGGTTTCTAGAAAGAAGGATCCCTTGAAAGAATGGGGACGTTGCCCCTAGAAACATAGGCAAGGCGGCTCACCTGCCGGAAGGACCGATTTCTTTTGCAGGACACGCTTTTGGGTTGGCTAAGGTCGGCTTTGGACAAAGTAAAGGAGCCAAGTTTCGGAGCGGTTTCAGACGATATCGAACGTCTTTGGCACTACACACCTCCAAGATAACGTCAAATACATGGGTATGTGCCAAAATAGGGGGCTCCCCAAAATGGCTTCGCGGCTTCGGCTTTCCAATTGATTTCCCTTGAGGCCAAGCTGAAAAATGGGTACCCTCAAACAACGCTGGAATTCCCACACGACCCCATGTTCCTCGGCCGGCCAATCGTGTCGCAGGGCGCTTGCCCTCGCGAGCCAGAGCGCTCATGACCCGCGAGCACACGTCCTGGCCAAGAAACATGTGTAAATATCAAGAGCAAAAAGGATATACACATGTATTTATTAATGTATATATATATATATATATCTATATGTAGACCCTTCTTCCAGAACCCCTGTGAGGTTCCATGTTACTGAACAGGAGGGTATCGACATCAATCCCCTGAGACATAAAATAAAAACACCCTTCCCTGCGGGCAATACACATCGTATTGGTCCGGTGCGATGTTGAAACCCACAAACCAACTGCAACTGGCAAACCCCATCCTGTGCCACATCCTCCGCAGCTGTACTCACGGCGCTTAGCGCACGCTTGAACTCCTCCCGCGAAACGCTGCCATCCTGGCAAGGCAACGCTCGCACATCGTGTCACCTTCCAGACGCGTCTCCTCACCTTTTACGCGAGCGCACATCTGAGCACGGCAATCCCGCGCCAACAGGGGGCAATCCAGTGAACATGTTCTCAACTCACCTTCGAACTGCCCAGGCTCAAGTGAATCCCTTGCCAAAGGCAAGAGCTGACCTGCTCTCCGCGGTTTGCAACGGATGTTTCACTTAGAGGTGTGTCTCAAACTAGGGGGCCTCTTTTGGATGGGTTTAAAAAGGAAATTAAAAGGACACCACCTACATATTAATATATGGAGGGGTCCCCAACTTCGAGAAACGCTCCCTTTATTGAGCTATGCACTGCTGGTGTCTCAGCCCGGACTGCCAACAGGACCATGCCATCCACTCCAGTCCTTTCGGGACTTGTGTGCTCCCCTTTCTCCCCTTAATACGCTGCCAAAAGGCATTGAAAGGAAGGCAAGTTGGGTTTCCTCCCAAGGGTAATTACAAAACCAATCAAGCAAACTTCCCCTTGTCAGTGTGATTCTTTGTGCTACTGCCAAAACGTCTCAACCTGCCCTCCCATCAAACCGGGCGCAGCCACCCCGTTCTTGTCGAAATGCTGCCAGAGCTCTGTCAGTTGCTGCTCCTGGGCAATGTGGGTGTACGTCTTTCAGGGGACCCCCCAAAATGGTTGCCCTGATGTCCTGGTTGTTTCCCTCTAAAACCAACCGAAAAGGGGTTCCCTAAACAAAAAGACACACCCATACGGTTCTAGTTCCAAAAAAAAAAACACATTGCCAATCAAATCGCTTGCCCGGCCCATTTGCAAACAAAACCCTCTTCCTCACTTTTCTTGACTTTAGAGGAGGCTCCCCCACCCCAAAGAGTGGGGAATCCCAGTGCCACGTGGGGCGCGCCACTCTGCGCTCACGTCCGGCGCTAGTCTCAGGTCGGTCTCAGTCTGGGGCCGTCAAGCTGGCGAGCTGGCGGAAGAGCTCGCGGAAATCTGGCCACACCACGTCCTGGCGCCCTGCAGCCTCGGCCGAAGGAAAAAACCTAAGTTGGACGGAGTTCAGGTTTTCCTTGGCCATTTCGGTAGTTGGAGTAATTCCTCCAGTTGGAGTATTTCCTCCAGTTCACTACTTGGTGATGGAATTACCTAATTGGGTCGTCGGAGGCAAAGACTTCTACTGGCAGTTTCGTGGATTGATGGCCATGCCTTCGCAAAAGTTCATTTTGATGAGTTAGCGAGTGCCAAGATGTCAAGCACGAAACAGTCGTGTCGTCGGCGCCCATCACGCTCTAAGCACGTCGCCAATGCATCAAAGAGCTGGTCCTGCACACGCGTTTGGACTGTGCAGGGATGGTACCAACCAGGAGGATCCCATTGATCCTATCTTGGGAAAATAGAAACCACTGGGTCACCCAGGCGGCATCCACCCCCATCCGTCATTCCTACTGGCAAGGAGGTGGGAACCCGCGTCTGCGTCCAGAGCGGGGACCCTCCCATGTTTGGACTCCGCCCTCGGGTCTCCTGCGTCTTGCCCTCCCGGCGGAGCATTGCAGCCACCATGGAGCACACTTCCTCCGCTGGAAAATCGGCGATCCGACCGATAGAGCTAGAATTCAGGTACCTTCCCTGGTGTCACTTTGGAGCAGGGCTACCCCTGGTCAGTTGACGCGAGGTTCGCAACCTGGCGGCCTCCCTGGTTTCACTGCAAGCCAGCCGACCACAAACCGTATGGCAACCATATCCAGTCGCCCGAGGTCGGGACTTGAGACACGTCCACCTTCGATGGCTCCGTCTTTGGCGGTGCAGGTGCCTCGCGGCAAGGCTTTTACGCCTTCAACCAGAAGCCGTTGGTGCTGCTAGCCACTTATGAAGCATTGAAAAACCAAGATCCTAAGTCTCCCGACCCCTTTCCCAACACCGGCCTGACCCTTCCTTAAAACATGGTGCTTGTGTCCCATTCATAATGCATATAGATTGTGGAAAAGCGAGGGCTTCCCCATGGTGCCAGTTTTGGCTGCCACGTCAGGATGAATCCGAAACACATTCAAGCCAAAACCTGACTTGGATCAATGTGAACAACATCCCAGTTCTCGCTTGCAAGAAATCGGTTCACATCTGAGCCGCCCTGCTTGCCCTCGATCAGTCGTATACACCATCTATGATGCTGGCAAGCAGAATTGTAGGAATAAGCCACACTCCTGCAAGTTAACGTGGAACCCCAAAACCATCAGTTTTAGAGGACCCTTTGGGCAATCCCTTTTTGGGGTTCCATGTTAGCCTGCAGATCCGATAGCCAAGGACCGAGCCTGAACCTTCGCAAGCTGCTTCCGGAACTCCTCTTCGCGTCGCGAGACCACAAGGAAGCAGCCGCTCGCTTTTTCGACGGCACAGCCTCTGACTTTCCACGCAAGCATTCCTTTTACCCACTTGCCCAAAGTGAATCGCCCTTTTGACCTTTGGGATTTCCCCATGTTGGCCCATTTTTGGCCATGGCCCCCAACGGGAACCTTTGTTTCAAAGCTGTAGGCATCCCAGTGGGTTCCAGCGGTGCGCGCACACACGCACACATCTCGTGTTTGCACGAATCGTTAAACTCGTGCTGTCTGTCCCTTTGTGCATATCCCGCATCAGCGGATTGGTGGATTGACATTCGGCATCAGTCCTCTCGCGACACGCCACCGTCGGCATTGGCATCAAAGGTTTCCCACAACCTCAACTATGGGGTCGTTTTTGTGGAGTTGGTATCCTTGTTTTGGTCAAGGGAAGCCAAAAGGAAAACCACCATTTGGGGGGTCCCCTGAAAAAGGCACATCCATGTGGCAAATAAGACTCAACCTCTTCCTGGGCTGCCATCCACAAAAAGCTCACACGGTTCAAAGTAGTAACACTCGTTTGCACAGCACAGTCGATCTCTGAAACATCACAAAGTGCTTGCTAGCTTCCGAAACCGTTCAGGTGAAGCTCCGTCGACATTTGCTACTCACGGTCAATTCGCTCCAATTTGCAGAGTCCCCTATCGTTTTTTCAGTGTCTTGTTTGTACTGCATAGGTGTGTACTGATTGAAATCGACAAGTGTATGCGATACACTTTGGCAGCCTCCGGCCCGAATGTGGAGGAACGTGGAGGATGCAGGCAACCCTGAGGGTTGGAAGCCTTTTCAGAACTTGTTCCGGGCTCCAGTCCAAAATGAGGCTTCCCCACAACTGGCAAGCTGTATATTATGCACCTTGGTTTCCTTATGCGTGCATGAGGGCGTGTATGCCTGCCATGCGCGTAAACAGAATGCTCTGCTTCGGTGGCTGTGATTTGCGAATTGAGTTCGCCCCAAATGTTGAAACACTATTAACTCCACTTGGCCATTTCGAGATCTTTTGGGGCTACCCAGTTTTGGGGAATTAACCACTTTGCCCAGGTGAATTGCAGTGGCTCAGAAACTGGAGACCCGGTGAGTGAAGGACATGGACCCCACACCTCATCTCTCCGTCTGGGCTTCCTTCCATTTCCACTTCCATTTCCAGGCCACGATGTGCCATGCAGGACCCTTGTGCCTGTCTAAATGCAACGGGGTGACTATCACTCCAGCAACCAGGCGATTCGACACGGGACATGTGGAGATATGCCAAATGCAGGGACCTCTTGCCGGGTTTCAGAGGAAGCCAATCCTACCTTACTCCATCGACAGCCAAAGGGCTCCTAAGATACAACCCAACATCGCCCGAGGCCGGGAACGGCGGGTTTTGCCGATATTGGACCAACTAGATCGTCAGTCTCTCAGAGCTTCTCCTGAGTTTGGGCACCCATCCGAAGGGGTCCGAAGCAACAGCCTTGAGCTCTGGGCTGCAGCAGTTGCGCCTCCTGCAGCGAGGGCCTTGGTGGTGCTTCCGCGAACCCTCGTGACTTGCTGTACACTGCACCCTCCAGGAGGACATTTTTTCTCACAGCTGAATTGAGCATTTGAAGCAGCTCATTTGGGGTGAATTTGCTTCATTCCAGAATGTTTCTCTCAATATGATCGAGAAGAACCATAGAGCACTAAGCACGCGACTCCAGCTGAGCAAAGAAGGATTTGAAGTCAGGCCATCGAACCTCTAGCTTGCCGCCCGCCTTAGATGTGATGCCGGACTGGCCTCTGCAATGCTGGGCTGAGTGCTTCAAAGCAAGCATACGCCATCAATTTGGTGAGTGTCTCTATCATCAGATATGCCAAAGATGATCGCCACTCTTAACCGTGAAAGAAAATCAACAACCAACCAGGTGGCTTACAAATCACTGGCCAAGAACTACATCTCGCACCTGGAGGTGCAACCGCGCAAGAGCGAGGCAGTGAGTCTATGAGGCCAAGACCAAAGCATCGAACAAATGGTCCACTGTCTGCCCCTGGCAAGGGTGCTAACAGGGAGAGGGGGCGGAGATGGCCATGGAACGTGCAATTGGTCCATGTCCTCTTCTGAAAGGAAAACTGCTTGCCTTACCTCAGATGGGCAAGCCAGAGGCCAAGGGGTGTGTCCTACAATAAGAAAATGCAACAAGAGGATTGGTTTCCTTTGGGTTCCTTAGCAAGGAGCCCCAACGGTTGGACACATTCCACATGCCTCCACTTGTTTGTTGATCTGGATTGGTGGCTTGCAGTTTAAGGGGGGGTGGTGTCCCATTTACCAAGAAGCGGGAGGTCAAAACCCAAACCAATTCAACGTGGAACACGGTTCTGTCCGCAATCGCCCGATCGACAGATGGAGCCCATCGACTTGCGCACTTCGAATCCGGAAGCACCTGGCTTGGGCCTGGGTGACCTGGCGTGTACGTGCGAGTCTTTCTTCCATTGCTGAGATCCTGGCCAAGTGGCCACTTGACGCCCAGTCTAAGAGCGGAAGGTTCGCGACGCCTCCACTTGGCGGAGGGCTACTGTGGGGGCCCGTCACCTTGCACGGACATTGCCGCAGCTTTCTTCTTCGAAAGCTGCAGGGAAAAATTGGACAGTTGCGACTTCCTGCTGAAGAAGACACGATGGACGCCGAGCACGGCTCGGATGGCCATCATCACATTCAAGCTCCACCAAATATGAGGAGCAGTCGCTTGAGCTCTAGAAACCAGCAGCATGGCTGCCACAGCTGACAAGGCGGCAAACGTTGTGCATTTTGCGGTCCACAGGTAATCTCCAAGACCATACAGCACTCCATCTGTAACCCACATCACACCATAGATCAGCAGCATTGCGATGGCAGGCGGAACCAGCGATACAAACGCCGCGGTCACCGTTGGATCCGAAACCAGTGCGTCCGCGATGCCTGTTCGTCCAAGCCAAAGGCCCAGAGACGTCAGGCACGCCGCCGCCATGCCCAAGCGCATGACCCTGAGCGCGGTCCAGCGTGCGCGCGCCTGGCGGTTTTGCACCACATCGGCGCTCACCAGCACCTGAGCAGCTAACTGAAACCCATAGAGCAGGTAGAGGAAGGCCAAGAAGGTCTTGGTCATGCACGTATGGGCCGCCAGGGGCGCCAGGCCGATCTTGGTGATGAGGGCGCAGGCCACCAGCCAGGTGCTCAGCGAGCTGAAGGTCCTCAGCGACATCGCGGCGTTGGCCTTCAGCAGCGGCAGCCAGCTGACGCCCGCGTTGCCGGCCGGGCGGCCCAGGAAGGCTTCGCCCAAGAGCTGCCGCAATGGGGGCAGCCACGCGCTGCCTCACGTCGTGTCTCGATGTCCACATGGGCTGGGCATGTACTGAAAGATTAATGCGCTCATGAATCAGCATGCCAACAGGATCAGCCCCTCTGGGCACAGCTGCACTGTATCACACAAGAATAGAATTGCCTTGAAACCATCCTGAAACACTGCTGCCAGTCACAGCTGTCTTCGTGTGGCCCTCCAAACCAGATTCCGTGGTCATATCTGAATTCTTGTCAACCTTACCACCCCAAGGACAAAGGGTCCCTTCTGGCGATTGCCATTTCGCTTCACTCACCTCCCGGTCCAAAGTATGGTTCCCCTTTTGGACTTTTTGCCGGAGTCGGCACAACATATGCCAATAGGTTTCGACGCAATATTGGCGTTCTCCGGTTTAGCATCCTTGAAAACCAACCCATGATATGATACTGCTACTCTCCAAACAACCCCGCTCCCAAAAAAAGGGGAGAAACCCACTGCTTTGGGAAAGTCCCCATATGCCAAATGGGTGAGTCTTGAGGGTTCGGACGAACCGCATTTTGAGTGCAACAAAAAGACACAACCGCGCGCCAAAGGAACCACTTTGGAACAAACATAAATTACGTCTGGTCGAAGATCATGCTCGGCACGGTCCTCTTTCCGTGTGTCTCAGGTCCTCTCCTTTCAAGTCTTCTTCTTCCTTTCCCCTTCTCTCTTTCCGCGCTCTTCGGGTTCTCCCACTGGCCATGTGACTTTTTGGGGTGATCTTCTTTGGAAACCAAAACAATTATACTAATTACACCGCATAGTCCCCAAATAGCGAAACACGTGCCAACGATTGCACGCCAGCACCTCTAACAGCACTGCCCGACCAACACCCCAAACAGCATCCCAAAACAGCACCTGCCAAGAATTCCCCAATTGCATGCCTCCTTAGCGCCCTGCCGCCAATCTTGCAAAAACACACCTGGCCGTCACCAGGACCCCCAAAACAGCACCACGAATCGCATGCCCCCTTGCAACCCGCCGTCAATCTCGCAAAAAACGCGCCGTCGCCTGCCCCCCGCCCACCCCCCGCCCAAACAACCCGCACCAGCACCCCAAACTGCACGCCCCTAGCACCCTGCCATCAATCGCAAATCCTCAAAAGTGCGCCCGCACCAGCACCACCCCGAACAGCACCCCCAAACAGCATTCCCAGAGCACCCGCGTTGTCACCTGCATGCCTTCTAGCACCCCACCGTCAATCTTGCAAAAAATGCGCCCGCGCCGTCCCCAGCACCTCAAGCAGCGCCCCAAAGAGGACCCCGAAAAAGCAAACTCCATGCCCCTAGCACCCAGGCGTCAATCTCGTGAATCACTTCCCCTTCTTTCTCAGAAGTTGGAATCCAACAGCTTTCAGCTATCCGGGCAAGAAACAAACCACTGGTTTAGCTCAGAGACAAACCCCAGACGTAGCTCCGGCCGAGCGTCCCTCGCTCTTCCTCCGCTTCACCGTGACCCAGGCCGCCGCCGCCGCGGCGTAGCACGCCGCCGTGGTGGCCCAGGCGGCCCCGGCGGCGCCCAGGTGACACCCCGCCACGGCCAGAGGCGTCAGCACCGCGTTGAGGCCCGCGCCCAGCAGGACCTGACGCGTGAGACAGATGTCTCATGGAGGCACTAGAGCTGTGCAAACATATATATATATATAATATATATATATGTATATGTACGTGTATACATATTTCATGTGAGTATTGATCATGTGTGCTGTTTCTTTTTGTATGATACAGGAGTATATATATATATATTATCACACATACATATATATTTATGTATCTGATGCATAGGAAGCAAACCCAATGCACGGACTGCTGTTTCTGGTAGTCGTTTTGAGACCACATTACTGGAATCGGTCGCCAACACTCGGGACAACAAATGTCGAGGGAGAGAAGAGCATCCAAAAAGCCAACAACGGCTGAGAAAGGCAAGGCATCGCTATGTCCAACCCCCTCCCCCCCGGCAAAGGTTCCGCTTCAAAAGCATCAAAAAGGGTCTTTGATTGCAGAAGCCCCTTTTCTTACATGCCAAAAAACTGAGTTTCCAAGATTCAATGCGCTTGCAACCAGCAAAATCAGCCTCCCACTCATGAGGACTTCCTTTGAACCGCTAAATGACAACTCACATTGCCTAACTAAGTTATCCATACTAGTCCCGCATGCCCTTTGGGAACAGGCTTTGACCATAGGTGTCCTTTTAGGGGAAATAGATGGCCCTGGTAGATGATTAAACCACCAGGTAAACCAGGGCCATCTATTTGTCTACCAAAACAACCAAAAAGGACACCTATGGCTTTGGCAGACCGACTGTTTCAACTGTTTCAACATAGCAATAAAGCGCCACGTGCCTTGATGTTTGCCTTTTAAGGAGAGCCACGGTTTTGTTGTTTCACCCCAATTGTTCAAGCCGCTCTTGAGTAACCCACCAGGGGGTCAAGCCAACCGTGATGGAGGCAAAGGCCCAACCCCCCTTGCGTAACCCACCACGGGGTCCCTTCAAAAAGGAACCTAGTTGGCAAATTCTGTCCAACTCGAGGAGTTCGTCGCATGTGTGTTCCTTTCACATAGCCCACAGGAAGACAAATCGTAAACCGGGTATGATCCTTAAATTGCTTAAATGCCCGAGAAGAAAGACATGGGCGTGTCTGTTTTACGTGACTTTCACAAGAAATCTTGGCTTTCCTGCCGAAACGGGCACCCCCCCAAAGCCACCCAACCGCCATCGCCCACTTCCCCACTTCCGGCTCTCCACACCCCCCCCCTTCCCGGGGCCCGGCCAGGCGCAGCACCGCGGCGGTGTCACGGAAGGCGCCGCTCAACGTGGCCTGCAGCACGATGAGCGTCAGCAGGCCCGGGGTGCCGCAGAGCCGAGGCACCTGAAGCACGGCACAGCGAGACGACAGCGAAAGCGGGTACTCAAGTCCGCTCATGTCCCCCTCCAGGTGCAAACATCCCCACTCCTTGCATGAAGCCAACCAACCAACCAACCAACCAACCAACCACCAACCAACCAACCAACCAACCAGCCAACGAACCAGCCAACCAACCAGCCATCGACCAACCAGCCAGCCAGCCAGCCAGCCAACCAACACAGCCAGCCAGCCAGCCAGCCAGCACAACCAACCAACCAACCAAACAAAACAACCAACCGACGCACTAGTAAGTTGGGTTTATTAGGAGTTCCTAAAATATCGAGCAGTTTTTCACCTGGTTGGTGTCCTGCTGCTTCACTGAAGTTCACCATCCAACAGCTAGTAATGCCACCATAGAACAAACCCTGTTTCAGATTCCATGGATATCCCTCAAACTCCTTTCCCAGCATTAACAGGCCGCATCTGGTTGGTTTCTTGACGGCTCCTTCATTTTCACGGACCCCTGGACCCATGTCGGACGAACCAGACCCTGACATCTGTTCTCGAAGCGCAGAGACTCTCCGCCCATGGGGTCCGAAGACGTGCCCAAGTAAGGCTCTCACCAGGTACGCGCTTGCAGGCTGAAGCCTCGACGCGTGAGCGTGTCCATTGATCAAAACCACTTTGGGGTATCAAAAAGAAGTTCTTTGGCGCCGTGCTCTCGTTTTTCAATCAGTCCATGAGACCGCGACGTTCACCGGCAGCCAAACCCCTGGAGACCCCAGAAAGCCCCCTTTGGGGGATCAACTAACTGGGCGAAACACTAAATTTTCACATCTGGGCTCGAATATCGGCAACATGTAGTTTGGCCCACCCCTTCATGTTGCACAACATGTTCTACTCCTAAACACTTCAAAAGGCCCATGCTGCATGGCCTGTCCACCTCATGGTATGTGAGTGACAAGCGAAGGACGCCCATCTCTGAACTGGACCATTGACCGATCGTTTTCACCTGGCTGTGTCGATGATCGCACTTCACCTGAACCCATGAGAGCCAACAAGAAGCGATTTTCAACTTAGGATACGGTATGTTTCGGTTGCATGCAAAAAAATAGCGGATCACAAAAGCAAGAACAACCTGACGGGCCACAATGGCGAGGATGCGTCCACTGAGGACAGCCGCAGCAACAGCGGCGCTAGGAATGATCCCAGCAAGGCCTGGGATAACCGGATTTGGCAGACACATCCAAAAGCAAAGTCTGAGTAAGTCCAAGTGATACCGAGTATGAAAACCTCTTCAACTCCTTGCATTGCGGTTGATGGCGAACACACAGAACTCGGTTACACGTCAATCGCATTCTGGCCCAATCATGTCCAATCCACCTGATGTGGTATTGTGATACATATTCAAAAACAGGCTGGTCTCCCCTGTTCCAGCTATTCAGTCTTACACAAGCAAAGCTCCAAGTTGTTCCCACAACTGGTACCTAGATCATTCACCGTGATCACTGGGGTGCGCCAATCAAGGCTCAGTCAAATGCCTCCTGAGGAGTAAGTGGCGTCTGTGCAGGAATCATGGTTTGCACTAAAACTGCAAGGAGAACACGGTTCACAGCATACAGAGTCGCCACCTGAAAACCGGGGGAGCCTTTCAAGGCGGCACAAAATGGCACCAGGTTTCCGGGGCCATTGTGTCAACCCCTTCGAACTCTGCGCGCCAATTTGGCCAAGGCACCACCGCAAGCCCAATCCTCCAGCAAATGCACAGCGCCTGATGCAATCGATCCAAACCCAGGAGTCGATCCTTTGGCTCGCACTGAGGATATGACCCCAGTGCATTTAACGGTGGCAGCCGGCTTCCAGCCAGTGCCATGCAAAGGAACTTGCCCCCAACATGTGGTCCAAACACGGGACACAAGTACTGCTCAAGGTTGCCCCGTGAAAGCTGGTAGGAGTGCGGAGATTCTCCCTAGCAGTAAGGCGACACGCACACACAATGGGCTCAGAACATTTAAGTTAAGCCTTAGTTGCCTTAGTTTTTAAGGGTTGAAACAAACTAAATTGTTCTAAGATAGCCTACCATCATAGCCCAAGGCCCGTTCAACCGCTTTTCCCGTTGGCACTTCGGGTTCCATTGACTTTGCCAATTGAGTCCAAAAGGCCAAACAAGTTGCCCAGTGATTCTACAGAGAGATGAGGAGACCAAGGACCATGCTTGCGAAACAGGAGCCTGGCCGACACCGAAGATTGGGGTACCGCCTGAAAAACCCACACTGTGACAGCTGTTTCGTCCAGACCCCCCTGTCGTACTCATTTAAACCGCCTCTTGGTTTGGAGCCGGGCGAGGTCTGACTTGGTTGACGTGGGAAGCGCAGCAACCCATTGACTGCCAAGGAAGAAATCATCCAAGAAGCATTCTATCTCTCATGGACGAGTCAAGATGAGGACATGAGACCCAACAAATAATTTCCTCTTCCTTCATCTCATGGACACTCCCGAACGAAGAGAGGAGTGGGAATGGGAGATGGGAGGAAACAAATCCATTATACCATCTCCCTTACATTTCTATTCATTCCTATCATTTCCGTAATTAATAAAAACCTAGACAAATGAAAGACTGTAAAATAAGAAATCCAGGATACAGAAAATAAAAGAAAATAAAAAGAAAATATAATGAAAAGTTAATAAGAGAATGAATGCCATCCCTTTCTTTTCAACCTTTTTCATCTAAATTTTATGTTTTTAGCAGTTCAGAGGTTGGATTTCCACCACTCAACCACCAAGCAGAGGGCTTGCCGTGTGCCCGCGGGGCTCATCAGATCGAGGGGCCTGGGACAGCACCTGCTGCACCTCCTCGGGCTTGCCCGCAGCCACGGATTCGGAGGTCAAGGACCGCACCGGCACCTGCACCGTCTTCAGGATGTCGAAGACCCAGTCCTGGCCGCTCTTTTGCTTGTTTTTGTTAGCTTCCAAAAAACAACTCTAGACTCGGAGGTTGAAACCAAGCCAATCCAAACCAACGACTACCTGATCACTGATTGTGAGTCAAGCGCAATCCTAGCCGGATGCTTGAAACGAAACTACATTTGGACTTTTGGAACGGGCAAGTTACTCTTATTTAAGTTGGGTGTCTTCTTGAATCCGTTCCCATCGTTGTGAAGGACACATTTTGGACAATTAAACACCGTAATTAATTGCCGTGGAAAGTGAGCATTTAGCCAGAACGAATGATCTTGCATCATCGTCACCTTCAAAGGGAAGCATGGCAATTCAACATGCCCCACCGACAGGACTAGTGACTACTACCTCGCCCCAGCCTGATGGACGTTCTGCCGTCTGCGAACATCAGCAACTGGCATCTTACTTACTCATGATTCATTTGAGCTTCGGGAAAACAGAGGCCCAAATGGGCTCCGTCCGACCGCCCCCTCTCTCGACCTCCCAAATAAAGCATAGACTCCCAGACTTGTGACGGGTCTGTTCAGTCCTCCACATTTAGGGCAGGGCCCAGTGCGGCCAGTGCCAGCGTTCCCAGGCACCTCCAATGCATCCAATGCAGCGGCTTGCCCTCCAAAATGCACCCAAATGTAGAGCTTCAAGTGCGGACTCAGGGTACAAGGATCCTACCAATGGCCCAACGTGGCGACTGAAAATTCAAGCATGTTCATTCACGCAGTGCACAGATCCCGCAAAAAGGAAAGGAACAAATCAAAGTCTGAAGTGTCTCGATGCATCAAGCCAAAGCTCACGAAGCATTGCTGAACTCCCTGCATAGACCAAACGGGTCTCTCTTTTTGACGGAACCCATCTTAGCTGGCCTAGGGACAGCAACAGGCTTTCCGTTGCCGGATCGGCGTGCCTGGAGACCCAGTAGGTGTCCAGCAAGCTGAGCAGTGGATCGATGGAGGCCCCCAGCACCGCGGGCCAAGCCAGGCGGAGGATCTCCTTATCCCGGCGCCGGCCCTGGCAGAAGGGACTCGGGGAAAATTGTTGGAAGGGAAGGCCCACTTTGTAGAGGAATATTCTTTGGAAAAAAGACATTGGGGTAATCCATCCTCAGATGCAGGGAAGTCGTGGAAAAAACAACTTGCTTTTTTTGTGATAACATGGCGGGCCATTTTTTCACTACCTAATCGCCTAAAGGGGGAGGCTCTTGATCTCACTGCACATGGGGCCAAGCTTGTGCAACAACTATGATTTTGGGGGCCAAGCTGGGGACCCTCGTCAGCTGCCTTGGATCTTGGCGGTCTTTGGATACAACTGAAAGCTGCAAACACCCCTTTGCAAAAGCCAAGTTAGTCTCTGCAAAGGGGCGAGGCGTGTTCTAAGTGGTGGCTAGGGGGAGTCTGAGCGCGGCGGATTTTTGACACGCCTAACTAACCCTAACCTCTAACCCTAACCTCTGACCCTAACCTCTAACCCTAACCTCTAACCCTAACCTCCAACCCTAACCTCTAACCCTAACCTCTAACCCTAACCTCTAAACCTCTAACCCTGACCTCTAACCCTAACCTACCCTACCCTCTCACCTCTAACCCTAACCTCTAACCCTAACCTCCAACCCCAACCTCTAACCCTAACCTCTAACCCTAACCTCTAACCCTACCCTCTCACCTCTAACCCTAACCTCTAACCCGAACCTCTAACCCTAACCTCTAACCCTAACCTCTAACCTCTAACCTTAACCTCTAACCGTGAGGATGGATGATGATGATGAAAGACAACGGGAAGATGACGGAAGACTATGGGAAGCTGACGGAAGACTACGGGAAGATGACGGAAGACTACGGGAAGCTGACGGGAAGATGACGGAAGAGTGCGAAGATGACGGAAGACTACGGGAAGATGACGGATTACTACACGAAGATGACGGAAGACTACGGGAAGATGACGGGAAGCTGACAGAAGACTACGGGAAGATGACGGAAGACTACGGGAAGATGACGGAAGACTACGGGAAGATGACGGAAGACTGCGGGAAGCTGACGGGAAGATGACGGAAGAGTGCGGGAAGATGACGGAAGACTACGGGGAGATGACGAAAAAGCAGGTGCCAAAATCCCCAAGAAACCTTCACTGTTGGAATCGCGGAGAGCTGGCCATACACGACAATCAAAATGAATTCAAGTAAGCGAAGGTTAGCAAGGGACAGCTGCGGTTCACCACGAGAAACCAGGCTTTCACTGCGACTCCATTGAAAGCAAAATGCCGGTACTCCGTTGAAACCAAAAGGCAGATTCTGACGTCTGAGCCCAAAGCTGCCAAACCAGGATTTTCTGATTCGTTTGCTGACTGCCTGGCGCAGCTAACAGGCATCAACATGTCACTTTGGTTTGCCAACGACGTTGGGATCGTTTAGGTTGGTTTTGGGTTGAGGGTTTGCGCCGCATCTTGGCACTCCATGTAGCGCAAGTGTTTGCCTCGTTTGGCCAGCAATTGATCCCAGGTCCTTGACCTTGGCAATCCGGCGCTGTCTTGGGGCTCTCAATCTTCAGAGCATAGCAAAATCAAGCGCACTAATCTGCTCTTCACAACACTGGGCTTCATGGTTTGGCAATTGATCACGCCCCGCCAGCGCGCTCGCGAGCCGCTCGACGCCTCGAAGCTCGCGCCGGCACGGGGGGCGCCGTTCCTGTGCTCTTCACAACACTGGGCTTCATGGTTTGGCAATTGATCATGCCCCGCCAGCGCGCTTGCGAGCCGCTCGACGCCTCGAAGCTCGCGCCTGCACGGGCGGCGCCGTTCCTGCGCGCGCAGCGTTCCCGCGTTCGTAAGTTCGTTGCTCATGTGCGAGCGTGTGTGTGTGCTTGCACGTTTGTTTGTGCGTTGCTACGCGTTTTTGAGCTTGGTTGCGCTTTTCTGCGTTTGTTTCAGCATTTCTGCACTTATTTGCGCGTTTGTGCGTGTGCAGCATGTCTGTGAGTGAGTGAGCGTGTGTGTGTGTGGGTGGGTAACAGGGTGGGTGGGAGGGTGGGTGGGTGCGTGCGTGCCTGCGTGCGTGCCGTGCGTGCGTGCGTGCCGTGCGTGCGTGGGTGGGTGCGTGGGTGGGTGGGTGGGTGCGCGTGGGTGTGTGTGTGTGTGTCTGTGCGTCTGTGTGTCTGTGTGTCTGTGTGTCTTACGCGTGTGTGTGTGTGTGTGTGTGGAGGGGTGTGCGTGTGGGCGCGTGTGCGTGTGGGTGCGCGTGCGCATGTGTGTCTGTGTGTGCGCGCGCGTCCGTGCACGCGCGCATGTGTGCGTTTGTGCGCTTGTGCGTTTGCGCGCTTGTGCGGTCGTGCGGTCCAGCCTTCGCGCGTTTGTGCTTTCGTGCGTCTGTCCAGTCGTGCGCGCGCTTGTGTTTTTGTGCGTGGGCACCTACAAACCAACAGTTGAAGCCAGGAAAAACTGACCCAAACATTTCTGTTGCGGCAAAGAGTCGCCAGCGCGCGAAGCGTGCCGCCTGCTGCATGTCCTGGTGGCGCCATGGAGCTGTTTGGAGCTCTACCCCCACTGCGATCGCATGAAGGGTCACATGATTCCAGTTCCAGCGCTGGCAAATGACTGTGTGCCTGCAAATGTGGCATGACGTCAAAATCTTTCTTAATCCATAAGCGAAAGACAATATCTGCTAATGAACAAATGTATGTAGACAACACGAACACATCAAAACATGAACAGGACGAAAGAAGCCATGGTCTGCCTGTGAGAATTTCGGGGCAAATCGCAACTCGACCCCCGAGCGTTCGGCTCTTCGTTGCAGAGAGAGCTTTTTGTCACTACCTAGTCGATAGCCGCCAGCGCAATGCAAGTAGCAGTTGCACAGCCAAGCTGAGGAAACAAGGCCGGGTTCAACATTCAAGGCAGCTATTCATACCGCAACTCCAAGATCAATTGTGTGGTTTACTGATAACATGTGTGTTGATGTATCTTTGTTGGAGTCAGAATGGGACATGGTTCGTATACTTTACGCTGTTTCAAAGCCAGAAAGAACCGTCGGCATTGCATGGTTCCCGAATCATTGTTGTGCGAACAGGTGGAGAGCCTCATGAAGATGCTTGCGTATGTATGTGTGTGTGTGGATGTGAGTACCCCAAAATGGTACCATTTACTTGCGGGTTTATGCCTACCAACCTTTTCTCTAAGGTGTTCCGTACTGTCCACCAACACGAAGATGACGGAAGACTACGGGAAGATGACGGGAAGCTGACGGAAGACTACAGGAAGATGACGGAAGACTATGGGAAGCTGACGGAAGACTACGGGAAGATGACGGAAGACTACGGGAAGCTGACGGCACCATCATCCTCAGCATCATTCTTCAGCATCATCATTGTCAGCGCCATCATCATCAGCTTTATCATCCCCAGCATCATCCTCATCATTGCGCAGGTGCCTGGGGCGATGCTTTGCATGCTGGGGATGCAGGAGCTGCCTTTTTGGTTTTCGAATGTCGGGGTGATGCTTTGCATGCTGGGGATGTGGGAGCTGCCTTTTTGGTCTGGGAAAGTTGTGAAAAAAGGCAGCCTGCGCATCCCCAGCTTCACCTGCATCATCCTGCAGGTGTCTGACCCCCCGTCATGCTGCAGGTGCTTTGCCTGCTGGGGATGCTGGAGCTGCCTTTTTGGTCATCGAAAATTGGGAAAAAAGGATCCCCAGCTTCGCCAGCATCGTCCTGCAAGTGTTTGGGGCAATGTTACATCTGCGCGGGATGCAGAACCTGCCATCATCCATATCATCATCCTCATCATCCTCATCATCCATCATCATCATCATCATTATCATCATCCATCATCATCATCATCTGCATCATCATCATCATCATCATCATCATCATCATCATCATCATCATCATCATCATTATCCTCATCATTATCCTCATCATCAGCATCATTCATCAGCATAATCATCATCGTCATCATCATCGTCAAGTCCTCATCATCATCATCATCATCCTCATCATCCTCATCCTCATCAGCGTCGTCATCATGCTCTAACCCTAACCTCTACTCTAACCCTAAACCCCTGACTAACCCTAACCTCTACTAACCCTAACCTCTCACCCTAACCTCTAACCCTGACCTCTAACCTCTAACCTCTAACCCGAGCCTCCAACCCCAACCTCTAACCCTAACCTCTAACTCTAACCTCGAACCTTGACCTTTAACCCTAACCTCTAACCTCTAACCCTGACCTTAACCTCTGACCGTCATGATGCCGAAGACGATAACGATGATGTTTGATGCTGAGGCTGCTCATGAAGAATGATGATGATGATGCTGATGACTGATGATACTGATGATCATGCTGCTGCCGATGATGATGATGCCGATGATCATTGTCATGATGGATGCTGAGGATACTGCTGACGCCGCTGACGATGATGATGCTAATTAATGAAAATGAGATGGTGGATGATGATGATGGTGATGATGATGATGATGATGATGCTGAGCGCTGACGCCGATGGTGATGTTGTTCTGATGATGGATGATGAGGGTGCTGATGCTGGTGCTGAGGATGATGAGTGATGACGATGATGATTATGATGCTGATGCTAATGATGATGATGTTACGGGGGTCGGCGGCATCAGGCGTCAGCCTGCTAAATCCGGCCACCGGACGTGATCGGGCCGCAGGCCAAAGCCCGGTAGGGCTTACCTTCAGGTATAAGGCCGTGCGCCCCATGCCGCCGACCATGCGCGGACCATGCGCGGACCATGCGCGGACCATGCGCATACCTTTTTGTGCTGGGCCTGCCCTTATAAGGGGCGAAGGATTCGCGGATTGGTTTAGGCGATTTTCGGGGATTTTTGTAGCATCTCCCCGCAGCGCCCAAAAACGAGTCCAAAAACGAGCATTTTTAGGGGGTGCCTAATACTGGACAACACCCCCAGCAATGCCAGCATCATCCCGGATGATGCGGATGATGTTATGCATGCTGGCGATGCGGGGGATGCTGTTGTCCCCTAAGTCGGGCCAATTTTGCCGAAAACGTGCAACCTGAAAATCTTAAAATCTAAAGTGGATGGAAAATGGATGGAAAATGGCCTGGATTGAAATCTCAAAATCCTAAAGTCTTAGATTCTGAAAATCTTAAATTAAAATCTAACAATCAATCTTACAATCTCAAGATCTTAAAATCTTAGAACTTAGAATCTTAAAATCTGAAAATATAAAAAACGTCCTAAAGTCTTCGAATCTTGAAACCTTAAAAACCTTATGTCTTAGAATCTTGAGATCTTAAACTCTTAAAATATGAAATTCCTAAAGTCTTACAATCTTCAAATCTCAGAATCTTAAAAAGCTTTAAAAACTTAAATTCTTTAAGCCTCGAACAATTGAAATCTGAAAATCTTAAATTATTAAAATATTACCTTCCTTCAATCCGGGCTATATTTTAACTTCCTTAAACTCTTAATCTTGAATTTTTGAAATCTTGAAACCTTAAGATCTTAAAATTACAACCTTAGAAGGTAGAATCTTGCAACCTGAAAATATAAACATCCTCAAGTCTTCGAATCTTGACTTCTTAAAACCATCATGTCGTTGAATCTTCAGATGTTAAAATCTTAAAATATGAAATCCCGAAATTCACAAAATCTTGAAATCTCAGAATCTTAAAAGCTTCAAAAACTTAAATTCTTTAAATCTCGAACTATTGCAATCTGAAAATCTTAAATTCATAAACAAGTAAAATATAATAAAATTCCTTCAATCCGGGCTATATTCTAAATTCCTTAAACTCTTAATTTTGAAATTTTGAAGTCTTGACATCTTAAGATCTTAAAATCTGAAATTCCGAAAGTCGCCAAATCTGAAAATCTCACAAAAAATAAAATCTTAGAGCCTTCGAAATCTGATAATGGATGGAAAATGGCTGGGCAATGGCCTGGCTGTTATAACCTTCAAAAACCTTAAATCTTCGAATCTTAGAACCTTAATTCTTAAACCATTGAAGCCTTCAATTCCGAAAGTCTTCAAATCTGAGACCCTTAGAATCTCAAAGTTTTTAGATTTTTTTAATCTTAACATCTACTCATCGGACTTACCGGAAAGGGAAGTGACAGAACGGGCAGGGCAAGGTGCCCGGTGGCCGGCTGTGTCGCGTCAGCGTGTAAATCCGGCTACGCCTCCTTGGGGTAGCATGTCGCCGCTAGGCAATTAGCCTGCTAGCTTTAGCTACAGGGGCTGCACCCTGGCGCCGCCGACCCTCGCCACTTGGTCGTGATGCGCGGCCTAAATCCGGCACCTCTGCATCACCAGCTCGGGCTTGCGGTTTTGCTTGACTGTGGGAAACCCTCGCGAAACATCGCGTATATGCAGGGTTTAGGCCATGTGGCTGACATCGTCAGGGTCTGGGGTTGGGCCCGGGTGATGCTTCAGCGGGGCTTGGTCTGCATCATCAAGACTTCCTTCCAAAAAGCCTCTCCACCCACAAAGCACTGTTTTAAGTAGGTATCGACGGGGTATAAGCGAGGCTCATTTTTGCGCATTTTGGCGCCAAGCATGCCGGCGATGCTGGGTCAACCCAAAAAGCACTGTTTTTTAGAAGGTATCGGAGGGATATAAGCGAGGCTCATTTTCGCGGATTTTGGCGCCAAGCGCTGCCGGGCATGCCGGCGATGGTCCTCGCTCTACAAAACGCTGTAAATACCGTCAAAAACTGCTGTGCTGAGCGGTGGGCTGTTGTTCTGTCCGTTTTGCTTCTGCTGTGGCTGGCTCGCGCGCTGCGCGATCCTTGCTTTTTTCGCGTTGGTTTTCGAGCCTTCTGGCGCGCGCGCGCGCGCGCGCGACCCCAGCCACAACACGCTGCTATTTACGGTGTTTTGTTGCATTTGCGTTTCCGGGCTGGCTTGCGGGCTGTTCTATTTGGGCTGCTCTTTCTGCGGCCTCTGGCGCGACCCCATGTCAGCCTTCTGGGTTGGGTCCCGGCTAGGGCCCAGAAAGCTGGCATCCCCGGCATCATCTGGGGTTAGGGTGGGCAACATGCATAACCTAACCAGCCATATCATAGCACACGCTACGTTTCTCATACAAAAAACATGACGTGACATGGTATAACTGTATAACTTTAAAGAGGCGTAGCCGGCTAGAGGCCGCAGGCCCAGAAAATAAATGTCTTTCCAATTTGCTACCAGAATTGGAAGTTCCTGAAAGAACCTAGAAATCCGTAGATCACCTGCGTCTTCTGGTGTCCGGAAAGCAGAATATCTGGCCGAATCAAGCCAGAGAGTGCGTTGCCTTTCACCTGAGCAATCTTGGTCGCACCACAAACCGGGGAGACGCAGGAGCACCCACCAGAAACAAACCCTGGAGTCTGCATGACCCTTGAAAAATGGGGGCATTACCCAAAATTATGGGGGGTCATTGACCCATGTTTAAAGGGTCATGGCGACTCTAGGTACCTCCGCCTTCTTCACTTCGCGGTTGCTACGCCACGTGACCCCAAAGCCTCGCTCTCCGCGCGGCGAGTGAGCCTCCGAGGTGCCCAGGTCCTGGCGATGGCGTCACTTCCGGCACCCCTCCCAAGCCCTTGATGCCACTAAGATCCATAGAAATTCACGACTCCAATAACTCCAAGCCCTTGAAAATGCCAAGATCCACAGAAAATCGCGACTCCAAGGAACCGTGGACTAACCAGTCCCCTTAGATCGCGTTTTCCCCCCTCCCCCCAGAGCCCGGCCTGGCTGCTAAGGCAGCAGGCGGCCGCGGCAGCCCCGGAAAGCCGGGGCCGGGCCCCGGCAACAGAATCGCCCGCGCCATGGCCATGTGCCCATGGAGAAACAACAAAACGGAAATGCATATTGCGCCCCTGTGAAAGCAGCAGGACATGTCTCAATAAATTCTGACCCTATGAGAAATAGTCTATTTGTTCCTCCCCCGGATATAATTTAATCAACTGAGGTCTGTACTCAGGGGAACGAATTACCAGCCTCGTGGCGAAACACGACATATTCAACCTGTTGGACCCAACTTCAGCATGTGTTGCTCTTGTCTCAAGGTTTTGCCCTGAAGTTGACAGGTTGTTTGGTTGCCGGATGAGACATGAGCCTGCCCTGTGCCTTTAGTTCAGAAAACCCTGTTCACTGCACAATGGATGTAGGTCGAAACCGCTTCTTATTCACAATCTGATTACGGATTGAGGCACTTCTCTTTGTGAATGCGTTTTAGATATCCTGGTCATCCCTGGCCATCTGTGGCATATGCTGGTCTGTGTGTGCCAAGCTATTTCCATGCAAAGCGTGCGAAGCATCCTTCTCTGATATCTGCGGTAGGCGGATTACGAAAATGGCACAAGCCCGCATGTTCCTCGATGTCAAGGCTCCTCTTTTGGAAGACACATCCCAAGGAGTCGTGCGGGAGGTTCAAAGTTGTGGGTGAAACATCCCAACACGGCGGCAATGTCAGGCTTACTTCTCCATGGAATCAAACCGAGCGGCTCACACAATTGAAGCCCGACCAAGTGCCGATGCAAACCTCTTGGGCAAGCCAAACGGAGTCTAAAATGCCGACATGCCTTCTGCTGCAGGGCAGTGCTGATGCGGGTGCACACTTCCTGGTAGCTCAGGATACTGATTTCCAAGCACACGTTGGACTAACGACTTGCATCTCAAAAATCAGTGGACTTGGGTCTGTCTTTCTTGAGGCTGCCTCCTTTTTGTGGTTTCAAAGGAAAACCATTAAAAAAGAACACCTGTTTTGGGGCCTATCATATACCTCTATCTTATCTCTGATATCTGTCATATGTTCAGGCTCTGTCTGGTGGCCTTCCCAGATGTCACACGGCTGCCCAACGTATATCTGATCGCGCCGCACAGATATTGAAATGGCAATCTCGCCCTGGAAGACGCCACTTAGGATTACACACTGATTCTGTGTGTCTTTAGGCAAGTGGATGACTGTGATGCCTGCTATTTGTGGCGCAGGGCATCCACAACACAAGAGTCCCCAAAAAACCCACGGACTCTATGTTCCGCTACAACCTGCGCATAGTAAGTGCAGCCAGGCCATCGATGAAAATCGTAATCTTGCAAAACTTGTTGACTATCCATTTGGACACACATTATTCACTTCAACCCACTTACTCCATCTTGCTTCCACACGCGCGCACCCTCTGCCCACGCCCGGCTCCTGAAGTGCTTCGGCCTGTGACTGCTTTGAGGCACAAGAGGCAAAGGGATGGGAAGCCAGGCATGTTCCAGCGCCATCAAAAAGCGTCTCCCAGGTAAAAAAAACACCGCCAAGTACTTGGTGCTGGCTAAGACGCGTTCAGCGCGGGGCTGAGGACTCTAATGATTGGCAGAGCGAATGCGCGCCTTGCTGAGCGCCGGAGAAGGCCTCGCGTGAATATGAAAGCGGTCCTCTGTGAACAGTCTGTCTGTGGCAAAGATAAAGCCAAGGACCTGGCTGCTCAAGACCCTTGAATGTCACAAACCAGCTTTCCAAATCCCAAGCCAAAGGCCGCCAGCATGGCTTTGCCGCAGGACAAGAGCACGGCGGTGCAAAGCTCGTGTCCAAGGCAGCGACGCTGGTTGGGTAACAGGAGCAGCCGCAATGCCAACATCTGATAGCGCCTCGCGCGATGCTCGATCCCCTGCCCAAGGCACGGCCTTTTTCTTTATGTCGTTTCGATGACTCAAGCTGAGACCCGTAGGGCCTGAAGAAACAGGGGAAGCCTTGGAGTGGCTTCTCGCGGCACATCTTGTTGCCACCTCATTGGTGACATTGGAGAGTCACACATGCATGCAAACTTCAATTTCCGCAAACGGTGGCCAAGCGATCCTAGTCACCGAGTCCCCTCCCAAGCCCCATGCTTGGCCTTCCGAAACTCTTCGCGTGAGACACCCCCATCTCCATCCTGTCCGAAGCAAGAAAAACAGACGAGACAGCCACATGAAATTCGGTCAGTACTTGAACTCTCGGTCATAAGCTTCTCAACAAGCATTCTGCTTTCACACCGCTCAACCCCAAGACCTTGCCCTCAACTCCGGGTTGCAGGATAGTGAGTTGCTCACCTGCTTACACGTTGGATACTTTGCAGTCTTCCCATGCTTCATCATTTGCTGGGTTCCATACTCTCGTGCTTCCCTGATTACATCGGGAGTGTGTCGGCTTCAGCTCCAGTCTGCTGTTTTGAGCAGATTTGGAGCTGGTTCAGCTGCTTGGGGGCTTCGGGTACGATTTTGGATGCGGTGAAGCTAGCGGGTTGGCTTGTTGGGTTTGGCGCTGGTATTCTCAGCGTTCCCCTAAACACGTGAAAACCACGTTGAAGTTTCCGTGTTAGGAAAGCAAACGTGAACCCTTGGCCCAGCTGTCGTCAAAATTCATTTAGAGGCATACCCATGTCAATCTTGCTAACGCGGAAATAGCGTCCTGCCAACCCACCAAGTCTTCGTTTTGGAAGAAACCCAACAAAAGATGGAGGCTAGGAAGGCCGACCCTCCCGAACAATGTGGTGTGTGTGTGTGTGCGCAATGGTTGCTCACCCACAAACCTAAATTGTTTGAGTACCATGACATGATGTGTCAGTCTCTCATATATGCTTAGTTTCTTGTTCCTTGCCTTTTGGAACCGTCCCAAACAGGTCCAGCTCATCTTGAAACATCCCAAAATGGGTTTTGCAACATTAGTGACCCTTCGTGATTGGCTTGCCTCGGGTTGCCACTTCTGGGGTGCTTCCTGCAGCGTTCCCCGCCGTTCCGGCCAAAGCCGAAGCTGAAGGACCGCGCCGTGTCAAAGAAGCGCCAGAGGTGCTCCAGCTGCTCGTCCCGCAGCGTGGGCCTCCGTTCGCACCCGGCGACGCCCAGCTGGGTTCTTCAAATGGGGGATCCCCCGGTCGTGGGACACCGCTACAAAGGAAACGATCATCTGGCAGGACGGAGGATCAACTTGAAGCAAAGCAGTCTATTCGGTTCAGGTGATAACATGCCTATTGCAAAACAATGAGGGTGATTTAGTTGTAGTTGAACGTGGTACAGTCAAAACCCTCTTCGACGAAGCAAACACATCTCAAGGAGCTGCTCGAGTGTGGAATCGCGTCTGACATAGGTTTCAAGCGAATGGCCAGGTTCAACCAAACTGGTGCTGTGGGGTCTCAAAATAGGGGTACCCCCAACTGGTTAGCTTCCTGTTGGTTTCCCGTAAACCAGCCCAAAAAGGGCATCTGCCCCGTAAAATGGGTTGTGAAAGGCCGCACTTCATCCTCTCGACACCCACCGAGTCGGCAACCCCAACCTCTCCCCTGAAAGGGGCAACCGGGCTTCCGAAGCGATGTTTTTTACTTTTGAGTCTTCATCCCGGGAATCAAGGGACCGGAAGGAGGGTTTCTACACTGGGGGTCTCTTTGTCAACTTGGGCGCGTCATGTGTTTGAGGAGTTTTGGGTTGGTTTAAAGGGAAATCAAAAGGAAAACCCAACCCAAAAGGGAAAATCTTTGGGTACCCCTCCCCCGCCCGCATTTTGAGACAAACCCCACCGAGGCATCGATTGCCCCGGGGGATCCGATCTGCCGGCCCGGCTCCAGCTGTGAGAAGAGGGCGCGGAAGTCCGGCCAATGGACGACCGCCTGGAGCCGCCGGAGTCCTAAGAGACGTGTGGGCCCCGTTTGGGTTTTCGGTTTTGGAGTTGGTACCTCCTTTCTTGTAGCAAAGGGAAACCAATAGGAAAAGCCACCTTTCCTTTCATGTTCTGTGTTGTTGTTGTTTTTTTGGGGGGGGCCTAACAAAAAGGCACACCCATTTCTTGGTCAACCGCAAAAAGGTGAAGGACTCTTTGGTTCAAGTCTTTGACGCCGAACCTTGCCAAGATTCCGGGGAGAGGAGTAAGGGCGGTTTCAGAAACCGCAGACAGTCCAATCCTTTTTGGGGTGGCTTCAAAAGGCAACCAACAGGGAACCTCTTATTTTGGGGCGTTCCCTCAAAGAAAAAAAAGACCCTGCAAGGGTATGCCTGGTCACAAAGAGACCAGCCTTCACGCCAGCCAGTGCCTCGAACAGCTGGTCCACCTGTCACGGCCCGTCCCACGTCAACAAGCAGCCAAGCAAGGTGCCCACGCAGAAAGAGGCTCAAAACAGATCCCAAGGCTGCCACAATGGCATCTGAGCCCTAGATCCAAACTTCACTGGAAAAACAAAAAAAAGATTTCCTGTGTTGTTCTCCAGACTGGAGGCAGGCCTTTTTTGGCTGCAAACCACCGGTGACATGCCAATCGCTCTTGGGCTTCCGCCGTCCTGCCCTCGCGTCGCAGGGCAGCGTTGATGCCTCAGCAAGCGCATCGGTCGATCGACCAAGCCCAATGGGAACTACCAAGGCCCCTCAAGCACACAAGGCCTGTCTTCGTAGAAATGCTTCTTGGCTGTTTGCCTTCGCTCTTGGACAGCTCTCTTGTGTCAGACAAACCATGATCACACACACACACACACTGTGAGCTACCTGCTGCTTCAACTTGATTTTCCGTTTTGAACGCTTTGAAGCATGAAACATACAGGGGTCCTGCTTTTCTAACGCCTTTCGGTTGTTTTCTCTTCGATGTCCAACATGGGCAACAACCCCCCCTCCCCGGCTCAGTTCAGGCATGCCATACCAAGTTGGAACAAATCCAAGGGCTTCCTCAAAGGCGTCTCAGAATAGAACACCGGCTTCGCTTTCCCCTAAAACCCCAACGAGAGCACTCTCAAATGACACATACCCATTGTCTCTAATTACATGGGTGTGTCTTTTCTTGAGACCACCCTTTTGGGCAGAAAAGGACGGAAACCAAAAAACGGAGCGCCGGCGCCCTTTTGTTGGCTCTCCAGCTCGGGTCCTTTTGGACTCCGGGCGGCTGCACACCGCTTTGGTGACCTCCTTCGAGGCGGAGTCCACTTCCGCCATGCGCCGGGTGAACTCCTGACACGCCGCTCTCGGAGACGGAAAGACCACCTGCAAAAGCACCTGAAAGCCGAGGTCAGGGTGGGAGGGATGCGCCTATGCATGTGTATGAACCAAATATACAGGTGTATATATATATGTATATGAGAGAGGGTATTGGAAAACACAAAATAGCTGCTCGTCAAACGCCCGTATTCGAGTCCGGTGAGAGGTCCAAGTTTGTATCGGCCGCTGTGACCAGCAAGCTGCCCGTGGCACGAAGCAACCACCCCTCAGCTGTTGAGGTTCCGACTCGCTTGTTCGAATGGAATCATCCAGCCGAAGCTTGAGCTTTCAGGTGACCATATGTCAACCCGCTGGGCTAAAAGGCTCCTAAGAACGCGCCCCGCGAGGTCCCCGCGTAGTCGGGTGCCTCCTTCGAAACACTGCCGTCGCCGTTCTTGTCAAAGCTGTACCAGAGCTCTTGCAGTTGCTGCTCCGACCTATCGATGGTATGCGAGCCTTGGGGGAGCTGAAAAAAAGGTACGGCAGATCAACCTAGGCCCTCCAAAATTCGCTAGGGGCCCTCACATATCCGGCTGGGGCACCGGAGTCTTGAAACAAACGCAAAGAGTGCTGATATCTGAACTCAGGGCCTTCGTGGGGCCACCGAGCACTTGCGATGTCCAAAGGTATCAACCTCCCGCTGTAACCCATATTGAAGCATGACAAAACAGGGCACGCTTTCAAGAAACAGACGCAGGACATCGCAGGTATGGCTCTTTCCCCAAAACCTCAGAAGGGAAGCCTTGGGAGAAAGAACTGTTCATCTTCTTTTCGATTTTCCGAGGCCTGAGGGGAGTAACCCTGGCAGAAGTGAGGACCCTGCAGCCTGCAGCCTGAGGCCCCGGCAAGGACTTTTCCATCTGTGCGAAGAAGGCACAGAAGTCTTGCCAGAAGACTGCCGCCTGAACACCGGGCGGTTTCTCCGTGCGGCTCCAGTTTCCACTTTCGCGCATGCGACAAAAGTGTCAGAAAAAGGACCGGGTGACGCAAAGCAAACCAAAAGTAAGCATGTCATGTGCAGGATTCCCAAGACCTGCCGCACCCAGCCCCACCTTTACTCCAGCCAAGGAGTCGAAGAGCTCTCCTGCAGTTTTCCTGAGCGTGAATGGCTCGTGGGCGAAGCTCGTCAGCTGCATGTGACAGTTCTATCCGGTCTGTCATGGCTCCTGATTTGTTGGGCTTGCGACAAATCCTGGGGTGAGGACCGCTGCTTCCGCAAAGCCGCCGTGACTCTGGAGCACACCATGTCTCCGACCTTGAGGGTTCCGGCTTGAAGTTTCTTCTTCTTGTGGGGAATGGGAAAAAGCCTGCTCAACAAACTGGACGGCGCAACCTGGAAGAACCAGAGAATTGCCAGCAACCTCCTGCGCGTCCATGGGTCGGCAAACTTCCACCTTTCTGGGCTCCAGCTCGTTTTGCCTTGAAAAGCGAAAAGGGCAAAGTCCCAGCACTTCAGATTGCTCAGAGAGATTGGACTCAGAACTTCAGATTGGACTCAGAAGTCCTTCAGCTTGGGAGGGCCGGACTCGCAGCTCAATCTGCCACTTAGGGCCGCCGGCCGTGCCCAGCGGAGCATCTCCGAAGCCGCAGGACCACTGAAGGAAGGGCCTGGCTTTGAGGCCAGAAGAGGTCCGGGTGACCCTCCGCTTTGCAACAGTGTCCTGGAAAAAATGGACATATTTCCAGTAGTGACACATCCCCCTTGAAAACCAACAGGTTGAAATGAACATAGTCTTAAGCAAATGGAAGTGACCCTCCTGAAACCAAAAATGGAACCTGCATCCTCCAAAGGGGAAGAACTCTAGGGGTCCACTCCAGCTTGTTTCCAAGGAAAACTTTGATGACCCAGCCTAAAATGAGGGACCCTCGGAAATAGACCTTGATCGCCTGACGTGTCCCAGTTCCATCCTCGGACGCCAAGACGCAACATTGAATATCAAATACCAGCAACATATATTTGTCAACCTCAATGTCACCGTCATCATCTGACGAGTCAGTCGTAATACGCGCAAGCCAGAAACAACCGACAAACACAAGACCACCAACAACCACACACCGGTGACATCAGTCAGTAGCCAGTAGCCAGCCACCAGTGCCCAACAAGCAACACACATCGTGCAAACAATACACAACCAACATGAACAACCACCAACCATCAACCGCCAGCAGGCGGTCACCAACTAACATCCATCCATCCATCCATCCATCCATCCATCCATCCGTCCATCCGTCCGTCCGTCCGTCCGTCCGTCCGTCCGTCCATCAATCCATCAATCCATCAATCCATCAATCCATCAATCCATCCATCCATCAATTCATCAATCCATCAATCCATCAATCCATCAATCCATCAATCCATCAATCCATCAACCCATCAACCCATCAACCCATCAACCCATCAACCCATCAACCCATCAACCCATCAACCCATCAATCCATCAATCCATCCATCCATCCATCCATCCATCCATCCATCCATCCATCCATCCATCCATCCATCATCCATCAATCCATCAATCCATCAATCCATCAATCCATCATCCATCAATCATCAATCCATCATCCATCCATCCATCCATCCATCCATCCATCCATCAATCCATCAATCCATCAATCCATCAATCCATCAATCCATCAATCCATCAATCCATCAATCCATCAATCCATCAATCCATCAATCCATCATCCATCCATCCATCAATCCATCAATCCATCCATCCATCCATCAATCCATCAATCATCAATCCATCAATCCATCAATCCATCAATCCATCAATCCATCAATCCATCAATCCATCAATCCATCAATCCATCAATCCATCAATCCATCAATCCATCAATCCATCAATCATCATCCATCCATCAATCATCATCATCATCCATCAATCCATCAATCCATCAATCCATCAATCCATCAATCCATCAATCCATCAATCCATCAATCCATCAATCCATCAATCCATCAATCCATCAATTCATCAATCCATCAATCCATCAATCCATCAATCCATCAATCCATCAATCCATCAATCCATCAATCCATCAATCCATCAACCCGTCAACCCATCAACCCATCAACCCATCAACCCATCAACCCATCAACCCATCAACCCATCAACCCAGCAACCCATCAATCCATCAATCCATCAATCAAGTCAGACAATCAAACAGCTTCGGAGCTGAATCTTCACAGTCACTGGTAACATGTTCAAAGAGTCCGAGAGATGTATGATTGGAAAACAGCGCCCCAGTGCTGTACGTTCCAATATGAAACCAATGCGCATTCCTGCTTTGCGATTCAACAGTCAATTCATAGGCTTGAAGCTTCCTTCTGTCGACGGCTACTACAGCTAAAGTGGAAGCCATTACATCACACACACACACACACACACATGCACGCACACACGCATCCACGCCCAACAAGCTGACCAAGAAAACTTCCGTTCTCCGCCCGCTGCGGAAGGCTCAGCATACGGATTCCGATACAGAGACCTGAGATCTGCCCGTCTGCGCGCCTCCAAAGCACAAGGCCATCGTCAAAGCGTCGCTCCAGCAAAAGCCGGAGTTGGGCCTTGGGGCAGCGGTGCGGGCCACATCGCATTGAATGAGAGAGTGTCAAAAGCTGTCGTAAATGTGCTAGATATGCGAGCCCCTCTGCTCGTCTTTTTGATGGAAGACTGGGTGATTGAAGCTGGTGCACACAAGCAAGCTCCATTTCAGGGACTGCTTCGAGTTCCACTCAAGAAATCGCATGTGAATGATATATATATATATATATTATATATGATATCTGCTCTAGAAACTTATACGTGGCCTGAGCATCTGTTTTTGTGCGTGCATATTCCATAGAACTGGACAGGACTAGCACCAGTTCCACATCCACATCCAACACATCACCCACCGATCCCCACCCATCACCCGCTGTATTCACCAGTACAGCCACTGCTTGTCTGAGCATCTGTCCCACGTGTCATCAGGGACCGGAAGGTGTCGGCCAAGAACTGCCCGCAAGGTGTCCTGTGCGACTCGCCCGACTCCAGGGATGAGGTCGACGCCATCACTTGGAGCCAGGTTCATAAGCAGCCACCTGCTCCAGAGGCCTCAGATTCCCCTTTTGAGGTGAGCAGCTGGTGCCCTAAACCCGGCAATCACTGGTAGCCATGGGAATGGGCTCCTCAGGTACTACTTCGCCGTCCGCCGCCGCCTGAACAGCCTGGCAGGGAGATGCCCTCAGCTCAGCCAGGGTGCCGCGAGAAATCGAGCCCGAAACCCCAAAAATGAATGGAGTGGTGTCGTCTGCTGGTCATTCTTATGCCGTGAAGCTGAAAAAGCTTTTCTTTGCCACCCCCTTTGTTGGTTGGGCGGCCCGAAAGTGAAGCACACAAAAAATCGGCCATCAGCCATGTAGAGCGCCCTATTAAAAATTTGTCGTGTTGCCCATGGCACGGCCGCGATTTCCGCGCCTCGGCCACGGTGCACTCCCGCGCATCGTGGGCCAGCTGCACGCGGCCGGCAACGAAGTCCCGCGCCCAACGCTCCTGAGGGGACCCTCACAGGCGGGATGCCTCAAAGCAAAAAGGGCGGGCGTCCTTCTCGCGGGCAACCCGCGTAGAACATGAAAGAAATGGGGGACCACGAACTTCACTCATATCACGCACGAGAATGACAGGCTCCTCGGGCACTCCCCGGGCGCTGACGCGGTTCACCTGCAGCTTCGACAGGACCAGAGGCCAAGGGAGTGCCGAGGTGCCAAGGGAGAAGTTTCCTACCACTAGTCTTTTACTTTCAACGACCACAAAACATCGCCCATAATCCTGGACAAACTGATGTTTCCTGCAAAAGGGACTCCTGCGACCTGCTTTTAAAGGGGAGCAAAGGCAACACCACTATGAAACACAGCTTTTCTACAGCTTTCTGCTTGAGAGGGGGGGCAGCACACTACAAGCCTTGCGGTTCAAACGGATGGCCCATCTTTGGCCATGACTCCCATGCTACAGGGGCCAAATGCAATCGTGTGATGAAATACTGCACTCAAGAAGATTTGTCAAAGCTTTTCGACATGATGTTCATCTTCTGAAGCGGTCACAGCATTTTTGTTTGCTGTCCAGGCCATTTACTGAAAAATATGTCGAATACTCCGTTCTCCACATCTAGCGGCACGGCGCTTGCTACATCTGCTCCAGTGTCAGGCAGGGTCGGCATGCCTCGGCCGCCATTGCCTGTCAGGTGCACGGCATTGGGACAAGCCTATGTGAACCCACTGACTGGGGACACGGTGAGATGCACCAGGGTTGACCAACAAAGAAACGTATTTCTGGCCCTTCATAAAATGAAAGGGGAACTTGGTCGAAGACTGCCCTCTGAGCAGGTAGAAGTGGTTGGCCATGTAGACACAAACATCCCATCACTAGAAGCACATTGAATCAGACTTCCAAATGACCTCACTTTTTGTAGGCTTCATTAGGTTTGCATATGCTGCACAATTCACCTTCTGGGACTATCAAGCACGCGAAGCTCACAAGCGCTGGAAAAGAAACGCCGTGGACAACCCTTGCAACCTTATAACCGAGTATCGTTTGGTATCGGGCTGTTTCCTCTGCATCGGCTTGCAGTGTTTTGGCAGCTCTTGCTCGAAAGTCGTGACTTTCAGTACAAGTGCCGTATACGGTACACACTCTGGCGGCTCCAGCTCGAAATCGCAACTTTTTAGTACAAGTGTAGT
>CAUJNA010000143.1:189426-254426 GCA_963377175.1 Effrenium voratum | reverse complement strand
GTAGAGCCGAGGGAAGCGGCTTGAGGCCTGTTCAGCGGGGTCCGGGCACTGCAAGTACAGCAAGTGAGGGAAGCGGCTTGAAGCCTCCCCAAGGGCTCCCACCTGAAAATGAGGCTATCAAAACGCGACTGTAAGGTAGGTCTTAGTGGCAACGATATTGGGAAGCTTGACGGTGGCAACCTTAACATGTCCATTAATGATGGGCAGATCGAGTCCAGCTGACGGAAAGGTGACGCTCTTCATTTGAAAGTCTAACATCAAGTTGAGAGGGAAGTCTTTGAGCTTCGCGAATGGCTGTGGCAACGGCACAGAATCATTTTGTTTGCCACCATTCCCCACAGTTTCCGGGAAGTCCCCCCACCCCCTAGCCCACAGCAAGCCCAAGCAACCAGCAAACCAGGGTGGGGAAGTGGCTTGCACTCCCTGTCTTGATTGGGGGTTCCAAAAGTTGGGATGCCCATAAAAACCGGTGGCTTCTTTTTGGTCTCACTTAATAGTGGCTACACAGCATCAACAAGGGGTCCCAAAATTTGGGTACGCCACATTGCGCTGGGTGAGGGGGCCAGGCACATTGCATCCCCGTAGGGGAACTTTTAAAAATCGCTTTACACAAGCGGGCCCAAGTTTCCTTTGAGAAAAACTCAGGAGGTTCACTTGCGCTGCTGCACTGTCCTTCCCAGAAGCCATCCCTTTCACCCCTTCGTCGGATCACGTGGGGTTGCTTGCGAGTTTGGTCAAACCCAAGGGGTTAGCACGTCTCAGGAGCCGGCAGAGAGCGCTTGTGCCACGGACAGCCTTCCCTGGCCAAGGGCACGCGCGATGCCTCAGAGCTCGCTCGCCAATCGGAGGGTATCTGCCAAGGGCATCCTCTGACTGCAACTTGGGTATGGGTCAAAATGATACCACCAGGCTTGGTCCATTTAACAGGGTTCCATTTTGGGCACCTCTTTTTGACCCACAGCCACTTGTTGAACACCCACAACTCCACGCTTCAGCCCCCCGCGGCTCAGCAGCACTGGCACCGGCGCCACCGTCTCCGAGGCGTCCGGAACCGCAGCCACCTCGGGATTTTGGGTCTGGGGCGGGAGGGGGGGAAGAAGTGGGGGGACGGCTCCTCATGAAGCATCTTCGGGGTGTCCTACAATTTGGGGCTATAAACCGGACCATTGGTTCGACTTTCACAGTTAAGGCATGCGATTGCTGCCAGGCGCAAGGCAAACCAACACCAAGTTGTAACGAACCAAGAGTCAATGCTGCAGGCCAAATGTTTGAGGTATACTACCTGACCATGCGAATACGCTTAACACAGATTCCGTCATCCGCGTGCATAGGCACACATGCTCACAACCATGCCGAAATTACACAAAATTACACAAGCTTCAGTGCCCCTATGTGACCTTGCACAGGCAAATATTTCAGCATGCTCGAGGGGCCCCACGGGCCCCGCGTGACCGATGGATCGCTGCGAGGCCTGGGGCTCTGAGGTCGGTACTTCTCGATGCGGCTCCAGGGCTCTGTGGAACTCTTCGCGAGAGACGCCTCCATCGCCGTTCTTGTCCTGGGGCTTTCTACGAGACGTATGCCTAAACCGGGGGAATAAGGATACCCTCACTCCCACTAACATAGCACCTGACAGGGGGTCTCTACAAGAGGAATCTGATCTTCCAGGTACCCGCCCACGGGTGCTATGTTAGTGGGAGGAAGGATACCTAACTCTGTCGGAATTCAAAGGCGTCTTCTATTTGCTGTTGGAAATTTCCTGCTGGGTTTGAGCTTTGGCTTTGGATTGGCTACGTTACTAGCAGCAACTGCCAATCGTGTGATTTGGCAAAACACCCTAGGAGCCTGCGGTGTCGTTGGTCATTTCCTAAGGAAAACCAAAGCCTTGGCAGCCCCCTGTTGGTCGCTTTTAAAGGAAAACCTGCACAACACCAACATGTTTTTCATTTTTGGGGGTCCCGACCCCAAAAAAGCGGTTGCCTGTTGCGCCCGACATGCCAGGCGTACGAAGTTCTGCCAAAGGCGTCTCAGCTGGCCGTCCGTCAGCGATGGGTCCAACCTCAATCCCATAGCCAGTGGGTGTGTCTCAAATTTAAAATAATGGCGTTTGTTTTGCGGGTTTTGGGTCCGTCTTTTTTTGAGTTGGCGCCCTTTTGGCATTGTTTGAAAGGGAAGCCGAAGGGAACCAGCATTTTGCGGGGGTTCCCAAATTTTGAGACAAAGCCTTTTGGTGCACGATTGTTGCATCTCTAAGAGGAGTTCCATACGTTTAGGTGACAGCAGCCCAGGGGTCCTACAATGGCTGGTGACGGCTGGTGTTCCCTTCCCATACCAACCAAAAGGGGGTCCATTTGCAGAAGCTCCCATAAGTGGTTTTGGAAGTGATCGAACCTCCCCCCTTTGCTTCAACTGGACAGCACATTGGACTCAGGACGGCACTGGGAGAAAAGGGCCCGGAAGTCTGGCCAATAAATCTCCGGACGCCCAGTCTTGCTGCCTCCAGGCAAAGCAAACTAGCCAAGCGAACGGGAGTGAAAGGTGGTCACAACAACGGCCAAACACTCCCAGCACACCATAAGCAGGCTGACTGAGCTACCTTCCATGGCAACTTACCGCTCCTGAGAGCCACACGGGGGCCCGAAACTTTGAAACCTTGCGACTGAAATCTGGTTCTCTATCCTTTTTGCGGGCGCCGAGCCTGATCCCCCCCCCCCTCCCCCCCAAAAAAAGTGGCAACCTGGTTCCCCCTCCCCCCCAAAAAAAGTGGCAACCTGGTTCCCCCTCCCCCCCAAAAAAAGAAAAGCAACCTGGTTTCCCCCCCCCAAAAAAAAAACAAAAACAAAAAAAAAAAAACAAAAAAACAAGTGGGCAACCAGGTCGCGGGTTCAACACGTATAACTTGGGAGCCCTACCACACATGGGCCATCTGCGCCTGCCAGGGCCTCGAAGAGCTGGTCCACACTGCGGCCCTCCCGCTGCAACGCCTCCCCCGCCGCGAGCCCACAGAACTGGCTGTCCAACTCGCCCAGCCAACGCCCCATTCCCCGCTTCCCCGCTTCCCCGCCCCTCAAAGAAAAAAGGGAAGACCCCCTCAAAAAAAGAAAGAATCGGAAGAGGCAAAGAAACGGAGAACAAAAAGAAGATGCCGGGTTTGCGTGGTCCTGCCGATTTCCCTTTCAACACCAAGTTGGTAAACCAACTCAAATGGCAAGAAAATCGCTGGTGTTCAGCACGGCCTCTCTTTATATTAGACCAGGGGGCTGCTTGCTGGGCAAGCATTCGCAACAAAACGATGCTGCCAGTTCCGCGAAAACACATTGACACATATCCATATTCAACCGCTACACGACCTCAATGACCTCAGCTTCACCCGCCAGACTCGGGCGGTGTCCCGACAATGGCCCCACGGGGAAAAGGCGGGGCCCTCGGTTTTCAGACGATCCTTTTCCTTTTCAGACCACTTGTGTGGTGGGAAGGATTTGGAGGGCTTTTTGCTGGACACCCATGTTGTGCTGGATTTGCTTTCTGCCTGAAAGACTCGGGCGCAGATGTCTTCTGCCCAGCTGCCAAGAGCCTCGGCATCAGCTCCGCGCCGTCCGTTTGTGCGCGGTCAAGGAAAGCTGCGGGCACAAAAGATCAAACAATAGTAGTCAACCCGCCATGATCCAAAAACAACGCGCACACAGACAAACAAACGAACAAGCAAACAAACAAACAAACGACAAACAAACGAACAAGCAAACAAACCAAACAAACAAACAAACAAACAAACAAAGAAACAAACAAGCAAGCAAACGAACGAACGAACGAACGAGCAAACAAACAAGCAAACAAAGCAAACAAACAAACAAACAAACAAACAAACAAACAAACAAACGAACGAACAAACAATCAAACAAACAAACAAACGAACAAGCAAACACACGAACGAACAAACGAACGAACGAACGAACGAACAAACAAACAAACAAACAAGCAAAACAAAAGAAACAAACAAACAAACATGTGTTCAATGTCTGAGCGAATTTTGTCAAATGGAGCTTGCATCGCAGCACCCGGGAGGGGGACTGGCTCTGCGCTCCAAGTCTTGCAAGTTCTCACACTGAGGATGGGGCAATGGCAGAGACAGCAGCACCTGCCACAGCCTTAGGCGCCAACCCTTGATTCCTTTCCAAATACAGCGGTCAAGGATTGGGCGCCCCTTTTGATCAGTAGCCATCCTTGTTTCCTGCTTTGCCTCAAATCCTTACAGCCTTGCAAAGGATTCCTGGCCATCCCTATCAACCACAATTCTGTCCACAGGTGCGTTCACGAAGTACAAAGGGGCTTCCAATTCCGAAAGCAGTGGTAGATCCGGCTCTCAGAGTGAGACCCTCCAGATCTCTGAGACCGCCCACCATCTCCAACTCCTTGAGGCTGATTCGGCCGTCGCTGTTTGCGTCCATCCTGGCAAGTCTTGGCCATGGAAAACGAGATGTCCTTTTAAGCGAGCGCGCCAGCGAGCACGCCAGCGCACCCGCTTGTTTAATGATTGAACTGCCTCCTTTTTGACATGAAGCAAAGCGAAGTGTCTGGCTTTGAGGAGGACTCCATTTGTTGGTGGGGAATTCTCATGAGTGGAGGGATAGCCCCATCATACCCTTTGCAGCAAAGAATGAATTGCTAGACCGTTGCTCAGGTGGGTTGTCACAATCAGGTTTGCGTGCCAGTTTGAAAGGGGATCCCGAAGAGGATGGACATTTTCCCAGCCTCCCATTCTGTCCTTTTTTACTCGGAATGTTAACCCCAAGTTAACCCCAGATGAATAACCCCCCTCGTTGATTATTGAAAAGTGATCAATCCCAAGCAAAACAGGAGAGGCTTGGAGCCTGCGGACCACCAAGCTCCGCTCGTGGGCGGAGAAGAGATCCTGCATCAACCGCGCCACCGTCCACTTGGGACTAAGTGGAACCCCTCCCTAATGAGCCCAGATACCCCCCGGAGGAGCAGGGATGATTGAGTCAATTCGTCGATACCTGCTCGTTTTCCAAATTGAAGTTGACGACCAAGTAGACCTAACCTTTGAAGAAGTTAATCCTAATACTACTGAAAAGGGCGACCCGAACCATTCAGCGACCATGGACTTACAGTCTCCTAGGGTTCCCTGCGACAAAGCTTGGTTGGCCCAAAGAAAGAGCATCAGCCTTCTCCAAATCGGTTGATTTCGGGTTGGCCGGGTAGGTCAAGAAGTCACGGATCCTTGGTGATATCGGCGATGGCAGCTTCCATTTCCGCGCGGGAAAGACCTTGGACTGCCCACGAAACCCCCAAAATGGCGCAACGGTCTTCCTTTCGGTGTCCCTTTAAAATCGAGGAATAAAACGGGTAACTCCAAAAAAAACAGCCATCCAAATGACAAATTGGAGCCCAGCCCTTCATGATTGGCGGTGCCTTCTCTTTCAGCACCTGAGATAGGTTCGCAAAATGATGGCTTTCCTTCGGGGTCCCTTCAACACACATAGGAGCTGCAAGCAATACTTGTTCTTCTTTGGGTCCCCCTATCAACTTGTAGGACCTCAGAAAGATGTGTTTTCCTAGAACGACCAATCCCAAAGGGCCCCGAAGCAATGGTTGGATTCCTTCAACACCTGAATCGATTCCGAAGTACTTGTTGCCGTGAGGTGTGTTCTGTTTCAAGCGCATCATGTTCTGTGTCAAGCAGATTAGGAACACTACATACAATGGTCGGTTGTCATCTGTGTGCCTTTTTCGACACCAGGAATAGGACCCCCACGTGGTGAGTGCCTTTTATATCATTTGGGGGACCCCTAAGCAATGGTAGGGTTCCTTTGGGTTCGCTTTGAACACCGGAAACAGGACGCGCAAGTACGTAACTCATGTACGTAAGTCATGGTTGATCTCTTTTTGGGCTCCTCTTCTCAAAATCCTGGATCTCCTTTGGGCTTCCCTGGACCATCTAACCGAGCAGTGCGTCTTGAGTGCACTGCATCCGTCCGTCCCGGTCTGGAACGTGTGGAAAGCCTGCATTCCACAAAGGCATGGGCGTGGCTTCTCCAGACATCGCAACAGCGCCTCTGGATCCCCAGATTCACACTGCAGCATCACGCGTTTGCGTTTTCGTGCCTGTGACGCATCTTTGACGTACTGGGTGGCCTAAAATGGTGTTTCTTTTGTTTGAAAGGACTCTACCTTAAGAAGGGGGGGTCCTATTGTCGCGAAAGGCCACGACTCGTTTTTTAGCTGAAAACTCCTACGAGCCCACCTTCTCGGCACCTCCGAAGCGCTGGATGGCCTTCCCCAGGCGGCCCATGAGGATGGCCGCATGCTCGTCCTCAAGGCCCCGACTTGGCCCAGCCGACTTGGCCCAGCCGACTTGGCCCGTTTTTACTTCGCGCATGGCAGATGAGTCAAAACCCGGTATTAAAATGGTCGACCCAGAACCATGTAAAGAATCAAGAAGGCGGCCGCAGCTATTTATGGTTGGGATTGTCCCTTACTAACCTTCATCTACCCGTGTTTTGATGGTGGCTCAGATGGGCCTGCTCCTCATCTGTACGCCAAGTCATTTCGGTCTCTACGGTGGCATGGTGCTACGATCCTCTCTCGGCATGGCATCTTGCCGGTTGAGGGCTTGAGCGCCGACCCAGCCCTTTGCAATGCATGGATCATGGGTCCATTTAAAGTGACACCTCCATTTTGCTCTCCAACAGGTAGTTCAAAGGGCAAGCCCCAAAAGCGATTTTGCGAAGCCCCCAAGCTGTTCGCCTCCATGGCTATCCGGGCGTGTCGTTTTTGGAGGTTCCCCTTCTTTGCGGCTTCAAACACCACAAAGGAAGGTCCGCTAAAAACAAAGACACGCCCGTCCAGGGCCATCCGAGGCCCGTCCCAAGCTTCCTCCCTCACCCTTTGCCCAAACCCCCTTCCGGTCCGATAGGGAATCGTCCGCAGCCTCCCCGGGCAAGGGCGCCAGCTCCACCTACGCACATCGTTCCAGCCCTTATTCGTCTGCTGGATGGGTCGAATGGGTCAATTTCTTCACACTGCAAATTGCCTTTCGGTGGAAGCCGCAAAGAAGCTGGATGGAGATGAAACATGATGAAACCATGTGTCTCAGACAATGGCAAGGTCAAGGCTTCCCAGCCCCTTCTCACCAGTTGGATGAGGTTGGGGCTCGAAGCTGAGCACAGCTTTGGGCCGAAGGTGGACTCACCTCTCACCTTACCCCTTGGGTGGCCTGGACGACCAATTAGGGGGAACCTGAACATCTGATTGCCGAGCCCGCAAGGCCGAAAAGGGCACCTCGTTCTGACCCTCCTGGTTGCCTGCAGCCCTCCGAAGGCCAAGTCGTCGTCTCTCAAAACGAGTTTGCTTTCAAAGAAACCCCAGGGCCCTTTTGACGCATCAGATGGGTCACATGCTTTAGGGCTGGTTCAAAGGGAATCCAATCCGCCATGTTGGGGGGGGCCGGAATTTCGATTTTGACCCACGCGGCGGTCTTTCGTGAATTTCCTTAAACCAACCCCAGTAAGGGTAGCCTCAAGACTGACCCAAATCCCTCGACCCAACATCCATCCACCTGCTTGCAGAAGGAGTCGATGTCCAGGGAGTTGTCCCGCAGCTTCGGGGCTGCGAACCACAACTCGTCAGTCCAGACCTACCGACCCGACTCGCCCCAAAGGCCCAAAGACTCGAAGGCACAAACCACCGCGCTGTCAATTTTGTGCAGCCCTCCTACGCATTAACGTGGAACCTCCAACAGCTAAGAATCATTGGAAGAACCTCCAAGAATCGTTGGAAATGGACCTCCAAATTTCGGGGGTAACCGGTCAATTTGTGCACACTTTCCAACAGCCGTGTTGACAAAGGGCTCCCAGAAAGGATAGTCTCTCAACATCCTTCTTTCAGCGTCCATGATTGTTGGAGGGAGGGTAGGGGACTAGAACAATCAACAAACCCATGCGTGTGTCATTCATTTGAAAAGAACTTGAACAGTATCTGCTTGAAACTCGGCAACTAGGCGACGATGTGGGGCTTCGATCTAAATTATCGCGTTCCCCAAAGCTCGGCAGCTGTTGAGCTACATGTTTCCGGTGTCAAGGTGTGGCTGCGAAGGTTGCGGGTATCGCTGGCACTGAAAACTCGAAGAGGGTCAAGCCCATTCTTGGCCAAGCATCCATGGAATCCAAATGCAGCGCCAAACCACGATGTGGCCATCTATCTCATAAACAAACCCCAAAACATTTTAGTAAACCATTCTGCCAACATGGCTCAGCGACTTTGGGCATGGCACATCTCAATTCCTAGAACCCTCCCAACCCCCCCACCCCCCGCCTTCTCGACCCCCAAGCGGGCAGCCGCGGCGGTGAGCTCCTGGCTGACAGCAGCTGGGTGTTTCTCAGCGTAGGAAGTGGCAACGGCTTCCTGGCTGGTGCTCAGCAGGGAATGAGGGAATGACCCTTATAAACCATCCTTTATGGTTTCCTCTAAGGGAATCCCCAGGTTGCTTCCCTCATTCCCTGCTGAGCACAAGCAAGCTTCCTGCTAGATTCCCTACAAGCCAAAAGGGGTCCACAATGTTGAGAAGCCCCCATATTTCCCGACAATTGTGTGTGTTCACACGAGGGTGTCCCAAGCACAACCCGGAGATGTCCAAGCCTACCAACGCGAAGTTCGAAGTTTGCCGCCTCAAGCCACTGAATTTTGGACGTTGCGGGCCCCTCTTTTTTTGGGGAACAAGGGAAACGGCCCAATTCAATTGTTGCGGGCCCCACCCTTTGGCCCATGTCCGCACCTCCCGCTGTACTCGGAGCGGCTGGCGGGAGGCAGCCACCTGGTGTCAGACGTCTGGGAAGATAGGCTTTTCCTATGCTGGCGTACTCGCGCGAGTCTGCCAGGGCCAGCTGAAAACAAAGCAGATGTGGCTTGAGCGAGCGCCTGTGGGTTAAAGGCCGCTAGTTTTGTCGCAGGTCATGTTTAGGAAATGTTGGTTGCTGCGCTCGCCCTCAGACAACTCGTGGCGGTGCGACCACATTGGGATATAGAGAGAAGCAACACAGGACATCTTACGCACAGCAAACCAGCTTGCACCAGTAAGCAGTTTCTTGGCTAGCGCAAACTTTGTCTGGCTGGAGATGCACTATCACAAAGCATGCTCCACGCGCGTGTCTTTGTGGGACTCCAAATGAAGATTTGGGGTGGGTGCACAAAGGCGCTGTACTGCATGTTGCTTCACGCTTTAGGGTCAGCCATCATGTCCGCCTTCCAAGGTTCATGGGTTCACGTGTGCTTTTTGAGGGGGCACTTCAAGGAAATCCAAGAGCAAGACCAGTGCGGCCTTTTTTGGGGAAGGAACGAACCAATGCCGTCACCTGATTTCCGCCCTCCACAAGCAAGCTCTGTGCGTTAACTCGTGTCTGAAGTCTATGTTGCGCCTCTGTAAAAGAGCTGCAACATGTGCTGAACAACCCTGCCCCCTGCTTTTGGAACAAAACCATGAGCAATTGAAGGGATAGGCATGGTGCGACACCGCGTCTTGGATTCCTATGGCCTTCCGGCTGGCCACTTTGCCGGAATCCCCCAGGGCCCACCTCAACCAAGACGCTCCTCAACGCCGCCTCTGTCGTGGCGGGCCTGTACTGCAGCAACGCCTGGCGATGCAAACCCATGGCAAACCCCCCCAATGTAAACCACAAGGCTTTCATAAAGGGCATAGGCATATTTCAAAATGGGGGACCTCAAAAATGGTGTTTACTTTTGGTCTCCCTTTTAACCAACCCCAAAAGGGTTCCCTCAAAAAAACACGAGCCACCCATTTGACAACCTTTCCAATTCATGGCCCGAAGCCTTGGATGGTCGAAAATCTCAAGTTGCTTACTGGAGCTGCCATTTTTCTCTGCCAATTGGGCCAATTGCAACGACTCAGCCTCTTTTCCAGGACTTTGATCTTGTGGTCAAGCCTTGGCTGTTCACCTTCCAAGGGCTCCAATGGATCCTGATCTCTGCAATCCAGACTTCGCCTTGGTCCATTTCCGCACGGGTTGAACGCTGAACTGCGCACCTGGTGCATCTTGCCGAGGCATTCCACGGCTTGCCGGATCGATGCCTGCGCAGGTTTCGTCCGCAAATCTGTCCCAAGGAAACAGCCCCAAGGCAACTAGACTTAGTGGAGGACGGCTACAGTTGCGGCGCCGCGTCTTCTCCAAAGCTCCAGAGCTGAATTTTGCGCCTGAGCCGGAGCCTCCAACACGTCGCAGCGCATCAGGGCCGTCCTGGACATTTGGCGAACAGTGTTCAACGGACAACTGGTGTCGAAACGAGTTGGACCTTTTTTGAGTCATTTGAAAAGCGAAGCCAAACAATGCTCTCGTGCAAATCAACCAGCGATTGGCTGCTGATTCCCAGCATCAACACAGCCACACTCTCATACGCACAAAGCTGCACATACCGCTCCTGACAGTTCGCTTTGGCACCGCACCCCGCATCTCAGCATCCAGTCTGGCAAAGACCTCTGACTCTGGCATGTGGCTGCGCGTCAACAGAGAAAGTCTTCCAAAAGGTCCTTTCCCGTTTGAGTCCTTTCAAACATTCCCAAGTGCTGACACCGCATGCGCTCGAATGGCATGGCGCAATCTCAACGGAATCCCCCTCTTCATAGCCGGGCGTGCCGCCTCCGACATCCTTGCACCCGAAATAAGAAGCGATCGCGCCTTGTCCAGCTCCCAGTCCGAAAGCCCAGACCTGCATCTTGTGCTGAACCTCTGCAGCTGGACATCAGGCGTCGCGTCGCATCCCCTGACCACTGACACGACACGCGTCTCTCAGTCGCAGGCGCCAGCAGCTCGGCTCGTGCCACCAGGCCATCCTGGAACTACAGCCGACAGTGTGACGAGGGCGCCCGTCCCAAGAGTCGCAAAAGCTCACTCGCAAGGTTCTGAGCTACCCCATGAAACCACAAATGACGCCCAACCTGTTGTTCAGACTCTTGTCGCTCTCACACTTTGTCGCTGCTCATCACCGCAACTGCAACCCGAAGAAAACACAGACGCATTATGACATTATGTATACACACCACACGCTCGCAGGTATACATGCATACATACATATATGTATTTGTGTATATATATATATACATGCATATACAATATCTATACGTGTATATATATATATAGACAACATGAGATACTGAGGCGGTTCCTCTCGCACCGGCAGCTGCTCCATCGCCTGGAGCGAGCCGCGGTTTTGGGGCCCCGCGGTTTGCCCTCTGCACAAATCTGGGCTCGTCTTTTTGTTTCGCCTTTTTGGGGGTTCTGCTAAAGAACCAAAGGAAAGCCACGAATCTTGAGGATCCCTATTTGAGACAAACCCATCTTTTCGGATTTGGAGCCCCGCAAAACGGGGTTCGGTTTACGCTTTGGCTTGCCTTTGAAGACCATAAAACAGGGGTACCCTCAAAAAAAGACGACATGCACCCATCTAGTAGAAACCTCGAAGAGGGGGGAAACACAACTCTTTTTTCACGAAAGTGATACGGCAACAGGAAAACCCTGCTTTGTCTTCCGCCGAGGCAGGGAGACCTCTCGCTTTGTTTCATGGCGTC
Organism: Effrenium voratum; assembly: GCA_963377175.1. Classification (NCBI taxonomy): domain Eukaryota; class Dinophyceae; order Suessiales; family Symbiodiniaceae; genus Effrenium; species Effrenium voratum. The sequence goes on along the minus strand of CAUJNA010000143.1, from coordinate 242,830 downwards.
GGGGGCATAGGCAGCCAAGGGAGGTTGCCGCAGTACCAAATTTCACGCTATCACATTGTTGCCACAGGTAACAACGGAACTTGGCTGGTGAGGGCTTCTAAAACTTGAGGAAACACTCTCGCAGGTGTTTTGTTGTGCACCTCAGCTCTTATGGATCAAACTCACAATCATGGCACCATCATGCTCTCCTTTCAGCTCCTTTTGCAAAGCAGAGCAAACAACCCCTGGGATTCCACAGGGTAACTCGTAGAATATGCTCCATTTTGCCCACTACACCCAGTGCACCAACCCAGCAGCCCCCTTTTTAGCACAGATGTTTGTCAAACCGGGCTGTTTCAATGGCCCTCAGACCTTGGCAACTGCGACCCAAGCGCTCTCGGCCTTGTCGATGCTTTTCCAGCCAAGCTCCTAGTGAGGGGAGGAATGGGAAGGGATCGGGAAGGGCGAGGGGGGGCGAGGCGAGGGGAGGGCAGTTCGAGGGGAGGGAGGTTGAATTAGTATGGCCATCGTGAAAACTTGAAGCAAATAACAAGACAATTCCCAAACAAGGGATCGATCCCCCTCATTTCTACCCGGGTGAGCTCGTGAGAAAATTTCTGCCAAACGATTGACGTCCCAACCAAAAAAGCAGATATGCCGTGCCGGAGCTGAACCCAGAACCCCTTGTTCATGGTCTTGAAGTGAAGCCAAAAGGAAAATCAAAAAAGAGAGATCCCTTTGAGTACGAATCCAAATTGGCGACTCGTTTTGTGGACATCCACAGCTATCACAGCTATTGCAAGGCCTATGCCAATTGGGGCTTCCCGGCGTTGACTCTTTTGCGTTATGCGCGTCCTCACAGCCTCGGAGAATGCGCGCCAGGCAAATGTCATGCCACGCCTGGGGAGAAGGCGTTCACGGTATACACCAGCAGCACTCAAAAAGGGCACTGCCAGTTGATGGTTGCCAAGGCCCGAAAAAAAACACCGACTCTTGCCATTAAAAAATCAAGAGGCACGTTCCTTGCAGTGAAAAGCTTTGGCCAGCGAATTCACAAGACTCGTAGCCTCGGGAGCATCTCCAACGGGCGCCGGCGCCTCTGACATTGCCGCCGCCGCGTCGGCTGCAGAGACAGTGGCGCTCGGGGGATCCAAAACATCCTGGCGCACCGCTGGCAAAGGAGCAGGCCAAGGCTTCTTGAACGCTCGTTTTTTGGATCAGCTTGGATTCGTTGCTTTCGAAAAGCAACAAAACAAGTTCTTGAATGCTTTTTTTTCTGCTTTTCTGAAGCAACGATCCGAGCTGATAACACAAACGAAAACCCCTCGTCAGCTGAAAAATGTCCCAAACAACACCCAAAATCGAACCCCAGCCCCAAGCACCGGTGGCACTCCAGCGGTGTGCCGGAAACCTTACGTTTCGCTCCTCTTCAGGCTTGGGCACAGGGTAGGCTGTGCTGCTGATGCCGGTGACCTACCGGAATGCCAGGATCCCTTGGCGCTGCAACTATATCTTTTCGCCATCAACAGATTCACCGGTTCCTCTGGAATCAGTCCCCCACTACAAACCATAAGAAAACGGTAGATCGCCATCCACTTGTTCCTCCTTGCTCACCAGGACCATGAGCTGACCACACGTGACGTTGCTGCACCATCAAGCGTCGCAATGGCAACGTGCTCTCTGTTTGCGCTACCTCAACGATACGCTGCGCAAACTCGGAGTAGTCGAGAAGGCCGTCACTGTTCGTGTCGGTAAGTTTCCACCTGGCGCTGCAGGGCAACGCCGCTTAGTCATCAGCGGGCCGTGACTGGACTTCGGCATCTGTCCTCGCCAGAATACGCCCACCACACAATCCGCGAGATTGAGATGTAGGGGCCGCCATGATTGGAGCCCCTTCAGGATTGGAGTAGAAAAAAAACGATAATTCTCTCCAACCTTGACAGCGCTCTTGGTGAGGCAAATCGCCTGCCTGGTTCAAACAGGTTGGATCGCGTAAACATGAGAGGCAGGGCTTCACATGCCAAGTCTGGCAAGACTGGCCTTCACAAGCCTCTAGGACACTAGGATGTTGGAAGTATTTTGTTTGAACACAAAAAACAATAGATCCAAGGGTGCAGTACATCAAACGCATGGCGGCGCGCACAGCCAGTCCAGCTGCTCGGAACGAAGACCCAAGTCCAGGCTGTTGACCTCCAAGTGCCACGCTCAGCTCACAGATGCACGCAGGTGTCTCAGCGCGTGTCTGTTTCAGAATTTGGACCCCGCAAGTCGTGGTTTTCCTTGTGGGTGTTCATTTCAAAAGCACCAACAAGGGGCACCTTCAAAAAGACACACCCAAATATAGTGATCTACGGCGGGTTGGCACTTTGTGCAGCAACCTCAAGAATCAACGAGCGCTTTACGAGGGGCCTAAAACAGAAAAGTGGCCTTTGACTCGTTGGGTTACCCCACATTGGTCTCAAGACTCGTGATAGTGCATGATCTTAGATCACGAGTCTATCAAAAGGGGGCATCTTCTCTTTCCTGTGGCTTGGCACAGGGGCCTCTCAAGAGGAAGCCGACTTTGGCCACAAAAAACGGGCCTTCGCTGAAACCGCTTTGGGGCCTCTGGGGCCCTGGATCCTGAGCCCCTGGCCAGTGCGAAGAACTCGCTCTTCTGGGCCCGTCGATCCTGGGCCACTGCGTCGAAGACCTGGCCCAGGACGCCAGTTGTCATGTGGACACCTGCATTTACCAGGCAATTCCAGACAATTGTCGTCTTCAATTTGGTGAAGGCCCCAGGAAAAAATAAAATATTGCCAGTAGTGATGAATTTTGCTTTAACAAGGGAAAACAAAAAAATATCATTCAGCAAATGGAGGTCGTTTTGGGCGTGAGTTGCACATGAGGATTCATGGACAAACAGAATGCTCTCTGGATTGGATTCTTCTTCTTTTTGGATTTGCAGATGGGGACTGCGGTCCAAAATTGCTGGATCTGCAGTGGCAAGAAACCAATGCAACGTACAGACCTCAGACATATGAGTGCAAAGCTGTCTTCCTACATGTAGATATATTCTACATTTATATATATATATATAGATTATACATATATGTGTACTATAGGTATATAAACATATGATTTATGTATATATGTATGTATGTGTGTGTTTGGCAGGCATACGACACAAGTCCCCTTGACAATCAAGTCTCTTGGATCCAGACATCAAAATACAAGATTTAGATTTCCAGAAAAACAAAAAATAAAACAGAGACGTACCATCATACTGCAGCCGACTTAGATTTCCAAGTATGAAATGGGAGACATGCCAGGGCAAACCAGAAACAACGATTTGTGTGTACATATATATATATATATATTGTATGTAGTCAAAACGCGTGGGTATGTCTTTTGTTCAGGGGACCCACAAATGGGTGGTGTCCTTTTAGATTCCCTTAAAACCACCCCAAACAGGGTACCCTACAAAAGGAGCCAAGAACATCCCTCTCTGACATGCGTGCTGCTCGCATGCAATGAAAGCACCTCCTTGGCTGTCCAGCCCTGCCGCTTCAGCGCCTTGGGCAGACTGCCAGAGTGGCTGTGCCGTTTCGTTGAGCCCCTTTTTTGTGGTTTTAAAGGGAATCCGAAAGGACCGCCGAAATCCGTTTTGGGGGGGATCCAAAAAAAGGAGACAACCACCTTCCTCGAGTCGGCGTACTTCCGCCTTTTCAAAACACTGACCGCTTCAACTGCCTTCCTTTTTGCTTCCTTGATTCGAAAGCTGTCAACAGCCTTCTGTTGCCCTGTGACTTTGCATTTTTTCGCACATGCGCGTCAGGGCCTCGCCAAACGCGTGGAACATATCACTCGTATCACCCGGTCCATTCCACCGTTCGGCCCTCGATTTCCATGTTGTTTCACGGCACCATCCATCCCTGGAATCCCCACGGGTCAAGTCAAATGTCAAAACCGCGAGCCGCGAGCTCAGAACCGCACGGCAGCAATCCGCCGGTACACGTCCCGAGCCCACCTGGCAGTTCTCAACTGCGGCGCTTCCCTTGAAATTTCAGGGCGTGTAACTCCCTTGCAAATCAAAACCCACAAAACCTTCGTTTCAAGACAAAACTCCTTTGAGGGGACCCCCCTTTGGGCTCCATGCTAATTTGCAGGCTTATCTGTGCAAGCAAAGATTGCTAAGGGGAGCTCCCTCTGAGATGTCACCCGCCATAGCAAACAAGCACTCGCCAATCACATCGTTCAGATTCACCATGAGGATGGCTAGCTCCGTATGTAAAGTAGGGGCCCCTCCTTTCAAATTGTGGGAGGGAAACCAAAGCTCTATATGTCGGCTTTGCAAGCCATGGGGCTTTCGTGCAAATGCCGGTGTTCTGTGTTTGGTTTCTCCACTAACGCCCCTCTCTGCGTGCTTGTTTGTACTCTCATGGTTGTGTGCCTGGGCTTGCCAAGACTAGGGACCGCGCCAAATTGCTGGTGTCTTGTTGGTGTTTGTTTCAAGCCTTCCTCAAAGGATCCAGCTTTTGATACACAGCCCTGCGCACGCCTGAAGACCTCAAGAGCCATGGGCAAAGGGGTGATTTGAAGCCAAGGTTCTAGCTAAGGGTGAGGTTGGCTGTTCTTCAACTTATTTGTTCTCAGTAGGGAATGCTTGCCAAATTTGGGAATCCGCCAGAAAAATCATGGGTTTCATTGGTGGATTCATCTCCTTTCATAGAAAGGACTAGCAAGTGAAGCAAAGTTGACTTGCCTTCCCAGGCACACGTAGCTGGTGGAACAAGTGTTGCTCATGGCCGGCGAAGCTGGGTTCCCCATTCAATCCACTCATCAAAGCCCCGAATCGATGCTGAACATCCAAATGGCATGCAGGCGCTGGTTGCCCCTCGGTGGATGCCAAACAGGCCGCCGCACTGTTCCAGCGGCGCAGCCTTCTTGCCCTCAGCTCAAGACATGGCCAGTGAGAGGTTCCATAAGGGCGACCAATTGCTGAGCCAGGGCAAAACGCAATGGGCGAAATTCGACACGCCAAGATGAAGACGCAAGGATTCTCAGCCGAAGGAATCGCAAAGTTCAACAGCAGTCATGCTCACAGGGCAACTTCTGTGCAAGGCTCTCGCACCGTTCATATCTATGCCTCCCCCACAAGCACCAGGACCGACGAAACTTGCAATGAACACACCATTCCTTTCTCTTGTCCACCCGGTTTCTTCATCTTAGCATGTCTTTGTTATTCACCTCGGTCCCCAGGGCCGGGAAGCGGTCCCCTTCAGAACCTCTTCGGGATCTTCCAAACATCCTTTCATATCCCCTCGCTTGGCCCCAGTCCACTGCCCTTCTGTCGCTCTCTGACTGCGGCTCTTGCTCTATCTAGGCCATAACATGCACCCGCGCATTTCGGCACCGACTCACTCATTCAAGCGAACACAACACTTCAAGGCAAACCAAACACAGAACATCAAAGCCAGCCAAAAGCATTCTGGCCCAGGCGGGCGTTTACAAATATCTCTTTTTCATATCCATTTGGAAACCCTTGATAGCAAGCACCCCTGCAAGCACTGCAAGCCATGAACGTCTCTCCAAGCGCTCCGCTTGCTCGAAGGCAGCGGCCAGGTCGTCCAGGGTCACCAGCATGCGCCTGATGAAGCAAGCGACGGATGCCTTGGTGCTTGCGAACTTCTGATTCATGTCACCCCAAAGGACCCAGAAAGAAACAACCTTTTGGGGCTGTGACTCTGGACGAACAAGGGGAGAAGGTCAAAAGATCGGCCTTGGGCAAGTGAGTTATTGCTAGGTTGACCCAAACCGGCATCCAATAGAATGGTGTTCATACGTTTGCGGGGTGACTCACGAGCTCCCCGCTAAGGCCCCCGTGCACAGCGGCAATTTCACTAGACATACAGCCGTGGCGGATTGGTGCAAGCGAATTTCCCGGGCTTCCGGAAGCTCCAGGGATGGCGGGTGGAGACCCCATGCAAATGCAAGGTCGCAGTAGCCACTTCAGTCCCCTTGGGTGGCACTGCGCTTGCAAAACCCGAAATTACTCACAGCGTTGCCCATTGCATCTCTTTTCGCGGGGTGTGAAATAGTGGAATCTGGAAAAATCGGCGGTTTCCCATCCCCTTGTGGTCTCCTATTCGAAAATTGTCTTGTGTAAAATCGTAGAACCCAGAAGACATGCATGAGCACCGGGTGCCGAGTAGTACAAGCGGCTCAGTCGCAGGAAGGCTCTGCGAGGTCCGCATAGCGTAAGGAGGTCGCAGGTCTCTCCTGGCGAAAAGGGAAAAAAGCGCAAGGCTGGAAAAAAGAAGAAAATGCAAAACCATTCCAACCCCGCAAGTGCGGTTGCGCACGTAAGCTGCATGACAGTTTCTTGATTTGCCGCTCAAATGCTCCCTCTGGCGGCTGCGATCTTCTGACACACTCTGGCTTGTCACAAGTATCCCATCCACCCGCCAGCCTGGAGTCGGAAGAAAAAGATCTAGCCACAAACCTGTGCAATTGCAGGAAAGCCATGGGTCTTTGTATCGTGAGTGATGGATGCTGAAATGCCTGGAGCCTGGCTGTTTCCACAAGTCGCTACAGGTCCCCTCTCTTAGCCCAAAAGGTGAGGCCACCTAGAGAGCGCTTTCCCACTTTCCCCCATTTTCCCAGCAACCCCGGGCCCAGTTGGTGGAGAAGAACCACCCAGAGAAAGCTTTCTCGGATGGTTCTCCACTTTATCCCCATCATGTGCCTTATCAGAGCCATGTAAAGAATTAAGAGGGCGGCTGCCATTTATGGTTGGCATTGTCCCTTACTAATACTTAGCGAGGCAAACTCGCAATCGCGAATCTCTGCGTTTTCAAATCGCTGTGGGTTAAAAGCAGGGAATCGCAAACGCAGCGATTTGAAATCGCTAGCTTTGAATCGCTGCTTAGGGGCTCTCATTGCGAAACGCAGAAAGCATTGGTTTTGACATTGCTTTGCTTTCTCTGCACGGGAAAGGGCCAAAACTGATATCTGAAGCCACAAGCTTTTGCGTCTGAAGGATCGTCCTCGATTCCCAGTCGCCCTCTGAATCGCTGCTTCGGCCTGCAACTATTGCAGACATCGGAACACTCCCAAACCCATTTTCCCCAGACGAAAATCGTTTCTAGAGCCTTGCCGCACCTGCCGCCTCTCTCTGTCTACCCAGCCAAACCACAACCACAAAGCAAACATCGCTCCCAAACCCATTTTGCCTTACCCTGATGAAAATTGTTTTCTGCTTCGACACCCAACCATATCCAACCAAGCTTAGCACATATCCCCTGAAACTAACTACTATTCCCCAAATCGCTGCGATTCACCTTGGGCTCGCAGAAATCGCAAATCGCAATCGCACAAATCGCCGCGTTCCCGCCGCGCTAAGACTAACCTTCATCTACCCAGGTTTTGTTTTGGCTCATGTGATCTTCTCCCATTGCATGCGGCTTGCGGTCATGGTGTGAACCTCTCCTCCAGCTGCTCCTCCTCCGGCTCAAGCTCCTTGGGCGCAGAGCTGCGCTCCTCGAGCTCCTTGAAGATCATCAGCACCTCAAGGGCGCCGTGGTTCGCGCTTCACGACTTCGGAGGCTCTTGGAATGTTCGAATGTGGATGACACGATCCTTTTCGCTTGCTTGCTGTTTTGCTCGGTTGTTTCTTGACGGCTTGATTGTTGACAGCTTTTTTTGGCTTGCTTGTTTCTTTGCTTGCTTGCTTGTTTCTTTGCTTGCTTGCTTGTTTCTTTGCTTGCTTGCTTGTTTCTTTGCTTGCTTGCTTGCTTGCTTGCTTGCTTGCTTGCTTGCTTGCTTGCTTGGTTGGTTGGTTGGTTGGTTGGTTGGTTGGTTGGTTGGTTGTTTGCCTGCTGCCTGCTTGCTTGGCTGAGTTCTTGACGGCTTGATTGCTTGCAGATCGTTTGCTTGACTGCCTGCTTGCCTACCTGCCTGTCTGCTTGCCTGACATCTTGGCTGCTTGATTGCTGACAGCTTGCTCGTTTGCTTTCTTGTTTGCTTGAATACTTGCTTTCTTGTTTGATGAATCAAAGTTTGGTCAGCTGCTCGCAAAGCTTCCCGCTCACTCCGGCTCTCGGGAGGGAGTCTTCTCGACATTTACATAATCTCAGCAACCGTTCCAAAACATGGTATAGCCGCATTTGTCAAAAATGTCAGTCAACTTTCACAAGGACTTGTTATTGCACCCTTTGAGAATCTTCCCAAGCCCAGTTGGCTATCAATTCTATCAGTCGGAACATATGTTGGTGGACACAAGCATATCCATTCAAAAGGGCCTGGAAAAGCACCCAGTTGACTCAGTAGACTGGCCAACAAAGAACATAAACTGGTTGTTCGCCAGTGAAATGGTCTTCCCAACTCAGGAAGCGAGTCAAAATCAAAACCCGGCATTGAAACGGTCTACCCAGAACCACGTGAAGAATTCTGAAGGCGGACATCCCCAGCCATTTTTGGTTGGAAGTATCCCTCACTTCATCAATCCCCTTGAGCACGTGGCTCACGTGAGCCTTCCGCAAGCTCCCCACGGACCCGAAGGCGCGGCCTCGGCGAAGACCTTCGCCTCAGCTTCTGCCTCCGCGATGGCCCTCGCTCGTTCCTGGCGACTGCGGGCAGCTGCGCCGGTGAGCCGCGCGGAGGTTCTTTCCTTTGCCAGGCCCCCTTTTGGGACTTTGGGACTTTGGGAAAAAAATATGGTTCGTTGGGGGGTGCTTCCAGACATGGCAGAACTTGGGCCTCCTTTTGTTGCCCTGCTGTTGCCGGCAGGCGCCCTTCCAGCAAGACACTCCGACGCGACTTTGCACGCCTCCACAGTCTTCTCAGCGGACTCCAGCAGCGTCTGGGCTTTGACCAGGGCCACCTGGCGCGGATCTCTGCCTATGCACCTGGATGAGATTCACAGGAAACCAAAGTTAGACTTCGACCCCCTGTCCGGTTGGAGTCTCTCTTCCCGAGACAAAAAAATGACTGTCCCACCCACCCCCCTACCACTATGGCATGAGTTTGTTCTCTTTAGTCTGACTCTCTGAGCCCACGGAAGCTGTCTGGAGAAAGAAACTGAACTGCCCAAGGCAAGCAGATCATGCCAAGTCAAGTGGTGCCCGAGAAGCTAGACAAGAAGTGATCGATGTCCGGTTGAAAAAAATGAAAGGAACCCTGTGGCAAAGCTGAATAAGAGAGAACATGAATCAATGAATAATAAGGAGGGATGATCCTATCAACAGTGGAGCATTTCAAGACCAATGCGGCCGGTCATTCAACTTGTGCATGATCCAACAAAACTGGGAATTCTGGGTGCGGCCAATTGTAAGCAACTGGCTTTTTGAGTTCCCTCCAACGGGTTTCAGCCCGATTCAACCGGCCAGATGTGGAGATACCAGCCCTGGGAAATTGCCTCTGGGGTGGAGAGCCGAGCAACACTTCTTGACACAACTTCGCAAGTTGGGCAACCCTCCTTTGACAAGGAAACCGACTTCTTGGCACGCAACTCTTGCCCCGGTGCGCGGGCCGCGCGCGCGCTGCAATCCCTTCCCGCCTCCTTGTCGCAGGCTTGCTCTTCGGCCGCCTCCAGCTGTTGCTTGGCCTGCGCAAATTGCTCCTTGGCCTGGCGGAGCGCAGCAAAGGCGGAAAGTTGGGGGGCCAAGCCTGGGCCTAACCTTGGCTTCAACGCAGTCTTTTGCCACAAGACAAGGATTTACCGAGAGCAGGTCAGGGGGAGGGAAACACAGTTGCGATCCCTTTACTAAGCCTCTTGTGTTCAAGATGAATGTCCCACACCGCTGTACTACTCTGAATCTGAAAGAACATCTGTCTTGTCACACATCCTACTGTGGATGTACAAAATCCTACACCAGTTGGGATGGGATGAAACCCTACAAATACTGGCATAAACCACTTACCAACTGGTGCAGGATTTTGTCAAACAGTATGCCTGCCTTTGGTTCACCATCCCCTTCCCAGTCGCATGGAAAAGCCTTGCGAGCATTCCGTATTTGCTCAACGCCTGGTCTCTCTGGCTCCTGGGTCTGGGCGGAAGACCTTCCCAAAAAAAGGCTCGAAACAGACTCATGGCATTTTGACGAGTAATGAATCCAACCAACTCCAAGATCGGAGCTTGCGAGCCCTCGTTCGGTCATCCGGCCAAACGCCACAAGCCTTCGCATCCTTTGTACATAGCGCGCTACCACTTCTCACGGCGGGGCACCTTTCATGGGCCCGTAGCCAACCTTTGCCAGGGTGTGCCTTTCTAAAGAAAGACTCTGTTGGTGTTAGATCAAGCGCAACTGACATGGCTGACCCATGAGAAGACTGCACGCCTCAAAACGTGCAAAAAACACACTACCAGGGTCCCCTGTTCTGTTTCTTTGAGGGTACCATTTTGGGTTGGTTTGAAAAGGAAAACCAAAAGAAAAAAGCACACGCATCTTCCTTTTTGGGGGAGGGTCCCCTAAAAAAAGACAAACACAGGAAAAGCTGTGTTTGACGACAATGATGTAGTCCGCATATCATGTCTGGTTGACACCCGTCATGGCCTCACGGCAAAGGTGGCCACTCTTGAGGCACATTCAAGAAAGTGCCGGCCAGATGAGTGGCTAACGCCCTCTGAGCATGACTCCAAGAAACGGGAGCACGCTCGAACTGACTCCGATGAATTTGTATTCGCACCTACCGGAAAGTGCAAAGTCCGTTGCCACAGCGATTTTGGTGGCAAGTTGACCTTTTTGCCTTAGCATGGCACATGACAAAACCCGCCCAGTGAGCTTCTGTTGCAAGCCGTCGGCTAATGCCCAGGTGGTGAACAAACTTGCGGCCTTTCAGCCCCTGGCAATGGTGCAGCACCGGTGTGCAAACCAAGCTCCGCGCCTGCAACCAATTTCAATGCGTCCCGGAGACTTGCTCTTCAGCAACATGCACACGTCTTGCATCACCGGTGCAACGCTGCAAAAGGCTTCACGCCGGCCGCTTATTCGCTCCGCCACTTTCCAGGCACGGCCCACAGCGAAAAGCATTCGCGAAAAGAGCGGCGCATATCTAATATATATGCAATGGTCACATTCCGCGGTGTTGTTTCCGGTAAACATAGTGATAAGATCAATGAGCCCAAACATATCCAAGTAACTTCGACCATGGCATTGACACCAAAAGAGAGTTCTGACTGGCGCTTTAAAGCAGCTCCTTCTTCTTGAACCCCTTCTCCGCCATGAGCTCCTATGCGACGGATTCTCTCCCTCTCCCTGTCTCTCGTTACGCTCAAAGGAAAATGAGAGCCCCTTCGGTTGGGAATGACCCGCCAATTCGCTAGGTTTCGATGCCCGGCCTGCAACCCCACCAAGGTGTAGCCGGTGATGTCGATCCTCACTCTTCAAACATCTCTGGGTAAGCAAGCAGAGAAGCTAGAGAGAAAGAACAACTAGACAGTTGGATGATGCTCAAGAAACCATCTTCTTCTTATTCTTCCTTCTTCTTCTCACTTTTCTTAAAATATCTTCGTTCTATTGAGGGAATTTCGACACCCTTGCAAGGCCACTCGGGCCGGCCAGTGGGCCAAGTGCCAGCCAATCGTCTGCTCGATCTCCTGCCCATTCTCGTCGAGGACGTAGAAGACAGGCGGGTGGTGAGGCACAAAGTTAAGCCTCGCCCCACACCACATGCAGCATCTGCAACAAGATTGCCGGCCATGAGTGCCAAAGCTACCACCAAGGCATTAATACAAAATGTTTGTGGGACTGCTGGTTGAGGGCACACCCTCAAAATTCCACGCATTGGTCGACGAGTTCTGCGAAATCCATATGGGCCACAACGCCTCATATCACAACGTCAATCTGCCTCGATGCTGTAAGCCATGATGGCAAGATGACTCATCTTCATCTTCAAGACTTGGTGACCGGATCCGACATGCGCGTTTCTGTGCCCGTTTCAAGGATCCTTGCGGTCAAGGAGCCGAAGCCCCACATAAGAGTCAGCATTGCCCGGGCCCAGCACAAACTTGCGGACCTGGCGGAGAATCGCCCAAAAGTCATCGCTCAGCTCGGGTCTTTTGGGCTTTGCGAGGGCGATTTGGTTCGTATGTGGATATATTCAAGAATCATTTATAATCTATGCATACATGCGGGTATAGTTCTTGTTAAAAAGGGAGGCACCAACTCAAGTCCCACTGGCTCAGCAACGCATTGGTGCGGGTCTGTTTGACTGGCCAGCAAAATTGGTTTCTGGCCCAAGGTGCACAGCCCTTCCCAATAAACACATCCTTGCCTGGCCATAGGGCCCCCTGAAAAACATCCCCCAAAAAAGCAGCAAAAACCCTCAAACCCTTGGACACCGTCCAAAACACGCAGGCTTCCAGCGGTGAGGGTTTTGAGACGGCAACGCGCCTCAGGCAACTGGTTTAAGCGTCAGCCGCTGCAGGTGCGGATCTCGCCCTGGTACTTCTTGGGCTCCTTGCCTCGGAAAACTTCGGTGGGCTGAGCTGGATGAGGAACTTGCGTCTGAGATGAAGGGGGAAACCGGCCTTGGTCGCAGGGGCCCTTGCAGGGTGGCAAGTCTTGCGTTTTTTGGGAGGTCCCAAAGCCTTCGACACAATGCTTGGCCATTCTCTGGGAGTTGGGGCGGGGCGGTCTTAGAACCCTGGCAAAGTCCCGCTGGTGGACGTGAAGCCTCCCTCTAGAAGCCACCAAAGCGGGGGGAGGGGAATTTTCATTTCACCCCAACCTGCAAACTTTTGAGGGGTGCTGCGGCACATACATGGGTACATGTTGGAGCTGCTAAGGGAACAAAGGGACAAGCATCCATTTCAATCGGAGCTGGTGTTTTGGTATCAATTGGTAACGTGCTGGCACTGCAAGTACGCCAAAGGCCATGTGACCTCTGCGCCCAATGCAGGGGTCACCTCTGCAAAGCCTATGCTTTGAGCCTGCTCGGTGGAGGCGCTGCCTACGCAGAAGAAGTGCACAAACTCAGCAAAATGGTCTCAGGCTATTTGTTTTCGATGTTGGGCCTTTAGCTGAAGCATTGTATTTTGTCAGTACATGTGGAGTATACAAAGCACTCGATGTCAGTACAAGCGCAGTACACAAACTGCGCTCGCTCTGGCAACCGCAGCATTGTCTAGTAAGGACACAGTCGAAAAAGCGGCTCCAGCTCCAAAGTCCGAACTTTGCGGAGCAGGGGTAGTGCGCAGAAAGCGCATTGGCAGCAGCTCAAAAGTTGCAATCTGCTAGGCAAAGTACGTTACTTGAAGCACATTTGGGCAGCTCCAGGTTGAAACGAGAATCGCCATGGCTCGCGAATGGAGCTGTCATAGCACATGTGAGCCCAGTTTGTTTCAGTTTGCGGCTTATATGGACAACTTGTCTGGCTTGTGTTGGCAAGATATGTGGTTGTTTTGGCGGATCCGTGTGGGGCCTTAGATTGAACATCCTTTTGAAGTTTGATTGTGACAGCAGCTCCGATTTGCATCACTGAGTAAGAAGCTTTGGGCAGCCTAAGGGAAGAGTGGCTGCATGGGTGCCTCTTACTCGGTAAGCTCATTTAGCTCGGTCAACGAGGCCTGGATTTTCGGAGAAAATAATAAGAAGAAGAAGAAGAAGAAGAAACAAAACCAAAAAAAGAACAGGCCCTTTCCGGGTTGTGCTTCCTAGGATCCTTGTGACACTCCACCCCCCATTCAGAGGCTCAAGGGGCGCTTGAAGCCCTTCGCCGCCATCAGATCATGGATCTGCTGCGTGGTGTAACGCCCCAGGTCCAGCCTCTCCTGCTCTTGGCCATGCCTTGGATCGCGGCCCGGTTTGCTTTCTCAACCAACCCAAAGGCGTTGTTCAACCAACCCTCACCCAAATCGGGGTAAATTGACATCCAAAGCTAAAGATGTTGCTTCAGGAGCGTCCACATGCTACACGTTTAAAAAAAAAGAAAAGAAAATGGAGCTGGACCCTTTTTTTGGGGGGAGGGGGCATTTGAAGACATTTGAAGTGACCCAAATGAACCCGACCACCCTGAGAGGGAGCCTACTTATCACATATATACATATCATATACCCAGATGAGCACGCAGCTCAACACCTGGTAAAGCGAAAGGGTAATGGCAGAAGAGACTACCAAACGCCAAAAGGGGTCCTCGCAATTCTCAAATTACTATCATTCACCGGAAACTGGAAATCAGCATGTCATGTAACCATGGACGAGTTCATTTATTTCTCTGTGCAGAAATCAGGGCAACCCCCTTTCAATCCTTCTCGTGTCCCAGCCGTGAGAAGGCCCTCGGAGTGATTCAAGAGCGCAAATGCCAGTAAATGGCTTGACCAGCTGAAAACGCACATTTGTGTAGTGGCAAACCCCATGATCGCACCATGTGAGTGAACAGCGGTAGGCAGAATGTGATGAAATCACAGATTGACTGTTGATTGTTCAGACGACCACAATGCTCACAGAAGAACAGTAATTTGGTCTGTATATAGAGAACGGCAGCCGCCGAACTTGGGGTGAGCGTTCAAAGCAAGTCTGGCAAAGCCCATCTCCCAAGCGCTTGGGCGCAACGAAACCGAGGCTGACATGAGGGGTGGCCCTGCTGCCGGCCGAGGCGCTCATCGAAGAACACCAGGTCAGGATTGCGGTGCGGGATGAAGTTCACCTGGCGCGCGATTGGAACTCAGTTCACGCGCCTGAAGGGTTGCTGGGGGAGTTCGCACGGAGCCTGAACCACTCCAGCCCTTCCCACGGAGCCTGATTTGTCACTACTAGACTACTAGATCGAATTGTTTCCCCGATCCAGCGGCGGTTGACATGATGGCGGTTCCACGTTTTTGCGGATTCCTTGAATAGAAGGAACCATAGACAACTGGGCACACTTCCATGACAAATGAATTCCTCCGGATCAAGAAGCGGGGCCCCTGTTGTGGGAGATCGATGCAAATCAAAGAAGTCCTCTGGTTTGAAAGCTATCAAGAAGATTCCGAAGGTCCCTTTTGAATGGTGCCTCAAGGAAAACCAAACGCAAATCCACGAATCATTGCAGTACCCAATTTTGGACACCCTAATATTCCCCACTTAGCTGGATGCAGTGACGAATGAGAAAAATCGCCTTCAGGCCCATGTAGGTGTCAGCATGCCCGGGCTCTTTGATGAAGCGCCGAGCCTGTGTCGAATGGCTCTCTATGTCTCTGCGAACTCTTGCGTTCAATTCGAAGCGACAAGTGTATCCCTGAGACACGTGTCAAGAGCCAGCTGATGCATTGCCTCTCTGTGCTCCTTGGCTTTGTTTTGTCGCACAGTGTGCCCGTTTGTTCGCGGATCGGAAAACGGCACCCCGAGCATCCTTCAACAGCCCATGAGGACACATTCGGGTTGATGCGCGAGAGGGGTCAGGGCAGCACTCCCTGATGAATCGCTATCCCCAATGAGTCGGGAAAACAACAACTCACGCCCACAGTCCAGTTGGTCGATAAGATGAAGGAAGAGGATGGAACGGAGAGACAAATGGAAAGGACTAACGAATAGAAGAAGGAATGGAATGGATGAGTGATGAGGATGGATGTGGGACGGTGAGAAGAGAAGAGACTCACCTTAGTCCCATCCACCGTTCCCTTCCTCACGGTCAATGGGTTAGTCCTCATCAGAATTCTCCCGGCCGCTCCGCTATGACGAAGAGATGAGGAATGAAGCGGTGGGAGATAATGGTTAACAGGTGGGACAATATGAATCAGGATGGTGTGAGGAACGAAGGAACCCATCCAATATTATTTACTTCTCTTTACTGTGTGTCCTTATCCTCGTGTCTGATTCCTGGCTGGGGCTGTTCATGATCCCATTACACGCAGGCTTCAACAACAGATGGTATTTGCTGAATTCTATTATGGTTCTTGCTTGGTGTTCAGCGTTTATGGGATTTCGTTCGGGCTGGGGGGGTTGGAGTTGGGGGGCGAAAATGTTTAGCCATGGCGGTTCTATTCTCGCCGAATCTGACATGCGCGTTTGACTTGGGTCCGGGGTGCAAGCCAATCATGCACTTGCTCAAAGGGCTTACGTGTTGGGTTCAGCTTGCTTTGTGATTCATTCTGAACATGCACGAACATGCTGTTTTCCCATGCATTCTCGATTGAATTTTGCGTTGCTGGCAATTCTGAGTGTGAGGGTTGTTCTTTTCGCAAATCTGCTTACTTGCTTCCTGGCAAGCTTGGCCAGCTCAGGCCACTCAAGCAAGGTGCAGGCGGACAGTGGATGTGATACCACCATGTGCCCCTGCTACTGCCTCTTCGGTGGCTTTCCGGAAAGCAGACAAATGGTTCGGTTGCGGTGGCCAAAATACCTAAGGCCACAAAGTAACCCGCGAGCCAAGCCTCAGGCAGTTGGTTCAAGCGTCAGCCAGAGCAGCTCCTGAGCGAGCGGGCATGGCAACAGAAAGCAAGCCAAACCTAGGTGTCCTAAACTGGAAAAAAAAGAAGAAAAAAAAAAGAAGAAAACCAACGATGGCCCTGATGAACAGAATAAAACCATCTAAACCAGTGAAACCCATCAATTTCTTTCCAAACCTACCTAACAAGCACACCTATGAAGCAAAAAAAACTAGTCATCCACATCGACAAGTGACTTTTTGAGCACGGCAAACCCAAAAGGAAACTTTGTGATGTCGCAGCAACACCCACGATGTCAGCCAAAGCATCTGGATCTCCGCACTCCAAGCTCCATTCCCGATGGCTCCAGTCGAATCATCCATGTCTTGTTCTGCGGCCTGGCAAACAAGTTGCCCAAAGAGTGCTCAATGACTCAAGGAAGGCAATTTGTGAAATCCACAGAGTTCGGCATGCACGCTTTCCGAAGAAACAAGTGGTAGGGTTGCCCTCTCAGCACAGTGCACATTCAAACGCCGGCCGGTTGTGAGCTGCGGGGATCTAATCTTATTGTGAAGGACCTGCCTTTTGTCTAGCAGCTCGTCGGTCCGGCGGTTTTTCCAGGTGTATCTCCAAGGAGCCTCTTTGGGGAAGCTGGCCTATCCGGCAACAGCGACTGGCCTCCAGGCGCATGTTGAGGAACTGCACCAAGTGGTCAGACTTCCAGTCTGGCGCGACCGTTTCGAAACGCATGTGAGGAAGGAGACTGGCAAGTGTCAGAGCCACAAAATTGGGGAACAAACTGGTTACCCATTTGGGGAAGCAGACAAAACGACACCTTTGACGGCTCCCTAAAAGGCCCGAAACGGACTTATGGCAAAGGGGCAAAGACCCCCCCTTTTCCCCCCCCTTCCACCCCTTCCACCCCTTCCCCCCCCCACCCCCCCCCCAAAAATACATAAAATGGCACTTCTAACATCAAACCCAAATAATCAAACAGCATACAACAAAATCAGCAAAATTCACAGAAAACAAGATAAGAACCACCAAGCAACTCAAAAACCAGAACAACCCCCAACAAAATATTTAATCAAAGCATAAAACATTAAATAATTCAAACAAGCATACCAACAAAACAGCAAAAATAAAAACCATCAAAGAACACAAACTCAAAAACACACATCAAAAAAAACAAAGCAACATACCAACAAAAAATATCAGAAGAGTATCAAACAAAATAAAATACAAACAGCCAAAGCACGAAAAAATCAAAAGAGCATGCCAAGTTCAAACAACGCACTTTGAAAGAGTCAGCCAAATTAAGGAAAATTAAAATATTTCAATCTTTACAAACCATAAGTTCAGTATAATTATAACATATAAGAATTTACATGTTATAATTATATTTCAATTAAGAATTAAGGATTAAAATAATAGTCAGGCATTATGTCTTCAAATATGTAATCTACATATTTATCAATATCACCAATGTCTATGTATTTGATATTGTCTTTTCCAATTATAGCATATATGTATTCCCAAAAGAATAAATTAATTAATAGACATATTTTAAACTTAGTATTGTAATAATACCATATACAATACTTATTTGCCCCAAAATCATTTAATACTTCTTTTACTTTATCTTTGCTTAATAAATGCCAATCAACCTCTTCAAAAAACTCACGATTTTTTTTAACAAATGCTTTATAAGGTTTAATATGTAGTTCTCCTCCAAACCTTTTAATCAAATCTTTATTATTAAAGAACTCATCAATTTCTTTTTCAAACGACTTTCTTACAATTTTATGGTAAAAATATACTGGAAACCGTTTGTGATATCTCATAAAGAATTTCAATTGTAATTGAAACTTTGTATATCCCTTATCCTTATGTTCTTCAACAAAAAACTTTTCAAGGTCTCTTGTTATACAGCACTGGTTACAATATACATTATACTCACGTATTTTATTACACAGATTAGCGGGTAATAAGTTATACAATGTTAGATTAATATCATTCTTTTTATTATTGCACCATTTACACTTACTATAATCAAACAGTGTCATTTTCCTCTTATTATATTAAGGTATTAAATCTTTAAGTATATTTTTCTAAAAAGTCACTTAAAGAAATAAACACATTAAATTTATATAGTATAGTATTATGAAACATGTTATAGATTATCTGTTGAATAATGATAAAGCGGAAATTCCAAAAAGAGGAAACAAGGAATTAAAATCAATAATTATAGATGGTAGAAAATTTAGATACAACAAAGAAAAACCCATCTCAAATGTTTTGAACAAGAAATTAAAATCAGAAGCAAGAACTAATGAGTATAATAGTTATGCTACAAAAACATTGCGCTCAACATACCTAAAACAAAGAATGAAAAATGCAATGACAAAATATGCAATCAAAAATAAATTCCAAGTAACAGACCAACAATCAGCTTTCAAAAGTTATGCTAATTCTATAAAACTAGTAAATAAACATTTTCAAGGTGAAAAGGCACTATCAATGATACACCACCAAAAAGATAGACTTTTAACCTTTTTGAAAACTAATAGAGCTATGAAACTGAATATAAGGGCAGAAGGTTTATTTTATCATTATTATGATGATGATGGAGTAATAAAACATACAGAGATACTTTATAATTTACCTGCTACAAGGTCAAACATTTATAATGAAACCGATTTGGATGAAGCAATTGAAAAATCAATCAAAGAGATTTTATTGAACATAGAAAAGTTAGAAGGTTCAGCATCTAATTTAAAATTTATAAAGATATTATCAATAACAATCCATTATGACAAATATGACCCAACTAGGGCGGGTAGTTATATAGATTTACCAGAATGGATTAAACTAAAAAAGGCATGTATTAATATCAAAAACAAAGATAACAAATGTTTTAAATATAGTGTTCAAAGTGTAGTGTTTGATATAATTAATAAATCAAATTCCCAAGAAATGTTCCATTACAACAAATTAAATGACAATATCTTAAACTGGGAAGGTGTTAAATTTCCAACTGGTAATAAAGATATTGAAAGGTTTGAAGAAAATAATAGTAAGTTAGTTTCAATCAATGTTTATGAAATTGATGATACTTTGAATGACGAAAAAATTATAATTGATTACAGAACTAAAACAAGAGATGCTAAACATCAAATAAACCTTTTGAAAATTGAAATCAATAATAATAATCATTATGTAGTTATTAAAAGTCTAAGTCGTCTAATGAACTGGCAAACAAACAAAAATGACCAACCAAAACATTATTGTCATTATTGTTCTCATGCCTTTACTAGAAAGGATTTATTAACAAAACATTATGAAACTGGTTGTATGGCAACACATGGACAACAGTTTAAATTACCAAAAGAAGGTAGTTATATTGAATTTGAAAAATACAATACAAAATTAAAATGTCCATTTGTTGTTTATGGAGATTTTGAGTGTATAACTGTAAATTCAAATAATGGCATCAAGGGCACGTATCAGGAACATAAACCATGCGGTTATATGTTGAATGTTGTAAATTCTATTGATAATACAAGTCAACCTTTTTTATACCGTGGAGAGGATTGTTTAGACCACTTTGTAAATAAATTAAGAGAAATTAAAAAAGATATTTTTGATAAAATGAATGTTAATAAACCAATGGATATTACAGATGAACAAGAAGCAGAATTTAGAAAAGCTACTGTATGTTCAATATGTAATAAGAATCTTAAACCAGAAGATACAAAAGTCAGAGACCACTGTCATTTTACCGGTATTTATAGAGGTTGTGCTCACGAAAAATGTAATTTGGATTATTCATTTAGATATTTCAAGATACCAGTATTTTTTCATAATTTAAAAAACTATGACTCTCACTTAATAATAGGCAAAGCAAATGAAATAAATAAGGAATTGAACGAAAATAAGAGAATAGATGTAATAGCACAAAATAGCGAAAAGTTTATTACATTTTCATTTGGTTCATTACAGTTTAAAGATAGCATGGCTTTTCTCTCAGCATCTTTGGATAAATTAGTTAAGTTAAATAAATATGACATAGTAGGTAAAGATGAACATGATAAACCTATATATAAAAAGCGGAATGACTGGAAGGATAATTTCCGATTTTCATCAGCAAATCCATATATTAGAAATAAAACCGATTTAGACTTATTAACTGAAAAAGGAGTTTATCCTTACGACTACATGAATTCATTTGATAAATTCAATGAATCGCAATTACCGAATATAGAAGACTTTTACAGTAAATTATATGAAGAAGGTATAACAGATACACAACACACAAGGGCAAAAGTAATATGGGATAATTTCAATATCAAAAACCTAGGTGAATACCATGATTTATATTTGATGACAGATGTTTATTTGCTTAGTGATGTGTTTGAAAACTTTAGGGATATGTGCTTAAATTATTATGGTTTAGACCCTGCTCATTATATAACATTACCTAATTATTCGTGGTCTGCCTTCTTATCTCTTACTGGTGTTAGACTTCAACAAATACATAATAAAGACATGTATGAAATGATTGAAAAAGGTCTTCGTGGTGGGATGACTCAATGTGCTCATAAAAAAGTAGAAGCAAATAATAAATACATGAATGAACAATATGACTTGTCAAAACCATCAAGTTATATAAGTTATTTAGATGCTAATAACTTGTATGGTCTGGCTATGAGTAAAAAACTACCGTTTGATAATTTCAATTGGTATTTTTCAAGGATGGATGAGAAGAAAGTATTAAGTTATAGCGATGATGATGACAAAGGCTATATTTTAGAAGTTGATTTAGAATATCCAAAAGAATTACATGATTTACATAGAGATTATCCATTAGCACCAGAAATTATGAGTGTTAGTGAGAATATGCTTTCACCAGTTCAAAAAGAAATACATAAAAAATATTATGGAAAAGATGCATCTGATGAAAAAACAAATAAACTAATATTAAATGTTATGGATAAGAAAAAGTATGTATTACATATATCAGCATTGAAGTATTATTTAGAGCATGGATTAAAACTAAAGAAAGTCCATAGGGTAATTAGTTTTAATCAAGCAGATTTCTTAAAACCATACATTGATTTCAATACCGAAAAACGAAAGAATGCTAAAACTGAATTTGAAAAAGATTTATTCAAATTATTAAATAACGCTGTATATGGAAAAACACTCGAAAACGTTCGTAATCACAATGACTTCAGACTAATCAATACACCTGAACGCTTCCAGAAATTAGTAAATAAACCATCATACAAACATAGACACATTATAAATGAAGATTTAGTGGTGGTAGAACTTGAAAAGGCAATGGTAGAATTAGATAAACCTATTTATATGGGTCTATCAATTTTAGATTATTCTAAAATTCATATGTATTCTTTTTATTATGATGTATTAAAACCTAAATATAACGATAAAATAAAATTAGCATATACTGACACTGATAGTTTTATTATCCATGTTGAAACTGATGATATTTACACAGATTTTAAGTTTATAAATCAACATATGGATTTTTCAGATTATCCTAAAAATCATGAATGTTATAATGCTTCTAATAAAAAAGTTCTTGGGAAAATGAAGGATGAGTTATCAGGGAAAATAATGACACACTTCATAGGATTGAAACCTAAATCATATTGTTATAAAGTGTATGGAGAAGATGAAGAACATAAGAGGAGCAAAGGCATTGTTAAACATAAAGTTGCTAATGAATTAAATTATAATAAATACGAAGAAACATTAAATGGTGATTTGAAGGATAAAGTTGAATTTAACACTATACGCTCAAAAAACCACCAAATATATAGCATTAATCAAGTTAAGTTTTCTTTGTCCAATTTTTGCAATAAAAGATATTTCTATAACGCTATTGAAAGTTTGCCGTATGGACATTATTCAATTAACCAATAAAATCTCGTGCCTATTGTATTTTTTACTTAATCCATCCAATTTATAATAGCGATTATTAAGTAAATCCATACCTACAAGTATTACCTTATATTTTCTCTCACTCCACACGGAACGGCTCTCTTTCTTAGAAACAAAATTTCCCTTACCTTTGCTATAAACTTTAACATAATCTCCCTCATTTATTTTAGGATATTTTCTATTATGCTTTTCTTTCAGTATTTGGTTTGCTCTAACATCTAAAACATTGTCTAAATCGTGTGCTTTGTTTGGTGTTGTTTGTGTGCTACTATGTATTTGACTACTATTATATTTCTTCAGTGATACTTTCATCATTTCAACCCATGACCCTTTATGATGACGAAGTCTATCACTTATCATTTTCTTAAAAGTGCGAATAGCCCTCTCCGCCTGTGATGCATGAGTTTTAGTAATAATTAATTCAATTCCTTCACCTTTCAAATAATTCTGTATCTTCTTACTATTTAATGCTCCTTCGTCATCACTATATATACTAAGTGGATAGCCTAGAACTTTAAAACATTCCAACATAGCATTGAAAAAAGTATCAATATCATTATTTTCCATTGGAACTATATGACACTTTTTACTGAAAATATCGATACAAACAAAACCAAATTTAGGTTGATTTTTAACATCAACACCAACGTCATTTAACAAACTTGACATGACCATTAAATCAATTTGGAATTCATATTTTGGAAAAGGTGCCGTGTATGAATTGTAGTTCTTATAATTTCTTGTTTGCTTGTTTGGTTGAGATTTCAACCATTTAGAAACATAATCTAATGTAAAACCTGCTTCAACTTTATTCGCTTTTTCATATAAATCTCTAACAGAACCGAACCCCTCATCAATATTGTAATATATCTTTTTTAAAATTTCATCCTTATCTAATTTCCTACTCATTATAAATTACATGATATTATTTTTTGAATAATATCAAACAATTTAAAAATTACATGATATTATTTTTTTAATAATATCATACAATTATACTAAATGCTTTTGACATTTCTTAGACTTCTTATGTTTTGATAAATTTGATTTACAACTCAATTGACATCCGCAAATATCACAAATACATGTTTGTTTTGTCTTTTCTTTATAGTATGTTTTAAAATAGTTATCATCATTTGGTTTCCTATTGTAGTATCCGTTATCCTGTTTTCTCCATTCAGCATTTTTTGTCTTCGGTTCTTCTTCTGATGATATGTCGCTTGTTTCTGAACTAATAAATTCATCATTTCCTATACTGTTCCATAACATATCAAACATATCATTAGTCATTGTCATTTTCACGCCATTATCAACAAAATATGACGGCATTATATTTTATATATTAAAGGTGATTATTCTTTAAGTGATTTTTTTATTATTTTCCTCCAATTAGACTTTTATTTTATTATTATTATTTTATTTTTATTATCATTATTTTATATTTTTTTCTTTATTCTTATCTTTATCCTTATCTTCATCTTCACTTTCAGCATCAGTAGGAACAGGGATGTCAGTAGGTGGAGCTATTTCATAATTAACATTTTCTTCTGATGATGACGAATTAACAGTATGTGTTGAAGAACTATTAACAGTGATAGGTGGAGAACTATGAACACTAACAGGTGGTTCTGTGTTTAAATCAACTTCCTCACTAACATTTGTATTCAACCAATTCATTATAGCAGTTGCTATATCGTATGATGTTACTAATGAATTCATTGTTAAATTAACTAATAACTCAGAACCTTGAATTGTAGTTAATGTAGTGTGGTATGTTAAATGTGCTACTATTTGTCCTATACTAAAACCTGACCTCATCATAAATTCTATAATCCTCATCAACATAAATAATTTCTTTCTATATCTATCAATGTCATCATCATTTTTGTCATCATCATCATCATCGTCATCATCATATAAATCAGGGTCATATGTAAATGCTTCTGCTTCTGCTTCAGCCTTGGTTATCAATTTGCTTTTGAAACTCTTTGAAGAACCGCCTAATAGTTTTGTCATATCATCAAAATTATAAGTTTGTGTCTCTTTATCATTTGGTAGGTCTGTTTGTGTTGCCTTGTTTTCTTTGTTAAGCGTTTGTGTTGCCTTGTCTGCCATCATAACTTCTGCGTTCATATATCTTTCTTTATTTTTATAATTCATTAAATCCATTTTATCAAAATCAAAATTATTCAATAACATATCTTTTTTGTATTTCTTCAATATAACTGTTGTTTTCATTTTGTTTGTGATTGCTTGTTTAAGCATTGCATCATAAGTAGGGCGTTTCCTTAACTCTTGCTTGCGGTTTTTAATCATTTTATATAATTATTGATAAAATATATAAATGATTTATTTAACCCTTTGTAGCTTTACCTTTTCCTTTCATAACTCTCCAATCTTCCATTCTTTTTCTTAGCAATTCATCATTTACTTTCGTCGTCCATTTTCCACTGTTTATGAGTTTCTCCACCAGTCCAACTAAATAAGTTCTACCTGTTTCCTTTTTTCCTTTGCCCTTTTTCTTTGTGTTTGAATATTGTTGTTCCTGTTCTTCAGTAAGTCCTGCTCCTCTTAAATGTAATTGAAATAATAAGTCTTCTTCTTTTACTGTGCTTCCCTTCCAATGGTTTATATCAGTTGAGTAGTCAATGGTTTCCTTATGTGTTCTTGTTTGTCTTTGTTGGACTGTGGATGAACTGTCAGCGCTGTCCCTTGTTTGTTCTCTTCTTTCTTCCAACTCTTTTGCTTTATTTTCAGTAATTTGTTTGACAAATGATGATGCCACTTTCCTTGCTACATCTTTTGATTGACGATTTACAAGGCCTTTAACATATTCTTTTGATGTGGCTTCTGCTGTCATTCTTTCAGTGGTTATTTCTTCCAGCGGTGGTAAGTCTTCAGAGTCGTTTGATTTTGCGGTCATCATTGACTGGATACTTGGTCTTCTCCCCTCTTGTCCTTCTAATTGTCTTGCTCGTTGTGCTCGTTCGTGTAGGTCTGCTATTTGTTCGCTACTAACTCTTTTTGAAACTTGACTGATTTGTCGTTCGTGTTGTTCCTCTGCATCATCCATTGAGGCACTTAGCGATTGTATTGCTTCATCTCTTAAATCATCCATTTCATCGTCTCTCGATATATCAAAATGTTCTGTTTGATTTTCCCCATCTAACATTTTTTGAAAGCGTTGTTGTCTCAAATCTACTGTATTATTATCATAAACTGTTCCTAATGGACTATCACGAAAATAATAAGCGTTTCTGTCTATTACATCTCTTATATTCTTATTTTTATATTCTTCCTTTGTAATTTCCTTTATCAGTTCATTATAAGACGGTCTTAATCTTAACTGTGATTTTAATGTTTTCATCTGCATATCATCTAATCTCATTATATGTAATTAATTAGATTATAATTTATTAATCTAATTAATTCAAGTAATTTAATCAAAATTAAAATCCTTTCTTAATTGATTGATTATTCCTTTCTTCTTCTTAATCATTTCTGAATAGGATTTACCTGTTTCACTTGATGGATGATGTCTCAATTTTTCACTTTCCAACCTTTGGATTTCATTAAAATAAGCCTGTGCTTCTTCTTGATATCTTCTTTTATTTTGAAATACAGCATAATCTTTTTTAGCGCTATGACGTTCTAATTGTTCTTGTAATTCTTTCAAATATGTGTAATTAGGTTGGTGTGCCTTGTTGTCTCCTTCATAATAGTAATGTTGAGTTGATTTATATTTCTTCTTCTTTTTTGGTTTGTTTGTTTCAAAAACTGCTTTTCTATCAATAACATCACTGATATTCGGTTTGTCTTTATTTTGTGGTTCTGTTATTCTATTTACAACGTTGTCATAAATTTCTCTACGGTGCATAAGCAATTGTTTTTTATCAATAATCATTATATAATAATAATTAGATTAAATAATTTTATTTGCTAAATTACTAATTTTCTGTTTATTTTTATTATCTCGTTCCATTTTAATATTATTGTAACGGTCTTTTGCAGTTTCAAACACTTTATTTGCTGTGCTTTCTATATGTTGTTTTAACCTTTCTTCAACTCTTCTTTCTATTTCTTGCTCATCCACTTTTGGAATATTATCTTTAACCTTTTCATATACATTATTCTCAAATTCTTTTGCTTGTTGTGGATGCATAATTTTTCTTCGAACAACTTTGTTAGGGTCTGGTTCTTTTTTAACTGGTATTCCATTACAGTTATGACGATATTTGAAAGTGTATTTTGTTAAATATTTTTTACATTTTGGACATTCCACTTTTTCAGTTGAGTATGTTTTAGATTTTAATTCTTGCTTTGGTTCGTGTTCTCCTTCTACTTTATTATTTTCTTCATTTATAATATTATTAGTTTCTACTTCTTTACTTTCTTCATTAATAATAGGTTCTTCTTTAATTTCTTCTACTTCCTTAGGTGCTTCATTATTTTCACTGCCTACGTCTATAATTTCAATATTTTTAACCATATAATTAGTATATGATAAATATTTATATTACAATATTTTAATATAATTTGTATATAATAAATAATTATATTAAAATATCTATTATATGCTTTTCTAACCTTCAAAAAATGTTAAACTAAAACTACTTGTTGTTCCATTCATATTTAAAACTCTACCCGATGCATCAGTAAATCTAAAATGAAGTCTATTCAATGAACGCATACTAACATCATTAGCATCATTTAAAATTAGTTCATTATCATATATGAGGTTGCCGAATGATGTTAAAACTGGTACTTTCTTTATTATTGATGAAGTACCAAAACTACATAACTGGTTCCCATTAGAAAGTTCATTACAATGAATATAAATATTTTTAACAGGTAAAAATGATATAAATCCACTAACAAACGGGTCTGCAGTACTATTTACTTTTTCAGTAGTATTTCCTAAAATGTCATTAATACTATTAAGATAATCTCTATCATAATCAATACCAAAACTGTAATTTGTTTTTAATTCTTTATCTGTATGGATTATAAAAAAATAAGAAATATAATTACAACTTATAGTTATATTATTTGTTTTTAATGAATAACTACAAGTAAAAAAAATACTGTTTCCATCAGTTCCATTAGTAGCAGTGTTCAATTTATTTTGTAATTCGGTTGCTAATTCACTACCTACATAACTACCTTTATCAGGTGCTACAATAAAATAATATACTGGTGCTCCTATTAATATCCCTCCTAATGTTAAATATAATCTGTTATTTAAATTATCTTCAATTGGATAAAATGAATTAGCGATAGATACTTCGTGACAAATCATTTTAGTATTTGGTCCGCATTCTTGTTGCTCTCTTAAATTAATAACAAAATCTGATGTAGATTGACTGTCATTTAAATCACGATAAGCACTGTTGATATATATTTTACGAAATCTCATTATATTTATTATTTAGAAATTTTATAATTTAATTATATATGAAAAAACATAAATATTATTTAAAAGAAGGAAAATTAAAATCATACAATCCGCTTCATCAAGGTCATAGCGAAATGTATAGAAAAATAATTAATGAAATTCAACAAGAAAAATCATTATTCAAACCTAAATATAATAATAATTTATCTGACACAGAAGGATTAAACAAAGCATATACAAATGGTAAAGGTTTCTTTATTGATGGTAATAAACTATATGTTGCTGGGACATTTGGTAAGTCTAATATTAAATCAAATATTAATGATATTTTAAGTGATATTACAATTCCATTTGGTTTAAGTTCATACAGTCAAAGGTATAGAGATATTAGTGATATACTTGATGAAAACCATAATGTAACCGAAGTGATTAGTCATAGTCTTGGAGCGTCAGCATCATCAAAATATATTAAAAATAATCCTAATAATAATATTAAACATTTGACAACTTACGGCGCTCCTTTTGTTTCAATGTCAAACAAAAATAATGATAGTTATACTAATTTTAGAAGTGGTGGAGATGTGATTAGTATTTTAGACCAAGGTAGTATTCAAACACGAACCAATACTTATAACCCATTAACAAATCATCAATATTCAAATTTTCAAGACCAAGGAAAAGAACCAACTGTAGGTGAAGACCCGGTTAAACTTGTGATGTAATTATTTATATAAATTATTATATAAGAATGCCTAATAATGATATAAAAAATACTATAAATCCTAAAAAGAAAGTCAGTTATGATGACATTAAAAAGATTGTAGAAGACGAACCTAATTATAAGGTTGAAAACAATAATATTAAAAATAAATCTAAAAAACTATTAAATAAAAATTCTAAAAAAGAAGTTATAGATTATTCACACTTTAAAATAAATTAATTTAATAATAGAATAATATAATAATTTTCTATTATTAAATATATAAAGATGGAAACTCTGGAAATAGATGATGTCCTTGTAGAGAAGAATTTAAGATTTAAGTTAAAAGATGGCGGTTCTTATGTTCGGTCAAAAGAAAGTAAAAACTTTTATCCTTCATCGGTTTCTACTTATACCGCTGATACAAATTCAGTAATTAGATTTAACATTACTGGACCACCTAATCAATGGTTGTCCTTACCATCACTATTATTAGGATTTACTCTAAACAACACTGATAACACAGAAAATCACGAACTTAGACCAATTGATACAGCCGGTTTCTTTGATAGGGTGCGTGTGTTAATGGGTGATGTCATTGTATGTGATTTAAATTCTCTTTCTCGTGCAAGTGCTATGAAAGATGTATTAAAATCATCAGAAGAAAAAAGAATTGATGAAGCATTAGGTTTTGGAAATACTCTACTCAATCACGATGGACGGTTTTTAGTTTGTGATGCTACTGGAACTTCTACTACCCAAGCAGTCGTTAGAAATGTTACCAATGGTAATTATAAAGGAATTAAAGAAGGTAAAAGTGCTAATGTCTATTTTGATTTAAATTTAAAATGTTTCAAGACTTGTGAAAACTGGATACCTTTATCTTATTGTCCAATCACGATTGAATTGTATTTAACCACTGATGTATTAAAACCAGTTGTTAATAGAACAGGACTTTTTACTGATGCAAATACAAGTATCACTTGGTCAGTCACAAAACCTTTATTCAAAGGAAATGTCTATACTCTTGACGATAGCTTATATGCAGAGTATGCTAAAATATTAGAAACTGGTTCTCTTCCTATTACTTTTGAAACTGAAACCCTACAAGAACAAACAGCATCAACAACAACTGAAATATTCACAACTATTGTCCGTAATGTGTCTAAATTAAATAAACTGTTTATTTCTTTTTCAAATGCGACTCAAAAGGGTTATGTAGGCGGATACGGTGAATTATTGAAACCATATAACTTTATGTATCATCCACTGGCA
This sequence comes from Effrenium voratum, assembly GCA_963377175.1. Classification (NCBI taxonomy): domain Eukaryota; class Dinophyceae; order Suessiales; family Symbiodiniaceae; genus Effrenium; species Effrenium voratum. The sequence goes on along the minus strand of CAUJNA010000143.1, from coordinate 213,187 downwards.
CATGTAACAGGTGATAAAGGACGTTATGACCCAGAGCATGATTTATCCGCTTCTTTGATAATCGGTAATCAAGTTATTCCAAGTCAAGAAATTCAAGGTGTCCGTGAAGCATACGCCCATCTAATGCATTGTTCTGATAAACCAATGTTAGTTAGTGCGGAAGATTACAGGTCTCACGCTTTTATGTATGGGTTTAATTTGCAGAAATTAGAAAGTGCAAATTATACTGGTATGAACCTTAAAAATAATTCAAATATGGTTGTTAAAGTGAAAGCGTTGGAGGGTTCAACATTATATAGCGCTCCTGGTAAAATGGCCGAGAGAATTTATATGCTCTTGGTTCATGAGTGCATTCTTGAAATCCGTTCAAATTCTGTAACATTTTATGATTAAAATAAAAAATATGATATTATTAATTTTCTAATTAATAATATAATATTATGAGCAAAAACTTAATGAATATCTTTGATATTACAGCAAATAGAATTAGGCAAGTAAAAGATGGAGCAGTCAATGATATAGAAGACCTTTACGCGAGTAAATCTGACATTCAAACAGTATTAGATAGTAAAGCAGACCAAGCCAACACTTACACAAAGCAACAAATAGACGCTAATTTTTATGATATAACTGAAACATATAACAAAACAGAAATTAATGTATTATCAAATAATATTAGTTCAAATACATTTTTAATAGGTAATCTGACAATAACTTCAAATACAAATTTTAATAATATTTCATTAAATACAAGTTTAATAAATAATTTAAATTCTACTATGACAACTAATTTTAATAATATTTCTTCAAATACTAATTTAATTAATACAAATTTTAATAATATTTCATCAAATACAAATTTAATAAATAATTTAAATTCTACTATGACAACTAATTTTAATAATATTTCTTCAAATACTAGTTTAATTAATACAAATTTTAATAATATTTCATCAAATACAAATTTAATAAATAATTTAAATTCTACTGTATCAACTAATTTTAATAATATTTCATCAAATTCTCATTTAATATCTCAATTACAAACAGGTTCATTTGATAGTAATTTATATTACAATAAAATAACAACTAATAATTTATTATCAGATAAATTAAATACATCAATATTAAATAATACATTAATACATAATATAACAACAACATCGACTTTTAAAATAGCAAATTTTGGAAATTATAATAATTTTTATGAAATGTATAATAATTATTTTGATAGTTATATTTATGGAAATTTAAGTGGGGCAACTATGTTTTTAAATCAAAGAGGTTTTGGAGATGTAGAAATTAATAATTCTTCAACTTTTCAAAATGATAAAATAATATTAAATCATAATACAACAATATTATCTAATTTACAAGTATCTGGTTTATTTTCTTCTTCGTCTATTTTAAATATAGCAGGTTCTGATGCTAGATATGTTTTACAATCAGATGGATTAAATGGATTAATAACAGGAAATACAAATACAATTAATTCAATAATTACTACTAATAATTCACAGGATACATCATTAGGTCAAAAGTTAGATAAAATAGATACTAACGCTCAATCAGTAGCAGGTGCTATTAATTTTAGTGATAATACAACTTTACACAGTAATTTAAACATTTTAACTACTGGTTCTATAATTTGTAACAAGTTTAGTACTACACCTTCGCCTAATTTAGGTTTGCAAATGACTTTTCAAATGTTTAATAGAGAGTTCAATATTAATAGAGATGGTAGAATGTGGATGAGTAGCGCAGGAGGTCAATGGGAAACGCAAATAGGAGATGCTAATGTTGGACGTGTGTGGGTTAAGGATAGATTCGGTTTAGGTGCTGTTGGTGTTAACGGTTATGTTTTAAACTGTGCCGGAAAATCGAGATTTACTGATGCAGTTGATTTTATAGGAACTGACAAGGCAGTAAATCTTAACAATGGTTCATATTTGAATTTTAATAATAATGGTTCAATACGAAGATATATGCCCAATACAATAGAAGGTTTATATATGTCTCATGATGATTTTGTAGCCATTAGTGTTGGTGATGTTACAAATGCTTCTAATCAATATATGATGTGTGATGGATTAGTGAATAAAACAATTTTTAGTAAACCTATTGATGTTTTAGGAAACATTTATACGAATGCTGATGTTAATTGTGATAATATTAATATTGATACTGGTGGTAAATTAACAATTGATACAAACTGTGAATTATATAGATATGTTAGTGCTTTTTCATCTTTTGATATGAGGAATAGTGATGCTAATTCTTCAATTAGATTTATTTGTGGAGACCCCGCTGTTCAGTCTAACATAGTCGGAGCAGTTAATATTAGTAGCGGATGGACTTTTAATACTGCTACTGCTGATTTTATGGGTAATTTATTTGCTGATGATGTTTATGTTAAAACTAATGGAGCATTAAGGAGCAATCATTTAGCATCTAATGGTGGTACATTGGTAACTGTTGATACTAACTTGGCCATTCAAAATGCTTATCTAGCAACTAATACCATACAATCTTTTGATTTAACAACGGTTTCATTTTTGAATAATATTTCAATGACAACAGGAACAGATATATTAATGGGAACAAGTGAAATATCAACTTATTATGATGGAACTAATTTATCCACAATTGATGTAATATTCAGAACGTCAAACACGGCGTTCAGAGTTTCAGATAGTTCAACTACACCTTCAGTTTTATTATCTATTGATAAGACATTTGGAACAACTGTAAATACTGGAAGTTTTACAAATAATGCTTCATCAACTTTTAATGAAAATGTAACAGTTGCAGGAACGAAAAAATTGTTATGTAATACACTAGAACCATCGACAGGGACTAATATAGATTTAACAGCAACGACAGTGACCATTAACGGGACGTTTGTGGATTCATCGTCAGCATTATTAAAGTATGATGTAGATTTAATAAAATCAAATTGTGTTAATGTAATTAAAAAGTTCAAACCAAAGAAATTTAAAAGAAACGATAGAAACGATAATGGAGCAGTTCATATAGGGTGGATTGCTGAGGAAGTGCAAAAGGCATTACCGAAAGATGTAAGCAATGTAGTTTCTACAAGTCGCGAATATTTAGGAATTGATTATACAAAAGTTCCAGTCATTTTACATAAAGCATTACTTGAAGTAATAGATAAAGTTGAAAAGTTGGAAAAGGAAATTGAAAAAATGAAATCTAAATAATTGATAATACGAGTAGATATTAACAATTATTTATTGTTTATAAACTCATTATGTTTTAAAGAAGAAAAGTGCCGGTTCAAATGCTTCTTACTTACAACTGCTCCACATTCACATATGGTTTTTTCTTTCATTTTTTCTAATATAACATCTCTATTTGTGTAATGGTAATCTCTTGATTTTTGCTTAACATATTCTTTCTCTAATTGGTATTTTTGCTTTTTTGCTTCACTAACTCTCTCCTTATTTGTATTATACCAATTGTGTTTATATTCTTTGACGCTTGGTTCAATCATTGGCATTGTTCTATTCAAAGAAGGTTTCAATTCTTCAATTAACTCTCTTTCTCTTTGTCTCGCTTCAAGAACATTCTTACAACATACTGACTCAATTAATACCATATCAAAATTGTCATATCCTCCATTGTCTTTTATAAACGAATATAAATAGATGTTTTGTTTTTTACTGTTTAAATTTTGACAGTCATATTTGTGCTGTTGCTTTCTATGCTTAAAGCTGGTAGTGTGTCCTATATAAAAATCTTTAACTTCTAAATCTCTACAAACAATTTTATAAATACAAGTATTAGAATAATCAATTTCTTTTTTGGGCATCAGGTATTATAGAGTATTATAAATACCCCTTTAAACTATTTTATAATAATCTAAATAATAATATATAATGGGTATTGGTCAAAGCAAAAACGAAGAAAATAACAGTATGGAAGACATTAAGAATTTAAGAGTAGATGAAAAAACGAGAGCGGATACTTTAATAATAAAATCTATTCAAGAATGTGTAACGAGAATAGAAAAGTTAGAAAAAGAAAACAAACAAAGTTTCGTTATGCTATTCCAAAAGTAGATTTATGCAACTGGTCATTATTCTAAATTAATAATATTAAAAATTATTAACATTATTAATTAAAAAAATATGAATAAGATTTACTAGTAAAACTTTGTCTTTCTTAATTGATGACTTTAATAGTTATTTTTTTCACTTGTAATGAAATAAAATTAGCCACATTGTCCCTATACACTAAATTAGTTTTATAAAGGTCTTTATTAAGAAAATAATAAATATCAAATAAATTATTTGATGTTAAAGTACGATTACGAAGATGATTAAAAAAAGTAAATGAGGTAGATGTAACAAATATATCATATTCAATTAATAATTTTAATGGTTTATGTTTTTGATGTAATTTATCTAACTCACTTAAGTTAAAAATATATGATATGCCGTTTTTGATAATATTTTTCATAATGATATTATCAATTTCAAAATACTGTGAATTATTTAATTTGTAAGACTTATACACTGGTTTAAATTTATTAATATAATTTTTAATAATACTATTATTTTTTATTTTTAATAATCTAACATCACCTAAATTATAAGATAATACAAGGTTTTTAATGTCTAATGGTAAATCATAAAATATCATAATATATTTAAACCTTTATTTTATTTTAAATGCTTTTTCAAATCTAACATATTTAATTATTTTTCAATCATCAGGTACTCTTATCATTTGTAATTTGTTCTGGTGTCTCTTCTGGTTGTTGTATTGAGTTTAGATATGCTTGGTGTTTTCTCCTTGTTATATGTCTTGGTAGGTTATGGTTCAATATCTTTTGACCACATTCACAAACAATTTCTTCTTTCGTATTATTATACCAGTTTTTCATCATTAGCTTTACTTCTTCCTTATGTTCTTCTCTATATTTTTTACATTGTATTGAGTTTTTCTCCTTCCCTCCGTGATTATGATATTTGTCTTTCCTCGCTTCATTAATTTCATCCTTTTTTAACCAGTATCTTTCTCTTGCATTTTCTTTCATTTTATCACTAAACTTTTCGTATTTTGCTTTGTCTCTTTCTTTGTATTTGTCAGGATTTTGTTTTCTGTCTTCCTTTTTCCATTCATTATACTTTTCTGCTTGTTCTAATCTGTCTTCATCTGTTGCTATTGGATTTATTTGATTTAAAGTCGCTTTTAGTTGTTCTTTATATGTTCTTTCTTTCATTGATGCTTCTAAACGGTTTTCACATTTCAAATTAGATATTAAAACCATTTCAAAATTAATCCATCCTCCATGTTCACGAATAAATCGATATACATATTGATTGTAGTTTTTACCGTTTTCTTTCTCAATATTATTTTTATGAGTACATTTTCGTTTAACAAAATTTGTAGTATGTCCAACATAACAGTCTTTGATACTTAAATTCTTACAAACAATTTTATAAAAATAAGTATTAGAATAGTCCATTACCTTTTTAGGCATTGTATAAGATATTATAATACTTAATCTTTAAATCTTATTCTTCAGATACTTTTAAATAATGTGAAAAGTTTTTAAGAAACATACGGTTTGGGTCTTTTTGGAGAAGGTCAATATACAAAAAACTATGTGGTTCGTCAGTAGCAGTTTCATATAAATCATAAATTACTTTCTTGCTTTCGTGGAAGTTGTTTCTTCTAACAATTGCTGATAGTTCATCTTGTAGCAACTCAATTTCTTTAAAATTTCTCACTTTATAAAAGAACAAATGTGTAGCATTTACTCTAATTAATGGTGGTATTGTATTAAATTTCTGAATACTTGTTATTACTGATATACCGTTATGGCGTCCTCTTACATACAATGAGTTTAACAGTTTGTTATGTCTCGCCACCTTAGGGTCATCACTTATATCATCCAAAATAACCAATATGGAAAACAATTTCCTTAATTTGTTTCTTTTACTATATTCTGTTATTTTGTGTTGTGTCTCTATCACTTGTTCTAAATCTTCTGCCTTAAACTCTTCAAATAAGTAAGGTTCTTTTTCATTATCCACCTTCATTTCTTCTTTTATATATTTTTTAACGGGCAACCACACACTATCAACATTGATTGAAGGAGACCAAATATATATTCTTTCAAAACAGTTTTTGTATATATCAAGTATCATATTAATCAATAAAACTGTTTTACCGCTTCCTGACGGTCCAGTTATGATACTTCTGAATGGCAATTTAGGGACGACCTCGTGCTTACTTTGCTTAAAGTCATATTTGATTTCATCAATTGGTTTTACATCAGGCATAATAAAAATAATATTAAAGACATTTAGAAAATAATTTAATATTTATTGTTTTATATGGATAGAAGTTATTCAGATTATATCAATATAATAAACGAAGTAGAAAATATAGAACAAGTTGTTATAACTAATAATAGATTTAAGAAAGTATGCTATTTTGTTTTAGAATTAATTAAGTTTGTGATACAATATATTAAAAATATAAATATTAATATAGATGGGGAGAAAGAAAAAGAATAAGACAGAATCAGTTGTTTCTTCAACCGATGAAGAAAAAGAAGAAATTGTTAAAGAAACATCAGTTATTGAGTTTGCTTGTCCAATGTGTAAAAAAATCTTAGAAATGAAAAATGAATTAGAAATACAAAAGAAAGGAAACTGTAAATGTTCGTGTATTCCAACAAGTTTCAAAATAAGTAGAAATGATAAGAAAATGAATATTGACAAAACTAAAGACAGTATAAACTTAGAAACAGATGTTCATAATATTGCTATCAAATGGGGACGGCATGCATCACCAACCGATAATGGTGATAAGGAAACTCAGGAAACTGTTCGTGAAATGATGAAAAAACAATAGTTAAAATTATTTCTATTATTATTTATAATGCAAGATGGTATAAATAATATTCTTAAATTCATTGATGTAAAAGAATTGAAATTGAATAATTTTATTGAAGAATATAACGAAAATGATATATTAATTAATTTTGTTAATGACCCAATTCTATTAATTATGCTGATTTATTTGAACAATCAGATTTAAAATTCTATTGTAAAAGAATATATTCATATACTTTAAGATTTATTGCTAATTATGATAATAAAAATGCTATTCAGTTTTATGAAATTACATTGAGAAAAATGAATAATATTTACAAAAATAGTAACATTAATGTTGTTAATGTGTTTGAATGTATTAAATGTTTAATAATTTATATTACAGATAATATTGAAAAGTTTCATAAATATTCAAAATTTAGAAAAACTATTATTTGTAATTTAATTGGTAAATTGAATAATAATTTAACGAGTTACACAATAACTAATTTTGAATTGACTTATAATGATATATGATTTTGTAAAAATAAAAGTTTAGTTTTAAAAGTTTTATTTTTATAATATAGTATATATATTTACATGGATGAAGGATTAGAAAAGATTGTTAAAAAACTGAACAAGGTTTTAGAACAGAATAAGAATATTTTAGAAATCTTGCAAGAAATGGAAAAGAAGAAACCTTTAACAAACAGTTATCAAAGTAAAGAAGTAGATAGAACCAATGGTGAATATAAAAATAAGAAACAAACGTATTTAAACAAACTCAACAACAAAGAGATAAAAGAGCCGAAGTCCTCCACTATGGCATTTTATCAAATTGACTATGATGAAGATACGGGGGTTTATTCATAGATAATATTATCTAAATATCTTTAATAATGAACTTATTAGAGATGTTTAGCGGGACAGGCAGTGTTGCCGGTCGCATTCTGTGCTGATACCTTGCTGGGTTCAAAAGAAAACCCCTAATAATAGGTGGCAAGCCCCCTAATGATAGGTGGCAAGCCCCCTAATGATAGGTGGCAAGCCCCCTAATGATAGGTGGCAAGCCCCCTAATGATAGGTGGTAATTAGCAATCCCCCTAATATTAGGTGGCAAGCCCCCTAATGATAGGTGGCAATTAGCAATCCCCCTAATATTAGGTTGCAATCCCTAATTTTGATTGAATTTGGACAAAAAAGTAATAATAATACGGTGTATGTATTTTATGTTGTTATAATATAAATTAACATTGTAAAATCTTATATGTTATAATTATATTAAACTTATGGTTTGTTTCTTAATTTTTATTAATGCCTTAAAAACTACTTAAAGAAATAGTGCCTTAATATAATAAGAGGAAAATGAACGGTGATAAAATCAATAATTATATCAATAAAAAATGCTATGATTGTTGTCACTTCAAAAAAGAAAATATGGAATTGTATAAATTGAATTTACCTAATGAAACAGTGAATAATATTATTAATTATTCAATGGATGAAAAAGTCGAATGTGAAAATTGTAAAACTTGGAGAGATAATCAATTTTTAATCAAATGTCTGTTGGGAATAAAAAGAATAAATAATAGAAATGTAGAAGATGAGATTTTAATATTTCTAACTGTAAATAAAATACCACCTTATGATTATGTTAAACAGTTTCTTAAAATCAGTAAGAAAAAATATGAAATGATTTATGATATATTATGGATGTTGGGATATAGTCAAGAGAAAGGAGAAGATGTTAAAGAAAATATCAAATTATTTATTGAAAGTAAAAAGTTTAATATTCAAAATACATTGAGAGATATTAATATTATTTTTAAAATGATGTATGAAAGAAGAAAGATTTGTCAATTAAATTATTATCCTGTACTGAAATTATAATCATAATATAATTATAACATGTAAAATCTTATATGTTATAATTATACTGTACTTATAGTTTGTAAAGATTGAAATATTTTATTTTTCCTTGATTTGCTTGACTCTTTCAAAGTGCGTTGTTTGAACTTGGTATGCTCTTTTGATTTTTTCGTGCTTTGGCTGTTTGTATTTTATTTTGTTTGATACTCTTCTGATATTTTTTGTTGGTATGTTGCTTTGTTTTTTTTTGATGTGTGTTTTTGAGTTTGTGTTCTTTGATGGTTTTTATTTTTGCTGTTTTGTTGGTATGCTTGTTTGAATTATTTAATGTTTTATGCTTTGATTAAATATTTTGTTGGGGGTTGTTCTGGTTTTTTAGTTGCTTGGTGGTTCTTATCTTGTTTTCTGTGAATTTTGCTGATTTTGTTGTATGCTGGTTGATTATTTGGGTTTGATGTTAGAAGTGCCATTTTATGTATTTTTCCCCCACCCCCCCCCCTCTCCACCCCCACCCACGCCACCTTTGACATCCGCCCGGAGCACGCGGGACCCGTCGCTGGTCTCCAACTCGATGGCCGGCCAGGAGCCGGCTTGGTAGTCCACCTGGGCCAGAAAACCTTGGAGACTCGCGCTTTGTGAAGAAAGAGTGACCTGGACATGGCTAAGGGAATTTGTGTTTGTTTGTCTTTTTGAGGGTACATGTTTTGGGGGTTGTAATTTGGGAAACCAAAGGGAAGCCAAAGGATCATTTTGCAGGCTGGGAGGTCCAATCCCAATGTTCACGCACATCCACAATGGAAGGAACACCCTTAAACATTGGTGGACACAAACAACTGATGCCCACTATATGGTATCCAATGGGGGAAGAAAAAAAAACGACACGGATGTGTGGTCCGCTGATCCCTCGCATGCCTTTGCTAGCATCCGGGCCTCCAGATTCCTGATGCGAGGAGCTTTCCTCTTGATGAAGTCATGCAAATCCTCTGGAACTATCCATCCGATTGGCCATGGACGTTCACGCAAGGTGCAAAGCTCACCGCGGCACGACTGTCAACGCTCGCTCTGCTCGCTCTGCTTGGATTGCTTGGATTGCTTGGCATGTCATGACCACAGGCTTCCGTCCTGGTCTCTCTCCTGTTGAGCGGCATCTGCAATGAGTCGGGCCTGGCAACGCATGGCCCTCATCCAAGGGCTCATTCATCTGCAACCGCTGCATGACTGCTGAGTGAGTCCAAAACCTGCAGTCAAGTTTAAAAGATGGCGCTATTGGACCCCTTTTGCTTCTTTCTCGAATCCGGCCTTTGGAAAGAGCTCCATCACCGGCTCCTACCCCAGTTCGACTCACATGGACGATCTCAGCATCCTATAGTCCGTGCCCTCAAGCTGCGGCTTTATTGGTGAGCGATGGCCAGGATTTTTGAAACGTCTTTCCCTCCAGGCTGCGAACATCCTCCATTCAACTCGGGTCCTCCTCGCAGCACGCCAGGCACTGGCTGGTCAAGTTCTGGAACTCCAGCCCGCTTTCCTTCAGCCTTGATCTGAGCAAAACTCAACACAAAATCCGAGAAACTGAGGAAGAAAACCAATTGCAGCGGCCAACTTTGGCACGCAGCCATCTGCACAATCTTTCCTTCCCACAAATCCATTGCTTCTGATAGGCGAGCGGTTTGCATGAAAAGTGCCATTTACGGGGTTGACAAAATGGCGACTGGCGGCGCACCACCGAAATGCGTCCGAAAAGGGGGCGTAACCAAAACCTCAGTGTGAAATCCGAAACCCACAAGATGACCATGACAAAGCGGAAATTCTCAAAGTTTCACCTGAATGAACCCAGTTCGGCATATCCCCCCATCCCCTCCCTGGCGCCCAGCCCTCGCCTCTGCTGCAGCACGCGGCAGGTCTTGCAGCCCAACTTCTCCGGGTCGAAGCCCTGCGCCCGGCAAGCGCTGTGGTTCGCCTGACTCGCGAGCGGTCGCGAGGGAGCCCCCCCTCCGATGTCTTTGTCGGAGCCCCAACAAGGAGGAACCTAAAGCGAGATTCTGAAAACAAAGGGTGGCTTGGGCACCTGCCGGGGAGTAAGAAACCAAGCAAACGAATACTGAACCAATGCACGTGCCAAGAAGGAAAAAGGAGAACGCAAGCCCGGAAACCAAATGCCCGGTCTCCTTGACTGGCGCGCATTCACCACTGCCAGTGATGGCCGGGCAGCTAGATTCCTGCACTGACCACTCAGCGTGCTTCACAATTCTGTAAAACCCTGTTGCGGGCGCTCGCGTTTCCTTCAATCAATGGCATCAGGGGCTCGAATCGTGACGAGCTGCGGAGGTTCGGGGGCTCATGAAATAAGGGACCAGCACGTTTCTGATGTCAAATGGGCACCTGAACCTCAACATGTACAACAGAAAAGCTGACTCTACCCCAGGAAGACACTTGCCATCTGTCCTGCGCGGCTGCCCACGCCAGCACCACAAGCCCCCTGAAGATGCCCTGCGGGCAGAATGTCGGCTTGAGCCAACAGCCGGAAACTGCCTGCCTGAGCACCTCAAGGTTAGGATGAAATGCGAAATGTCGAGAGTAAAGCCTGTTGGCCTCAAGAGGGTGCACGTCGCCAAACCTCTTGCCACAAGCCTGCAAGCATTGAACCACAAACTGGTCTGCGCGCCTGCGCCATGACGCAGGAGCACCATGCAGGGGGCGCACCCAGAATTGCCAGGAAGTTGCTCTGAGCCAAGTGGCTTGGAGTGCAGCGCAAGGCAAAAGCCAGTCGAACTCGTGGGGATCGCGGCCGAGAGAACCAGGGCTTGAAATCCGAATCCCAACCACCGGGCTCCAAACCACCAATTGGAGGGAAGCCATTAAGCAAAAGGTTCAAACCACCTATCCAAACAACCCATTGGAACAAAGCTGAGAAAAAATCGTCATTAGGACCACCAATCCAAACCACCAATGAATTGGAGGGAAGCCATTCATAGGGCTGTGGGTCAAAACCAATGGTACCATTTTGGGGTAGGCGCACCACCCTTTTTGGTCGGGATTTTAGTGGGGATTGGGATGTTCACTGAGGGGTACGGGATTTTGACCCATGGCCATAGGACGCTGCTCTTCTCTCAGTGAATCACATCTGCGTCCGCGTCTTCCGTCTTCCGCCTGCGCAACTTCCTCCGCCTTCGCGGCCCTCTCCGGCCTGAAACCAGTGGCATAAGTTACGCGCAGACAAAAAGGGGGAGGGCAAGGAATGGCGTTTCAAAAAAAGCGTAATATATGGTTGGTTGAATAATACATGTTTGGTTCAACCAAACATGTAGGCTGCTTTGTTGATTTGGTTGTTCCCAAAAGTCAGTTAAAGGAGGAAGCTAAAGGCTTTCTGCTGGCATGCTTTCACACAGCCCACAACAAGGCATGGCTCTGAGAATCGGCCTGTACATCCGACAACAACTTGATGCGTGGCTTCGCGGGTTTGATCCTTGAGCTGAAACTGAAACAACTCGGCCCACAAAACCATCAGCGAGTTGAACAAGCGGATCTGGTCTCTGAGTCTCGAGACTCAGGTCTCAAGTGACAGTCGACTTGACCGCTGAGGCAAAGACGCTTTGGTCGCCTCCTGACATGTTCAATTTCCATGTCGAGCGATTGTCGGAAAATGTCGTGAGCGACATGTGCTCTTGGGTGGGCAAGCAGCAGTCACTCCCCTGGGTTGACAGGCGGAATTAAACGCCAGAAAACTTGACAAGCGCTTCATACTGCGTCTTCTCCTACTTTTGCTCCAATGGCTGCGCAGTGTCTGCGCATCGAAGGGTCTACGCGGCAAGTTTAACGCTTCAAAGAGGGCCAACCACTGCCAGCGGTTGGCTTCTGAATGTGAGACGAGTCGCCATGTCCAGATTTTTGAAAACACGAGCTGGAAGCGTAGAAACCGGAGACTTCCACACAAAACGACCAGCCGCTGGTCAGGCGGAACTGGTGGGTTTTCCCCGGGCCAGGCCTGCGTGGCAATCTCATCCAAATGTTTCTGGATGCTCTCCAGACGCTCTGTCACCAGGCCCTGGACGAAACCAAAGGCATTCCCCCCCAACCCAAGACGGTGACAATCTCGCGATAAGAATGATATGGTCCTCAGCCTTCGGGAAATGGTTGGAATCCCTCCCCCAGTTCAATTCTTTTAGGGGGTGGGCATGCTAGAACCCGCTACAAGGGTCCTAGGAACGGAGTCAAAGGGCTTGCGATGGTTTGTGGTTAGGCGTGGTTGTCGCATGTCAACAAGCCGGTTGAAAGGATTTCACACCACCACCCAACCGCTAATAATATGGTCCAAGTGCTAACCCCCAGGCTATGGCAAGTTCATGTCAATTTGTTGTGTGCGTGTGTTTTCTTACTAAGGCTGTGTTGAAGCAACCACGGACATGTGCCTGCATTGTTTGATCTACGTAAAACCCTCTGACAGTCCTGTGACCTTTCTCAAGCGACCAGAGAGAAGATGCTGACCGTGATTCGTCACTGGATAGGACAACTTTGAAAGTCAAATACGTAGACTTCAAACACAATCCATCTTTGTGAATCTCTCTGAGCACAGCTGTGCGGCCAATCATGCGGAGGTTGGTCAAGAGTATGCAAAACGTGCGGTTGCTTCTCAAACGGAAGACGGGAAGATACGTGCTGGTTGATTGCAATGACTCTATTCACCCAGCGTGAGCCAAGACGGACAGGCCTTGACCGAGTCCAGGACGTGCATGTCAAAGCCTTGTCGCTCCTCATTGATTCGGAGCAAAGGGGTGGGCTTGGCGAAAATGCTGCCTAGCGCTGTTCTTCGGATTTTCCTTGACGCACTGTTTCCTTGAAACATCATCCAAAAGCGGGTCCCAGTGTGGAGTTTTCCCAATCGGACTTTAACCGTGGTTGGTATTGAAAGGGAAACCGAAGGAAAGTTGCTGCTATCCATTGCTTATGCTGGGGTCCAGCTCCTATTTTAGGCAACACACGGCAAAGTCAAGAATGTCGTCAGATGGGATCCTCCCGTAGGCTTCTGAAACGGCGCACATACGACAAGAACAGAAGACGCACTGCGACACAATCAACACACCAACACACGCAACCGCAAAAATGTGCAAAACCACAAATACCCGAACGTGTCAACTCGCGCACTCAACAAACCAAAACACAAACAGAAACACACAAATGTGCAGAAAGGCAAACACACGAACTCACCAACACAACAACACACCAAGACACAAAACACAAACCACAGACAGACGGATGGACGGACGGACAGGCGGACACATAGAACAAACAAAAACACAACAACCAAACCAAACCAAGTCCAAACCAAACCAAGCCAACATACAAAAAACAAACAAACAAACAAACAAACAAACAAACAAAATAGCTGTTTCCGAAAGCACGCTTCCTGTTTGGTGGAGTGTTTTCAACAATCAGGACCCCTTTTGCTGATGAGTATAGTATAGGATCTCCTCTGAATCAACAAGGGATCATTCATTCTGCTTCCCATCATCCGCCTCTGGCTTCTTGAGCAGCACAGAAGGTGCAGAGGCTTGCAACGCAGGCCTCAGGCAATACGCCCATTCTGGTCTTTTCACTCGAGGTTCCCTTTGGACTCAAATGAGAACCGTGGAAACTGCAACTCTATGGACTCAACAAGAGAGGTTCGGGCAGGGGGAAACCTGGGTTCAGCTGGGCCTCTAAGGTAGCAATCACCACTGGGCTGAGGATGGGCTTGTCGGAAGGTCACATCCGATTTGGTGCGACGATGGCCAGCGGAAATTACAAACTTGAACCTTGCCTGTTGAACTGCCAGCCTTTGAGCACCTTTTGCCTGTAGGGACAGGACATCTGTCCAGGACTGCTCATATTCGATTTGACCTTGGGAGCCCGTATGCGCGCCCCACAAGAAGCCAGCCATGATCTCATGGGGCTCCAGTTTAACCACCCAACCTCTGTTTCAAGCTGGGCGTACTGCTCTGCGCCCAAAGCGGTGACCTGCTTCATCAGCCTTGGAGCGAATCAGTCTGGGTCTGAGTCAGGAATTGCATGCCGTGGGAGGTCTAAACACGAAGCCTGGGAGCATCCTGAGGGCGTGCATGCCCACCTGTAGCCCGACCACTCCCATATACCGAATGGGAACAAGGGCTGGGAGGGATCCATACTCATATTCGGTTTCCGTGGTGGCTGGACAAACCTGGGAGCCCGAGTGGTGGTAAATTGGCAATGCGCCTTGGTGGTTCTTTACACCGCCGAGTGCAGCGCTTGTCACACAGCTTCTTGGCTTCCTTGGCGCTACCATTCGCCTCGTTGCCCTGCTCAATCAGCACCTGCGAGCAAGATCCAAATAACGGAATGATTGTCGGCCAGTCAAGCGGTGGGAGTACCATGCTCGTTAAGTCCTCCCTCTAAAAAGCAGAGTTTTCTGCTTGCGACTGTGGGTCTTGGCTCAGCTCCGTGACCTTTCTCTGACCAACTCTCGCGTCCAGATTCCGCCGCTCCCCAAAACACCGCCGTCTGCCTTGAGCATGCCTTCCATGATGTCCCTTGGCCATTCCAGCATTCTCCCAACCCCATGCCCTCAGATGCCCGCGCTCAGCTGCGCACGTGTACTTGGTCTGCTCCTTGATGTGTTGGTCGCGGCGCCTGGAGCTGCCAGCCCCTAGCCCCAAACCGCGACGAATCGATCGCGCGAGTGGATCGATCCTCTTCAAAGACACCCCGTCGCTCTCCATGGCCGCATGGGCCTGGCACATAGCTCTCCAATTCAGCTCGGGAGGGGGGGGAGGGGGCGACCATGTCTCCGGAGCATTCTGCCATTTTGACCATTCCAAAACCTGGGGGTTCCTTGACTGCATCGCTTCTCCCAAATGAGCTCGCCATGAGATGAGATGGAGATCCCACTTGCCGCTTTCGTCAGCCACGACTTCTACCCTGAACTGTCACGCCGCCCCAGGCGGGAAAGTCACCTTCGGACTCCAGTCCGCCTGCTCGCAGTCGGCCAGGAGACCTTTGGCCTGCTGCAGTTCCTCCGCCTTCTTGGCGGCGACCTCCTTCGCCTGCAGTGAGTACTCAAAACCGATCGATATTTAAATGGCTGTGGGTCAAAAATTAGACTACCAGGGGACCACAGGTGTCAGTCCATGTTTCTATTTACCAGGGTTCCATGTTGGGTACCCATTTTTGACCCACAGCAAAATGGTCTACCCATCTGGAACCATGCAAGGAATGTTACATCTACCCGGGTTGTGAAGTTGGAAGGCTGCGCACCAGAAACAAAAGAAGACCTAGGCTGATCTAGGAGGATGTTTCTAAAGAATGTTGAGTATGTTCTCAGGAAGCCAAGAGCTCCACCCAAACTTAGTCTGTGCCCCGCGGTCTGCTCTCCAAATGCATTCATTTACCAGTATACCTAATAAAAACCAATCCCTTGAACAGCCAAAGAGAACATGTGTCATTACCTGCACCTAGTTGCGGCTATCTGACAAAAATCAACCGCCACCCCGGGGCCTGGGGTCGAAACATGTTTTTGGATCGCGTACATGCCCTCGCCGTTTCCCCAAGCAACAGGAATGGGAGAAAGCACCGGTAGTTTGTCGGACTTGTGGCGTTGAAAACATCGCTTTAAAGCTGCTGTAGTATGTAAGTATCGGTTCTATCGTACCCTTCGAGCTGGGGTCGGCTGGTCACTTTTTGGAAGCCGAAAGCATATCTTTCAGGTTCCGAGTGACAAGGAACCATGTTCGCGACCTTCCCTGCGAATGCCATCTACCCTCGTGACCGTTAGAGACAGCCGAGCAAAACATTGAAAGGGCAGTGTGCCTCCTTTGTTGCTTCAAAAACAAAAGTTCCAGCCATTCAATTAAACCTCGGGTGCCTCTTTTGGCGTTATGTGTCTGCCTCTTTTTGCGTTACTTGTATGTCGCTTTTGCCCTGCCCTCGCTTACTGATGTCACACGCCTCGGTCACGACACTTGTGGCCGATGCCATCCGCGCCTCTGCGGCGGGCGGGGCGGATTTTTCTCAAAACGAGAGAGCTTCGGTTGAGAGAGGGTCACACCGACTTTGAAAGCGGCCTCCGACAAGAATGTTGCACAACTTCGACAATCTGCGGATCTCCACGACAGGTCGCGGCTTTCAACTTGTCTGGGGTCAACATGACGTGCCAGGCGCCCTGGTGGTGAAAAAGATTGCCAAGTCGCCGAGTGGCTTCGCATGCTATCACACCAGTCCGTGACGTGAAAGGCCCCCGCCTTCTCCGACTCCATCTCCGCCTCCAGCGAACTCGCAGACTTCTTGGCCTCCTCCACCTTGTCGTGGAGCCTAGCAAACAGTCACATCCAAGTGAACCGGCTCCGCGGTCAAAAGGGGGCCGAACCCTTGCACCAATCCGTTGTGTATATTGCTATGAAAGGGGGTACCAAAGCATTGATGCGCACAGCTTCCGCATCAAAAAAATCCGAGTGGCCATCATCTTGGCTTCCACTCCCGACGCCACATACTTGGCAACCACTCTCTGTTGTGTACTCTCCCTCTTTTCCTGAAGTCTGCGATGACGAGAACAAACTGCTGGAACAACCCAACCACAGTCTCCACAGTTCCAAAAGGTCCTCACAAATATTCCCACGGGTGACAAAAGGTCAGCTGCCGGAGCGGATCGAACGATTCCACACAATCCGCCTGCCCGCCATGTCCTGCAAAGCCTCTAAGATGAAGCCACAGGTCCTCAGCATGGCTCAAGAGAAGGCAGTCGTCTTCTATTTGCAACCATCTCCCGGTACCGGTACCGATACCGGTGCCGGTACCGGCTCGTTTTCTGGCGAGAAAGGAACCCCACATCGGCCCCTGATCTAGGAAGTCCCCCAACTGGTATGTTGGCTCCATGTAGAAAAGTACACACGGCGGGAGTGTCTCAAGCGGTTTGGAACGATATGGGACTGCGCGAAAAATCGAATAACAAGGGTCCTCAGCCTCCTCTCGATTGTGACGCTTTCCCATGCCTGGATGTGTTGACAAATGCACCGAGCGTCCCTTGCTACGTTCCTGGTACAAGTTAGGAGTCCACATCTCTTTCAGGTCTTACGCCTGTCTTACGCCGAACCTCCGGAGCTTCCCAGAGCCAGCAAGGCTAAGGTCTTCGCTGAATCTGGGCCTTGTGTCTGTTCTCGGCCACAGTGGACAGTGCTGCAGGCGCCTCAGTCGAGCTTCGCACGAAGCCCGAAGCCAAAGGTAGGCGCTATTCGAAATTGAAGATCGCCCTTGATGTTTCCAAAATCCTGTGGCATGTTCATTCTCAAGCCTCCTTCCCAGTCCTTCCCATTACCACGTGGAAGGGATGCGCGGATCCTGAAGCTCCAAAATTGGAACCGCTCACGACGTGTCTGCGCCATCCCCGCTTCCCACTTCGATGTCAAACTCCCATCACACCTCTCCAAGGCTCCAGCTCCATCTGCAAGCATGCAGCGAGCGGACTCCGGCACCTACATATCCAGCGCCGGGGCGCTCCCATGTATGTGCAAATATGTAGTGTGTATGTACGTATGTACGTATGTACGTATGTACGTATGTACGTATGTACGTACGTACGTACGTACGTACGTACGTACGTATGTATGTATGTTTGTATGTTTGTATGTTTGTATGTTTGTATGTTTGTATGCAACGCAACGCAACGCAACGCAACGCAACGCAACGCAACGCAACGCAATGCAATGCAATGCAATGTAATGTAGTGTGGTGTAATGTAAGGTAGTATGTATGTATGTATGTATGTACGTATGTATCTATGCATCTATGTATCTATGTACGTATGTATATAGAGATATACATACAAAAATGTACATGTAGGCAGGTAGGAAGAAAGGCGAGTAGGTAGGCAGACATGCAGGCAGGCAGGCAGGCAGGCAGGCAGGCAGCAATGCACATATGCATGTGCATGTATGCATGTAGGTAGATGTACGTGTGTATAGATCAAGTAAAGAATGTAGGCATGAATGTATCCATGTATCAAAGTGTCTACGAGTGTATGTATGTATACATACACATATGTTGCATGCATTTTGCTTCATGCATGCATGTATGTATGCATGCATGTATGTATGTATGTATGTATGTATGTATGTATGTGCGTCTGTATGTCTGTATGCCAGTATGTCTGTATGTCCGTCTGCCTGTCTGCCTGCCCTGCCTGCCTGCCTGTATGCATGCATGTATGTGTGCAGTGTAGTGTAGTGTAGCGTAGCATAGTGTAGTGGAATTTAATGTAATGTGACGTAATGTAATGCAATGCAATGTAATGTAATGTAATGTAGTGTATATCCATGTATGCACGCATGCACGTATGCACGTATGCATTAGATCATGTACGCATGTATTCATGTATGCATGTATGTGTGTATGTTTGCATCTATGTTGCTTTGCGCAGCATCTATGTATCTATGTATAGTATTATGTACCTATGTATCTATGCATGTAGGTCAGTGGGTGAGTATGTAGGTACGTTGCTATTTAGGTGTGTATGTTTAAGTTGAGCCAGTGTTCTGGCCCGTGGCACAGATTCAATATCAAAAAAGCTCATGCTGGCAGAAACAGTGATTGTATGCCTCAAGGAAAAAGGACACAATTTAATTGTTAAGAGAATGCAGACAGAGGTAACGGTAGTAAACGCCAAGTACGCTCAACTTATCGCGCTGAACGCGTGGAGCTCCGCTGTTCTCTTGTGCTCCCAAAAACATCGATCGCCTCGGAAGCCAAGCAGCCATCTCGCAAGGCCTCGGCATTCTCTCCACATCCCGCTGCCCTGCTTTGGGTTACACTGGCCAACTCAGGCCGGTGGAATTGCAGATTACAACATCACACGACCTCATGCTCGTGTCTAGGATGCCGACTGACACAATCGTGTTGACCTTGCTCTTCACGCCTGCGCCACCTGAGCAACAAGCTTTGCATGGGTTTGTCTCAAAATCCATGTGCTGGCCTCCTTGTGGTTCACTTGCTCTTCAAGCCAACCCGGGTTGACCCGCAAACTGACACACCCACGCAAGGGGAGCATGTCACTTGCCCGTGTTTCACCAAACAAACACTTAGAACGAACCTCTTCAGTCTTCGCCAGCAAATCCCGTTCTGCATGCAAATCCCAACAAATTGTTCAGGTCCCTCAGTAAAAAAAAACTCCCTCATGGTTTCTGAACCAAAAGCTGAAATAAGAACCACACGCTTTTGGCCCACCGCGCGTCCCAGGGCAATGTCACGGAAGTGCCCATCGGACCAATGTGCTTTCAACCTGGCCTAAAAGGGAGCTATGCAATGAAAACCCATCAGCAAACCCCTCGCTGCTTTACGAGGTGTCCCCAACTTGATCTGGAAAAGCAAAATACAACGGCGGTGAAGGGAAGCAACGAAATGAACCCGGGGTCCCCAAGTTCCCAAATATTGCTCCAAGGGGGGGTCAAAATAGGTGGCCCAAAAATGGTGGCGTTCCTTTTAGTTTCCCGTGCACCCCCCCCCCCCCCGAAAAACCAAGTACCCTCAAAACACACGCGCGCACACACACACACACCCTTTTGGGAGTTGACCCCCCCGGGCGAATTTGCGCCAAGCTCGCCGCGGAAGCGCTTCCAGGCAGCACCTAGCGGTTCACTCGCGAAGGCAGGTAGGTTCCAAAGACCCGGCGGAAGAAACATGGGCAATTTCTTTGTTTAGGGAAATCCCTTTTGCTTAGTACGGAGAAACCGAAAAGGGAACCCACAATTTCGGGGGATCCTTGACAAACCCATGGCTCCCCAACAGCCTGCGTTTCCTTTTGAGGTTTGGTCATCTGTCAGAGGCTCGGAGCAAACCCCTGAAACTGGTTCCGAATCTGGCATGTTTCAGGGTGCTCGCCAAAGTACCGACTCGCAGATTGCTTTTGATAACCCTCTCATACTCTTTGCACCACACCACACAAGCCAATCAGTGGTTTACAGCAGGCGCCGATCCTATGTGCCTTCAGACTGCCCAACGCTCGTCACATGCTGGCAGCTTTAAGGGAACCAGCCAACGGAAGCGGATGAGACTTGGCCAATGTGGCGTCGGGCGTCGCATGCCAAAGGATGCATCGCTGGACACTGAGAAGGAGAACCTCCTAAAACTTGGGATGTTGTCAAGGAAGGAGATGATGTTTGCACCCGCAAACCACCAGCTTCATCTCAAGAAATTGCCCAGAGCACCAAGGAGCACGGATTCTCCCCCGGCCCTCGGGCCTGCCGGAGCGGCTGCACGCTTTCCCATGACGCCTCACAGCTTCAGCTTGGCCCCTCGGCCCTACGAAGGATATGGTTCAAAATGGGTGCGTGTTTGTGTGTGTGTGTGCTTTTTTTGCGGGGTGCCCATTTTTGGGGGTTGGTTTGAAGGGAAGCCCAAAGGAAACCAACTGTTGGGAGCTCCACTGTTCTGAGACAAACCCAAATGGTCCTCTCTCTGTGAGGGTGCTAAAAAAGAAAAACACCAAGAAGAAAATAAGCGCTAAGCCATGCTTTCAGGAGGCCAACTTGTTTCGCACCCAGCCGAATGACAACTCCGCGAAAAACTACAAGAGACCAATCCTTTAGAACAAAGTACCTGGCTCTCTCCTTCGCCGTGAGGCCAACTTGCCAACCTTGCGGATTTCAAACGTGCGGCCATGCCACCTGCAAGAGGAAGCGGGGCTCCGCAACTGAAACTGATGAGGCTAAACGGCCAGCGGTGAAAGCAGCGGGCCAGTGCGAGCTCTATGTGCAAGCGCGGCAATTCCGAGGGTGCCATTGAAGCCCTTCGTTGACCTGTTCAGCTAGGCTCTTCACCTGCAACCAGTGTTTGTGCCTGCCTGGCACTACTGAGTCTTGTCATCTCAGCATCCAAACTGATGGCGCATCCTTAACAACGACCGTCGGGGCTTTGCGAGGCTTCCCACCTCCGGCGGTCTGTCCAATGGAAAACGTACTCGATCTCCAGGACAGACCTCAGCGGAACTGTCAGCAACTTACTGCGGTGCGACCAAAGGTCCAATTTGCAGGCAGCGTAATGACGGCAACTAATCAGAGGCTCCCAAAAAGTAGATGTGCGCTGCCCCAAATTAAATGGGGAACTGCCTCTGCTTCTTTTTGAAGCTCTTTTCAATCTTTAGAAGAAAAAAATGAAAAAAAGAAAAGAAAAAAACAACTACCTGCAAATGACCACGACTCCTCCTGCCCAAATCTGTGCGGTCCTGTTTCCGCCTGAGCGCTGGCAAAGGCGAGCGCACAAATAATCGGACTGCCAGAATATCTGCCCGGATGCCATTCCTCCAAGATGCAGGAATGCCATGCATGTAGAAGCGAGCAGTCGAACTGGCGCATCACGCTGCGGTGGATCCACACGAGCTTCTGTCAAAGCATATCATTCAGAATTCAACGCGTCCACATTTCCGAAAACAAACTTTAGTCCATCACAAAGCATGGTCTTGACAGGAGCTCACACTTAACCATGCACCGCTTGCGAGTCTTAAGCGAGGGCCCTCGCTTGATTTCCGCGTGCATCAGCCCTGCATGAGCTTAATTTGCATGATGTGCTGAATTACAAATTTCCAGGTAAGCGAGGGCCCTCGCTTGATTTCCGCGTGCATCAGCCCTGCATGAGCTTAATTTGCATGATGTGCTGAATTACAAATTTCCAGGTCTTCTTTGGCGTTGTCTTGCGAATTGGCCTCATCTCGCCGACCGCACACAACAACCAACCAACCAAACAAACCAAACCAAAGAAAACCAAACCAAACCAAGCCAAGCCAAACCAAACCAAGCCAAGCCAAGCCAAACCAACCCACCCACCCACCCACCCGCCAACCACCCACCACCGACAACAACAACAACAACAACAGCGACAGACAGGGAGGCAGCCACGCACCAACGCAAGCAAACAAACGAACGAACGAACCAACCAAACAAAACAACCGAACGAACAGACAAACAAATAAACAACCAAGCAAGCAAGCAAGCAAGCAAGCAAGCAAGCAAGCAAATAAAACAGCGAGGCAAACAGGAAAACAAACAAACAAACAACAAAAAGAAAAAGAAAACAAGCAAAACAACAAATAGACAAACAGAAACACAACCTGTGGGTATTCCACCTGAAAGTGGGAGCTGTGCTTGAGGAAGCTGTCTGCTTCCCAAAGATTTGCACGCAATTTACCTTGCGTATCCCTTTGACATGGGGTCAGCCAAAAAGGCGTGAATGGCCCTCTTCTTTGGATATCCTACATAGCGCACATTCCGGAGACGTTTGAGGTAGTGGTGTGTTGAGTACCGATTTGCCGCCGCGGCGCTGCTTGGTCCCTCGAAGCACCAAGCGCTCCTCGGCCCTCGGCGGAAGCGCCAGGGCCACAGTGCCCGTCGAAGCCGTTTCTGGCATGGCCTCGAGGGCCTGAAGTGCAATGGTCGTGGGGGCCTCGAGGGCCAAGGGCTTGACGTCGCAAATCTCCGGCAGGTTGCCCGCGGGAGGCTGCTTGCCCGTCCTGGGAGAGGCCTCTGTGGAACCTTGAGCCCAACATGCGGAGCTGAAGGCATGCTGCTGTTGCTCTTGTTGCTGTTGTTATTGTTGTTGCCGATGCAGTTGTTGGTTGTTGGTTGTTGGCTGTTGCTTGCTGGCTGTTGCTTGTTCGTTGTTGGTTGTTGGCTGTTGGCTGTTGGTTGTTGGGTGTTGGCTGTCGGCTGTGGGCTGCCGGTTGTTGGTTCTTGGTTGCTGGATGCTGGTTCTTGTTGTCGTTGCCGTTGTCGTTGTCGCTGTCGTTGTCGTTGTCGCTACTGCTGCTGATGCTGCTGCTGCTGCTGTTGCTGTTGCTGTTGCTGTTGCTGCTGCTGCTGCTGCTGCTGCTGCTGCTGCTGCTGCTGCTGCGGCTGTTGTTGTTGTTGTTGTTGTTGTTGTTGTTGTTGTTGTTGTTGTTGTTGTTGTTGTTGTTGTGGTTGTTGTTGCTGCTGCTGCTGCTGCTGCTGCTGCTGCTGCTGCTGCTGCTGCTGCTGCTGCTGTTGTTGTTGTTGTTGTTGTTGTTGTTGTTGTTG
>CAUJNA010000143.1:155466-189326 GCA_963377175.1 Effrenium voratum | reverse complement strand
ACAGACAGACAGACAGACAGACAGACACACAGACAAACAGACAGACAGACAGACAGACAGACAGACAGACAGACAGACAGACAGACAGACAGACAGACAGACAGACAGACAGACAGACAGACAGACAGACAGACAGACAGACAGACAGACAGACAGACTGAAAGACAGACAGACAGACAGACAGACAGACAGACAGACAGACAGACAGACAGACAGACAGACAGACAGACAGACAGACAGACAGACAGACAGACAGACAGACAGACAGACAGACAGACAGACAGACAGACAGACAGACAGACATACAGACAGACAGACAGACAGACAGACAGACAGACAGACAGACAGACAGACAGACAGACAGACAGACAGACAGACACAGACAGACAGACCGACAGACAGACAGACAGACAGACAGACAGACAGACAGACAGACAGACAGACAGACAGACAGACAGACAGACAGACAGACAGACAGACAGACAGACAGACAGACAGACAGACAGACAGACAGACAGACAGACAGACAGACAGACAGACAGACAGACAGACAGACAGACAGACAGACAGACAGACAGACAGACAGACAGACAGACAGACAGACAGACAGACAGACAGACAGACAGACAGACAGACAGACAGACAGACAGACAGACAGACAGACAGACAGACAGACAGACAGACAGACAGACAGACAGACAGACAGACAGACAGACAGACAGACAGACAGACAGACAGACAGACAGACAGACAGACAGACAGACAGACAGACAGACAGACAGACAGACAGACAGACAGACAGACAGACAGACAGACAGGACAGACAGACAGACAGACAGACAGACAGACAGACAGACAGACAGACAGACAGACAGACAGACAGACAGACAGACAGACAGACAGACAGACAGACAGACAGACAGACAGACAGACAGACAGACAGACAGACAGACAGACAGACAGACAGACAGACAGACAGACAGACAGACAGACAGACAGACAGACAGACAGACAGACAGACAGACAGACAGACAGACAGACAGACAGACAGACAGACAGACAGACAGACAGACAGACAGACAGACAGACAGACAGACAGACAGACAGACAGACAGACAGACAGACAGACAGACAGACAGACAGACAGACAGACAGACAGACAGACAGACAGACAGACAGACAGACAGACAGACAGACAGACAGACAGACAGACAGACAGACAGACAGACAGACAGACAGACAGACAGACAGACAGACAGACAGACAGACAGACAGACAGACAGACAGACAGACAGACAGACAGACAGACAGACAGACAGACAGACAGACAGACAGACAGACAGACAGACAGACAGACAGACAGACAGACAGACAGACAGACAGACAGACAGACAGACAGACAGACAGACAGACAGACAGACAGACAGACAGACAGACAGACACACACACACACACACACACACACAGACACACACAGACACACACAGACACACACAGACACACACAGATACACACAGATACACACAGATACACACACACACACACGCACACACACACACACACACACACACACACACACACACACACACACACACACACACACACATCTTCAGGAGCCCAACAAAACTAATACGGAACCAGCCAAAAATGCAAACTTTCGCGAGCGCCTCCAGGGGGAGTCGGGAGTAAGCAACGCGACCCAGGGGTGATTTCTGTTTATGACTTGTGTAGAAGGACGCCCAAAGGATGCCAGGTTTATAACAAATAATAACAAATATATCACCCTCGCTATGTCCAAGCAGTTTCGGTCTAGAAAAGCGGCAAGCGCTGTTGCCTTACGACTTTGGTCGGTAGCAGGCAAGTAGTGGTAGGGAGGCAAGGAGGATAGCCAGGGATGGTGCGCCCGCTGCGTGCCAAGCCATGCATGGATTTGCAATAGATCACAGGAAACCAGGCTCCTTGATTAAGTCTAGGACGGTCTAGGCTGCGCCGTCAAGGGCTGAGCTAGCTTGCCGCTTGTTGCTCAGCTGTTGCGTTTCAGGATCAAAGTTTGGCCCAGTCGCCTGACGCTGCCCAGAAACCGCGTGCAGTTGCTCCCTTTGGGCGACCCTCACCCTCCAGGCGCAAAACCAAGGTTCAACTCACTGCGCTGTGCGCGCCCGAAAGCCCAGCGGGCCCGAATCACACGCGGCATGAAGGCAACTGTGCCAGAAGATCCTCTGTGGCTTATGCGCCCTCATTCGGAAACCCACACGCCCCTCCAACAAAAATCAAGCAACCTCGAAGGTGCGCTTGGGGAATGCTGGCTTCAATCAAAAGAACGTTTACCAGGGGTTGAGGATCATGGTACTGGCATAAAGCTTCTTGAAAGCACATGCCTGGTTGCCAAAACGTGGGAACCCTCCAAGTAGCTAGAGTCATGCTAGTTCTGTTTCACACTCCCCCTGCGAAGATGCCTAGTTTTGACACATCGACGCGTGTCCCCCATGCTAATCTCTGGTCCTTGCTTCCAGATGATTTGTCTGGATGACAAAGCAACGCTCTGCGCCGGTATGCAGCGTGAATTGCCGCCCACGACGTGCCACGGGGAACCCCCAGCATGGCATAGTCCGCGTCCGACTCGCAGTCGGTCGTCATTTGGACGAGCACCGCCGCTTGCCCACAACCAGGGCAGGCCATCTTCGGGTCCAAACTGTTGTCCTTTCGCAGGCAGCGAGTGAGGTAGCCGCACGATTGCAGGATGATAAGCATGTGATATCTCTCCCTCTAATGTAAGAGTCATGGGTTGGGAATCATTCGAACAGAGATCAGCTCATCTGCATGGGACATGTTAAGCAATCCCTCAAGAGCGTTGCCCCCTTGTTAGAAGATTGGAGGAATCCAAGCCAAGTCAAGCTTGACCGTGCTTCCTGCTAAGCAAGCCTAGGCAAACAGGAACAAATCAGGCGAGCTCAACTCCCTGCAAAGATCATCCAGGACAATCTCAGGCTCAATGTGAGTCCCCAGTAAATCACCAGGGGTTATCCTGATGGGATCGAAGTTCCCTCCAGGTTGTCTCACTCACCTGGCCAAGGCCATGAAGGGCTGAGTTAAAGAAAATGTGCCCGGGCAACATGATGAGTTGTCCATTTGCGCAACATGACGCAAACACGATTGCTAAAAAGGGCTGGAACCCACAAAAACCGCCTCCCCCCCATGCGGCTGCGTCTCTTCGAGACATAAAAATAGGTCTTCTTTGCAGCTGCCGCAGATCTTGTTTCCCCCGCAGCAAATGATCTCATGTGAGGCCGGCCGCCCGCAGGCGCAAGACATGGCCACAGGAAGCCACACTTAAACGTTGAGGAGTAGCAAACCCCTTGTGTGAAAGCTCTGTCACTTCAGTCTGTCAAGGGCTCTTTGGGACTAACACCCAATTCAATGTCAAGCTACAGCAAGGGCCAATGGGGTCTGGACAGTGCTTGCCTTGCCTTGTTTGAGGCAGGATCAGTGCAGCCGTGTTGCAGCTTGTTTCAAGGGCCAATGATGGCGGCCAATGCTCTTGAAGGTTCCATCTTGCAGGAACGCCACTCGTTGAAATCTGTCAACCAAATGGCTCGCAAAGAGGAGCGCTAGCCAATCCAAGCCATCTCAGCCGACAAGCGCTTTGGTAGCTGTCCAATGACAGCTAAATTCGGGGGGAGCCTATCTCCCGACCTGGCGCGGGCAGAAGGATCCATGCTGAAGGGGATGATCCGAAAAAGACAGCACAAAAGGCTCCGCAAGGTTTGAAGGGAAACGAATAGGAAACCACCCATTTTGAGGGTCCCCCTGCTTTGACACATAGCCAAAAGAAGTGGAACCTTCCGCAACTTGGGCGCCCACATTCCCAAGGGCATATCGCCAAGTGCCGCCTCAGGACACCCAACTTGCCAGCGTGGGGGATGGGGTGGCACTACCTCCTGGACCACATGCAATTTGTCGTTTCAGTATATTTGCATAAATGTGCATATCTGCAGCACGCAAGTCACAAGGCCGTTTTCAGCCGGCCAAAACGAGAGCCTGTTTTCTGCCTGCCTTTGCTCCCGCCAAGCTGAGGCTCCTGCGCAGAACTCCGGCTTTGACCAAAAGCCATCCTTGTCTGCGTCGTACTTGTAGAACCTAGCGGCAAGATTGCCCTAGGCTCGCAAACAGTACATCGCAAGCCTGTGATGCTCGACTTAACCCAAGCCGGGACACTGTCAGGTCCTTGTCAGTTGGTTGCAAGTTTGGCTCAGAGCCGAGCAAACAACTTGCCTCTGGCTACCTGAACTTGGATCAATGATTCTGTCGATCAGTGCCCGCCGCAAGTACCCAACGGATCGAAACGATACGCAACAGCACGGAGAGCCTCATAAAAGTGCCGATAATAATGATAATAGTAGCAATAATATACAATACAACTCATAAGAGTAACAGTAATCCCAAAACAAACTTTGGCGTGACATACCACTGCTTGGGCGGGCAGTTCGAGTGGAATTCCTCCAAGCGGCAGTCTGGGGCGCACGCCAGTCCACCGGGGCCAGCTTCACCACGTGCAGGCGCCGGATGACGCGCTGCCAAAGAACCTGAACATCTGCAAATGGCACTGATCTAAATGGGAATCGTCGTATCCAGTTCCTGGCCCATGGCTCCAGAGCCGTCTTGTCGAATTTATGTGGTGAGGCCACGTGGCTTGCCATGCCATCGGGCACAGTCCATTGTCACCAAGCTTTTCAAACTGGGA
This sequence comes from Effrenium voratum, assembly GCA_963377175.1. NCBI lineage: Eukaryota > Dinophyceae > Suessiales > Symbiodiniaceae > Effrenium > Effrenium voratum. Next base: position 184,585 of record CAUJNA010000143.1, on the reverse strand, counting down.
GGCACCCAGTTGCGCCCGAACCCCCACTCTTCCCCCCACCCGTTCACTGAGCTTCTTCGTGAACCGCCACAAAACAGAGTAGGTAATTCCCGATGTGGTTGGGGTGAATTCAACGAATGCGGAACCTGGCAACACACGATTCACGCAAACAACCCTCCCCCTTTCTGGGTCATGCTTTGCATACAATGCCAGAAACTGAGGAATGCAGGGACTGTATAGTTGCGCTTTGGACACCTCAGTTGTGGCTAGTAGCACCCATTCTTGGAAACGAAACTTGAAAAACGAAAAGTAAACCCTTCTTTACGATACCTCATGTATCACGACCAGCTTGTATGAGTGTCGGTGAGACTGATTGTTTCGTCGACCCCGTCACCTCTGATTGAGCAGAATTATCTTCCGTTCTCAGACCACAAATACTACCCTGGGGCGATGTCACATGCTTGTTGCATTGAGACCACATCCAACTACGGAGATGTTTGAGGAGCCACAATGGATGTCAACTTGTGCACCCCGCTCCATGGTAATGAGGTTCACCCACTTCCCTTGCCACACCCCCTACCCATGCCTGGAATTGCTCCTCCGTGAGCGCCCCGCGGTCTGCCTCCAGTACAGACCTGCCAGTCGCCGTTTCTTGCCCATCCGAAGACCCTTTTTTTTGACGGGCCTATGGTGACCGCGACCCCTGCACTCAGACTCTGAAGGGCAGCGAAACGGCGTATGAAGTCATGGACCCAGAGTTGGGAACTCATGTACCCGATCCCTTAGTTGCCTGTTCTCCCACTGAACATGGCCCTCTTAACGCCCTGGGGGTCATGTTCTGTGCCTATGAAGCACAAGTGCAGGGCATCAGTGCCCATTGGCATCAGTGCTCATTTGCTGGAATGGCTATGAACACAAGAAAGCACAAGGGGTGCATCCATGCGCCAACTGGCTTTGCACCCCTTGTTGGTGACCGGTTGAAAAAGAAACCAATATGACACCGCCCATCCTGTGTGAGAGAGAAATGTGATCGGCTTGTTTGTATGGCTGTGATTCGTACAGTATGGGTCCCTAGTAACATGCTGAGATAGCGGCAAGCCATGTGCTCCAGGTGCCAGCACGCTGGTTGGATCGTCCTGGCATTGGAAACGTCTGACGGCGCATGGCACTCTCATCGATTCTGGTACTTTGCCCATGCAAGACTGACTGTCCGGACTGATGCAAGCTGACTGTTCACTCCTGCCAGCCGACCGCCAGCTCGATGTAACCGGCCAAAGTCTGCCTAAAGCGGGGACATGGCACTCATCATTTTGACGACTGCCAAAACCTCTCAAAGATTCTTGTTTTTTACACGTCTCACCCTTTTGTGGCTTGACACGAAGCCATCGTCTATAAACCGGAAAAAAGCAGCCAGCTCTGACTCAGAGCCAGGCCCACGATGCAAGGGGAAGTTGCCCTGAACCTCGGAGTCTGGGCTACCTCATCTCACCAGGGGTTTTACGAACGACTTCATGAACTTATCAGATATACCCGCGAGGGACCTGCACCTTCCACATGACCTGGACCTTGCAACTGAGCAGGCAAAACAGTTTGCGCGCCAAAAAGGATGGCTTGTTAGGGCTGGTCAATGCTGATTAGTGCTTCCTGGGGCTGGTTAGGGCCGGTTGGAGCCGGTTTTAGGTCAGCATATGTAGAGTAGAGTTCGCATGTCAAGTTGGTCTCAGGTAACCCGCCGGGTGAAAACAAGAAGAGTAGCAGCGCCAGAAGACCCGCGCAAGCAGAATCACGGAAGCCGGCATCAGACAGGGCCCGATGTGTAATTGAAAGGCACGTTCCTTGTCCAAGAACCTGGGAATAAAATCTGAACCGTTTAGGGTCATGAGTAAAGAACCAAAACTGGAAACCCAACAGTAACAGGTCGAAAGATTGGTTGCGGACAACAATGTCTAACTTGTCTCAAACGTAAATGCTTGCCTGGAAATTGCGCCGGTGACTTGCAGATATTGCAATATTATCCCAGCAAGGTTCCTATATGCGATGTTGTTCATATCCCACTAGTGATTCGGCTCTGGTCATCTCAATGGTGTGTTCGCAACCTACCATTAGTTTACATTGTGTCATTAATTGTTTAGTCCTTTTTATCGCAAATATTTTGATAATAACTCACCAGTGGCCAAGAGTGATTCAGGAGTTGCTCAATTATACCCCAAGAAACACTTAAGCTATGGCTCTGGCAAACAAACCCAATCCCAAACAAGAAACACATGCTAGATCTTTTATAAATGGGAACCAACATGCAACAAAGAAGTTGCTCCCCTGCTTTTGACACGTAATGGTCACGGCCATCTTCATGCCCTCGCAAGCAAGAAAGTCACACTAGCCATGGCGACTATAGTGATCAGCTACTGCCGGAGTATCAGTTCACATTGTGGCTTCAGGTCCTAAGTTCGTGCCCGAGGCCCCCCACTCGCGCTGTGCGGGACCTCAGCTACGAACACTCCGTACCCGCATTCACCCGATCCATCTGTCAACAGCCCCTCAATGAACTCAGCGAGTTCGCAAACAAAGCCTACTAGACCTCCTTCAAATGTGAATCGGGATCGATTCAAGTGACCTTCTCAAAAATACCCCGAGTAAAAGAATGCCGAACATGAAACTCAGCCCTCACAGTCATTTTGGGATAAATTGCTCACTTTCATGAATTCGGCGCAATGCCGGTGCAGATTCCCCAAGGGTTCATGACCATGCCCGCCAACCCCGGGATGCGTTTTTGACTTGGGCACAGAGCTCAGCCAGTGATCACAAACAAACAAACGAACAAACACAAACAAACACCCCCGCATAAACAAACAGACAGACAGACAGACAGACAAACAACCAAACAAGCAAACAAAGGCACAAGGACCAGGAAGTGAGCCGCTACACTCTTTCCAACAACAGTCCGATGGCACAGGCCACCCCGCGACAGGAGCTGCGTCAACGGAATGCGAGCCTCCCCCACGAGGCCAATCTGCTCCTTTGAAAGCCACCGTGTTGGTAGCGAATACAAGTGCGCACACACGCACACACGTCATTAATATATTTATAAACACATACATACATTTATACATACATTCAAACGTACACACACACACACACACACACACAATCTATTACCTGTGCATGTATCACCTGGTGTCTAGGTATCAGTGAGTCAGGTCCTCGGTGGCGCCAGCAGGTGGCACTGCCGCATCGAAGACCAAGAGGTGGAGACCCCCGCTGCTCTCTGCCCACCTGAAAGCTGTTGGGCCAACCCCTTGCCCCGATGCGGTCGCGTTGGCCAACCCCTTGAAAACCCAAGCCCTTTGGGGAATCCAACTTGGGGGGTCGAGCTTTTCAAGGGAAACCCAACCCATTTCGGGGATAGTTTGGTCTGACACATTCTTGAGGCGCAGCTCTCCTTGCAACTCAGGCAAGATCCGTTGAGTCTTGTGACTCAAAAATGTTCGATTCTCTTTGCCCCACAAAATAGTAGGGGATGTTGGGGTTGCTTTTGTTCCCATAAAACAACACAGCCAGGGCCCCGAAGATTGGAACGCACCTATCGCACACCTCCGGAATGTGCTGATAACTGTGCATCTGTCATTGTCCCCATTTCGTGAATGCAACATATACGGCTGCACTGGCTGTTGTAACGCTGTTACAAGCTGCAAACTACCAATAAAGAGCGACTTCAAGCTGGTGGAATCTGTGACAAGCTATGACAGCCAATGAGGTTCCTTGTGACCTGAGTTCTTTTCGGCGCGCCTGCAGAAGTCTTGGTCCACCCGAACCACCATGCGGTGGATGTCCTGCCAGCACTGCAATCCATCCGCTGAAATCCCAAGATGCTTCACTCATCTGGAATTCCGTGAAATCCGAACGCTTGGGCTTCGGTTCCAGATTTTCTCATCCAAATCCCAACATTTCAAGTCACACTGGGCGGGTGCGGGGCCCGTGTCCCATCTCAAGTCACTGCACGCGGACATCGACTCCCGAACTCCTCGAAGGACACGTTGGGCCCACTGCCGGTCGGGGTGAAGTGGGTCTTGTGGCCAGGAACCTGACGGCTCCGGTCCCAGAAACTCGGCACTCGATTCAGACTTCGCCTATGTGAAGGGGACCCCAAAATGGGGCCTGGCTACACTCTACTGAGGGCAAGGAGATTGGAAACCAAAGCGGGTCGCCGCGGTTTTTGTCCTTGTCCACGGCGTCTTGTTGTGATTCGGTGGGGGTTCCTTCAGTGGGCGCATGGGGATTTGCGTCCCCTGGCGCTTGGATCCATCGCAATGCATCGCAAGTTGCCTCGTAGGTCACGTAGGGCTGCAAGGCTTCCGGCGCCGACCCAGGCGAAGGGACCTCTCATTCGCTGCCCGGAGGAGACATGGCCAGGTGTTTGGTGGATTCACTCGATGCGTGTTCCCTAACATAGGGATGTGGTGCTTTGTTTTTCGGGAAAAGAGGTTGTCTATCCCGGGAAGCATCCAAATAGGCAAGTGGACCAACCACAAGCAACGGTCAGTTGTCCAATCTTCCGAGCTCCCTGCCTGCAATATTTGCGGCATCGACCGGTGGGCAAAGATGAGTTTGGGAAGGTCAGTGGAAAAATGCACGGCAAGCAAGCAAGCACGGGCTGATAAAATGAAACGCGCCGCGCCAATTGCCAATTGCCATCCTCCCCAAACATCCCAATCACCTTCGCTTTTACCCTCCCTCCAACAAATGGAAGTTGAAGGACATGATTGTTGGAAGGCAGGTTCCACGCCAATATCATCCTAAACGGGGTGCCCACTTGTGGACTTCCGTATGTAAGAGTCTGGAGGATACTCCAAGCGCGGACAGCGTCCCCTTCTGCCCAGCAGACTGCTGGGGATGTGTGAAAGGAATCGCTACCCGCAAAATGAAATTCGGATGGCTTTCCTCGTGTCCACGCCAAACCAAAGTGAAATGGATGCCCCAAACAAATAACACCCTAATAGAGTTCATCTCTGTGAGAGGGAGGCCAAAAGTTAACGGCTTGATCCAGCGGACTGCCACTTCGCATCGAGAGCACGACCACGCGCACTCAATGTATCAATTGTGTATAAACATGACACGTGTAAAAAGGTACCCGAATTGGCACCTTGGCATTTGGACACAAAGACTAGACCCTGCGTAGCCCCAGCCGTTTGGCTACTGCAGCTATCTTAGCTAGTTATCTATTGATGTACTTTGTCGTTGGTTTTTGTATCGCTTGTCCAAGCGCCTCTGATAGGACTCCACTTGAACAGCTCGAAGCAGTTCCCAATGCCCCTGCTTCCACGTCATCAAAAGCTGAGGTGCGAGCCAAGGACGTCGCATTGAACACCTGGACCTGCAGGGGTATGTGTCAAAATAAGAACTAGGGACCCCTTCCGGACTTAGCACGAAAAACAAGTTGGAGGGGCCAGTTTTGACATGTTGCCAGTCAAACTAGATGCCATCTTTTTGGGTATTGAGATGAAACCTGTAGACCCACCATCCTAGGCACAAGTTCTAAACATCCACATCTGGTGTCTTCTTATTAGACCCGCAAAATGTTGGTGTTCCCTGTGACCCCTCTAAAACCAAAAAGGCGTACCAAGTCCATAAAAGAGAGCCCATTTGAGAACTGAGAGGGGCCTCCAGCGGTTCAGTGGCAGGGCATCTGGTAACGAGCATCTCCAGTCAGATTGACGGCTGGGCGCTGGGGGGCATGCAGTTTGGGGTGAGGTGCTAGTGCGCATTTGTTTTTGCGAGATTGACAGTCGGGTGCCCTGAGAGGCGCATTTTTGCGAGATTGATGGCAGGGCGCTAGGGGGCACGCAGTTTGGGGATTCTTCTGGCACGTGCTGGTTTGGCATTCTGTTTGGGGTGCTGGCGCTGGTGTGCAATCGTTGGCATGTTCTTCGCTATCTGGGGTCTATGCTGGTGTATTTTTTGCGTTGGTACGTATCCCATGGTTTTCCACCAACTTGTTCAAGGGCAACCTGATGAGCAGAATTTGTGAGCCATCGAGTATAAACCAAATTTCAGCTCTTGGACCCGTGGCAGAGATCGCAGACTTCCCCACGCTTTCGCTCTGAGTCTCTTGGCAATGAGACCCTTGGCAGCATCCATGAGGCCAGGCGCGGCTGGCGCGGCCGGTGCCCCTGCCAGAGGGGGCATGCAGGGCTAGCCCTGCACTCCCTCCCCCACGCCCAAGGAATTTGTGTTGGGGGGAGGCGGGAGCGAAATGAAATCCGCCCTGAAAGAAGAAATCCCCATTGAGTTGACTCCCAAGCTCATCCACCCCCGTTTCTGGCTTCAACATCACTGGCGAAAGGTGAATTTGTGGCCTTCGTGGTGAGGGTGCTCTTGTTTGATTCCCCAGATCATAATGCCAAAACCATGGAATCGACCTCCAGATAGGCTTGTGAAAGATATGTGCACGACCTTTTGGGATGCTTGCCACTTTACCTGCCAAATGTTGCTTGTTCTCTTTGGGCCTGTTCCAGGGGTCCGCTATCTTACGGAACCGTCCTTGTTTGTGGCTACACTGACAACCATGAGCTGCAAACATGCTTGACCACAGCTCGTTCGCCTGCAATGCACAAGCCACTGTAGGCTTTCGTGATATGGCTGCTTACAGAAACAAAAAGCCTGTGGTGGAAAGCCCAGGACATGAAGTCCGCTTGATCTAGAACCGCTACCAAAAGGACAAACACCCCCTTCACAAGGAAGATGCTCAAGAAGGCTCCGAGCGTTGAGTGCAGAGGCTGCGGGGTCTGTGCGGATTCTTTTCCACACAGACCTAGGAGACGGTCGAGGCGCCCAGGGCGCGCCCCGGCGGCCGCCAAACTGCGACACAAGCGACTGTCCCCCACGCCTTCAATCAAATCACTTGAAGATTATCCGGCTCATGCGGCTGCATCTTCTCGCAGTCGATCCTCGGCCAGGGGCCACCGATCGTGACGTCCCTATAGGTGCAGGTAGTACAGTTGGCCATGGCGTTGCCACCAATGGTCATGTTGTTCCAGTAGAAGTGCTCCGTGATGGGAATCAGCGACCTGCACACTGCTGGCCCCTGCAGTCTCGCCAAAGGTCCACGGCCGAAGGCCAGGGTTCGGCACTGCCAGCCCGGCTCTCTGATGGTGGTGGAGACCACATAGGCCACCTTCAGGCCCCAGAGCTCCGCATGCCAGGAGGTCACAAAGGGTCCGTTGATGCTCTCCCGATTGGCAAAGCACCACTTCTCCTCCCGAAATGCCAACAGCCCCAACGGCCCTCCGAAGAAAGCCGCCAGAAGCGCCCAACGCCCGGTGAAAGCCATCGCGATGCGTGACGGTACTCACAGGCCGGTGGCGGTTTCTGGGTGTGCCTTGCGCTGTAAACAGTGGCAAGCTGCTTGATGAGGTGGAAGTTTTGTGGGCCATAACAATATGGTGTTTGTTCTGATCTGAAGCTGAAGCCACTGCGCGGGTGACGTCAGAGACACCCGAACACACACTGCCCACGAAAGGGACACATGCATGCAATCCCGCCCGCCTGAAGAGGTAAGGAGCATTTTTTGTGTCCAACACGCCGTCTGTTGTCGGCGGATTTGAGAACCCGTCTTGATGAGTTGCGACAAGGACACAAAGGTAAGCCAACTGTTTCGGCGGGTCCCTATTTTTTGAAAACGCCCAGTGCAACAAAAGGTTGGGGATAGCTCAGCCAGTTTCTGTCAAAGGGATTGTGTTGCAGATAAGGCGTGTGGTGCGGGGTTGGTTCAACTGAAATTGAACTCGGTGAGCAGATTCGGTTCCGTGTTTCCGTTTACAACAATCCAGGCTTAGGGTCCCTCAGCATTTGGCAAACCGAATTTGACATTCAGACTTTTCACTGGGAGCAAACATGTCTTCAGAGGCTCAGTCGAGTAAGCCGCCAGCATGTAAAAGGTCCTTTGCAGACTCTGCAAGCTCCCTCAGTTGGAGCAATCATTCTTGGTTACCCCTCCCCTAACCCCTCCCCAGGGGCAGTGTTCGATTCCCCCCGGGTGCGCTTTCGCATCCTTAGCAGCTCCAGCGGCACATCGCCAGCATCACCTGCATCATCCGCATCAGCGCCTGCCAAGGATGCGGATGATGCAAGTGATGCTGGGGATGTTGCCCATGCTGGTGAAGGAAATGAAGGGGGGAAAGGGGGAAAGGATCTCAACAGCGAAAGGGGGGGAAAGATCTCAGGGAGGAAAGGGAGAAGATCTGGGGAAAAATGCCTTAAGGGGGAAAGGGGGGAAAAGATCTTTGGGAGGAAAAGGGAAATCTTTCTCGGGGGGAACAGGCCCTAAGGGGCAATCGGGGGACAGGATCTCAATCGGGAAAGGGGGAAAAAGACTTTGGGAAGAGAAGGGTGGAGATCTTGGGGGGAAAAGGCCTTAGAGAAGGGTGGAGATCTTGGGGGGAAAAGGCCTTAGGGAGGCAAAGGGAGACGAACTCAGGGGAAAGGGGGGGAAAGATCTTTGGGAGGAAAAGGGAGAAGAACTGAGGGTGGGAAAAGGCCTTAGAAGGAAAAGGGGGGAAATAAATGATCTCAACAAGGAACTGGGGGGGGGGAAAGATCTTAGGGAGGAAAGGCAGAAGATCTGGGGCAAAAAGGCCTTAGGGGGGAAAGGGGAGAAATGATCTCAACAGGGAAAGGGGTGGAAAAGATCTTAGGGAGGAAAGGGAGAAGATCTGGGGAAAAAAGCCCAACAGGGAAAGGGGGGAAAAGATCTTAGGAAGGAAAAGGGAGAAGCTCTCAGGGGGGGGGGGAAGGCCTTGGGAGGGAAAGGGGGGAAAGGATCTCAACAGGGAAAGGGTGGGAAAGATCTTAAGGAGGAAAGGGGGGGGAAGATCTTAGGGAGGAAAGGGAGACGATCTGGGAGAAAAGGACTTAGGGGGGAAAGCCTAACAGGGAAAGGGGGGAAAAGATCTTCGGAAGGAAAAGGGAGAAGCTCTCAGGGGGGGGAAAGGCCTTAGGGGGGAAAGGGGGAAAGGGATCTCAGCAGGGAAAGGGGGGGGGGGAAAGATCTTAGGGAGGAAAGGGAGAAGATCTGGGGACAAAGGCCTTAGAGGGGAAAGGGGAGAAATGATCTCAGGAAGAAGATCTCGGGGAAAAAAGGCCAACAGGGAAAGGGGGGAAAGATCTAAGGAAGGAAAAGGGAGAAGCTCTCAGGGGGGGGAAAGGCCTGAGGGGGGAAAGGGTGGGAAGGATCTCAACAGGGAAAGGGGGGAAACAATCTTAGGAAGGAAAGGGAGAAGATCTGGAAAGGCCTTAAAGGGAAGGGGGGAAAGGATCTCAACAGGGAAAGGGGGCAAAGGATCTTAAGGAGGAATAGGAAGAAGATCTCAGCGGGGGGAAAGGCCGTAGGGGGGAAAGAGGGGAAAGGATCTCAACAGGGAAAGGGGGGGAAAGATCTCAGTGAGGAAAGGGAGAAGGTCCCAGGCAGGGAAAAGGCCTTAGGGGGGAAAGGGGGAAAGGATCTCAACAGGGAAAGGGGGCAAAGGATCTTAGGGAGGAAAAGGGAGAAGATCTGAAAAGGCCTTAGGGGGAAAAGGGGGAAAGGAGCTCAACAGGGAAAGGTGGGAGAAGATCCTAGGGAGGAAAAGGGAGAAGATCTCGGGGGAAAAGATCTTGGGGAGGACAAGGGAGAAGATCTCAGGGGGGGGAAGGCCTTAGGGGGGAAAGGGGGGAAAGGATCTCAACAGGGAAAGGGGGCAAAGGATCTTAGGGAGGAAAAGGGAGAAGATCTTGGGGGGGAAAACGCCTTAGGGGGGAAAGGGCGGGAAAGGATCTCAACAAGGAAAGGGGGGAAAAGATCTTAGGAAGGAAAAGGGGGAAGATCGCGGGGGGAAAAAAGGCCTTAGGGGGGAAAGGAGGGAAAGGATCTCAACAGGGAGAGGGGGGAAAACATCGTAGGGAGGAAAAGGGAAAAACTCAGAGGGAGAAAGGGCCTTAGGGGGGAAAGGGGGAATGGATCTCAACAGGGAAAAATGGCAAAAGATCTTAGGGAGGAAAAGGGAGAAGATCTCAGGGGGGGAAAGGCCTTAGGGGGGAAAGGGGGGAAAGGATCTGAGCAGGGAAAGGGGGGGAAAGATCTTAGGGAGGAAAGGGAGAAGATCTGGGGGCAAAGGCCTTAGGGGGGAAAGGGGAGAAATGATCTCAACAGGGAAAGGGGTGGAAAAGATCTTAGGGAGGAAAGGGAGAAGATCTGGGGGAAAAAAGGCCAACAGGGACAGGGGGGAAAGATCTAAGGAAGGAGAAGCTCTCAGGGGGGAAAGGCCTCAGGGGGAAAGGGTGGGAAGGATCTCAACAGGGAAAGGGGGGAAACAATCTTAGGAAGGAAAGGGGGGGGGAAGATCTTAGGGAGGAAAGGGAGAAGATCTGGGAGAAAAGGACTTAGGGGGGAAAGCCCAACAGGGAAAGGGGGGAAAAGATCTTAGGAAGGAACAGGGAGAAGCTCTCAGGGGGGGGAAAGGCCTTGGGAGGGAAAGGGGGGAAAGGATCTCAACAGGGAAAGGGTGGGAAAGATCTTAAGGAGGAAAGGGGGGGGAAGATCTTAGGGAGGAAAGGGAGACGATCTGGGAGAAAAGGACTTAGGGGGGAAAGCTCAACAGGGAAAGGGGGGAAAAGATCTTAGGAAGGAAAGGGAGAAGCTCTCAGGGGGGGGGGGAAGATCTTGGGGAAAGGGGGGAAAGGGGGGGAAAGGGTGGGAAAGATCTCAAGGGAAAGGGGGGGGAAGATCTTAGGAGGAAAGGGAGAAGATCTGGGAGAAAAGGACTTAGGGGGGAAAGCCTAACAGGGAAAGGGGGGAAAAGATCTTCGGAAGGAAAAGGGAGAAGCTCTCAGGGGGGGGAAAGGCCTTAGGGGGGAAAGGGGGAAAGGGATCTCAGCAGGGAAAGGGGGGGGGAAAGATCTTAGGGAGGAAAGGGAGAAGATCTGGGGACAAAGGCCTTAGAGGGGAAAGGGGAGAAATGATCTCAACAGGGAAGGGGTGGAAAAGATCTTAGGGAGGAAAGGGAGAAGATCTGGGGGAAAAAAGGCCAACAGGGAAAGGGGGGAAAGATCTAAGGAAGGAAAAGGGAGAAGCTCTCAGGGGGGAAAGGCCTTAGGCGGGAAAGGGTGGGAAGGATCTCAACAGGGAAAGGGGGGAAACAATCTTAGGAAGGAAAAGGGAAAAGATCTGGAAAGGCCTTAAAGGGAAGAAGGGAAAGGATCTCAACGGGGAAAGGAGGCAAAGGATCTTAAGGAGGAGTAGGGAGAAGATCTCAGCGGGGGGAAAGGCCTTAGGAAGGAAAGGAGGGAAAGGATCTCAACAGGGAAAGGGGGGGAAAGATCTCAGTGAGGAAAGGGAGAAGATCCCAGGCAGGGAAAAGGCCTTAGGGGGGAAAGGGGGAAAGGATCTCAACAGGGAAAGGGGGCAAAGGATCTTCGGGAGGAAAAGGGAGAAGATCTGAAAAGGCCTTAGGGGGAAAAGGGGGAAAGGAGCTCAACAGGGAAAGGTGGGAGAGGATCCTAAAGAGGAAAAGGGAGAAGATCTTGGGGGGAAAGGGGGAAAGGATCTCAACCAAGAGAAAAGATCTTGGGGAGGACAAGGGAGAAGATCTCAGGGGTGGAAAGGCCTTAGGGGGGAAAGAGGGGAAAGGACCTCAACAGGGAAAGGGGGCAAAGGATCTTAGAAAGGAAAAGGGAGAAGATCTTGGGGGGGAAAACGCCTTAGGGGGGAAAGGGCGGGAAAGGATCTCAACAAGGAAAGGGGGGAAAAGATCTTAGGAAGGAAAAGGGGGAAGATCGCGGGGGGAAAAAAGGCCTTAGGGGGGAAAGGAGGGAAAGGATCTCAACAGGGAGAGGGGGGAAAACATCGTAGGGAGGAAAAGGGAAAAACTCAGAGGGAGAAAGGGCCTTAGGGGGGAAAGGGGGAATGGATCTCAACAGGGAAAAATGGCAAAAGATCTTAGGGAGGAAAAGGGAGAAGATCTCAGGGGGGGAAAGGCCTTAGGGGGGAAAGGGGGGAAAGGATCTGAGCAGGGAAAGGGGGGGAAAGATCTTAGGGAGGAAAGGGAGAAGATCTGGGGGCAAAGGCCTTAGGGGGGAAAGGGGAGAAATGATCTCAACAGGGAAAGGGGTGGAAAAGATCTTAGGGAGGAAAGGGAGAAGATCTGGGGGAAAAAAGAGGGGGGAAAGATCTAAGGAAGGAGAAGCTCTCAGGGGGGGAAAGGCCTCAGGGGGAAAGGGTGGGAAGGATCTCAACAGGGAAAGGGGGGAAACAATCTTAGGAAGGAAAGGGGGGGGGGAAGATCTTAGGGAGGAAAGGGAGAAGATCTGGGAGAAAAGGACTTAGGGGGGGAAGCCCAACAGGGAAAGGGGGGAAAAGATCTTAGGAAGGAACAGGGAGAAGCTCTCAGGGGGGGGGGGGAAGGCCTTGGGAGGGAAAGGGGGGAAAGGATCTCAACAGGGAAAGGGTGGGAAAGATCTTAAGGAGGAAAGGGGGGGGGAAGATCTTAGGGAGGAAAGGGAGACGATCTGGGAGAAAAGGACTTAGGGGGGAAAGCCCAACAGGGAAAGGGGGGAAAAGATCTTAGGAAGGAACAGGGAGAAGCTCTCAGGGGGGGGGGGAAGGCCTTGGGAGGGAAAGGGGGGAAAGGATCTCAACAGGGAAAGGGTGGGAAAGATCTTAAGGAGGAAAGGGGGGGGAAGATCTTAGGGAGGAAAGGGAGACGATCTGGGAGAAAAGGACTTAGGGGGGAAAGCCTAACAGGGAAAGGGGGGAAAAGATCTTCGGAAGGAAAAGGGAGAAGCTCTCAGGGGGGGGAAAGGCCTTAGGGGGGAAAGGGGGAAAGGGATCTCAGCAGGGAAAGGGGGGGGGGGAAAGATCTTAGGGAGGAAAGGGAGAAGATCTGGGGACAAAGGCCTTAGAGGGGAAAGGGGAGAAATGATCTCAACAGGGAAGGGGTGGAAAAGATCTTAGGGAGGAAAGGGAGAAGATCTGGGGGAAAAAAGGCCAACAGGGAAAGGGGGGAAAGATCTAAGGAAGGAAAAGGGAGAAGCTCTCAGGGGGGAAAGGCCTTAGGCGGGAAAGGGTGGGAAGGATCTCAACAGGGAAAGGGGGGAAACAATCTTAGGAAGGAAAAGGGAAAAGATCTGGAAAGGCCTTAAAGGGAAGAAGGGAAAGGATCTCAACGGGGAAAGGAGGCAAAGGATCTTAAGGAGGAGTAGGGAGAAGATCTCAGCGGGGGGAAAGGCCTTAGGAAGGAAAGGAGGGAAAGGATCTCAACAGGGAAAGGGGGGGAAAGATCTCAGTGAGGAAAGGGAGAAGATCCCAGGCAGGGAAAAGGCCTTAGGGGGGAAAGGGGGAAAGGATCTCAACAGGGAAAGGGGGCAAAGGATCTTCGGGAGGAAAAGGGAGAAGATCTGAAAAGGCCTTAGGGGGAAAAGGGGGAAAGGAGCTCAACAGGGAAAGGTGGGAGAGGATCCTAAAGAGGAAAAGGGAGAAGATCTTCTTGGGGAGGACAAGGGAGAAGATCTCTGGGGTGGAAAGGCCTTAGGGGGAAAAGAGGGGAAAGGACCTCAACAGGGAAAGGGGGCAAGGATCTTAGAAAGGAAAAGGGAGAAGATCTTGGGGGGGAAAACGCCTTAGGGGGGAAAGGGCGGGAAAGGATCTCAACAAGGAAAGGGGGAAAAAGATCTTAGGAAGGAAAAGGGGGAAGATCGCGGGGGGAAAAAAGGCCTTAGGGGGGAAAGGAGGGAAAGGATCTCAACAGGGAGAGGGGGGAAAACATCGTAGGGAGGAAAAGGGAAAAACTCAGAGGGAGAAAGGGCCTTAGGGGGGAAAGGGGGAATGGATCTCAACAGGGAAAGGTGGCAAAAGATCTTAGGGAGGAAAAGGGAGAAGATCTCAGGGGGGGAAACAGGCCTGTAATGTCGGCGGCCTGAGCCGGAGGCACTAAAATTTAGGAGGCGCCAAGAATCCAGGTTCATTCTACTTCCCGCCCAGACACTGCACCATTTAAGGAAAAACCCTGCGAATGCACATGAAACTGCTATGATTGATCTCTCCTGAAAGGGAACCACATAGAAATATCCAGTAGAGCAGCCATCCAATCTAACGTAGAGGAATCTCCTTTTGGGGGGCAAAGACATGTCCACACGTCCAATTTATTAGAAGCAACCGGAAGCCGGAATCCATCGCCCAACCAAACTGACCAAAGTTTTCACGGACATTTGTGGCCAGCAATAAAACAAAATATGGCTGTGGGTCAAAACCCTGTACCCCTGGTGAACATCAAAATAGGTGGTACACGGGTGTTCATCCGCCCCAAATTGGAGGCATGGGTTATGACCCATGGCCATATGGCTGTGGGTTAAAATAAGGTAACCCCAAATGAAACCATGGTACAGGGAACATGGACTCAAATCCGCGGTCCGATTCCTGGTGTATTAATTTTGACCCGTGGCCGTATAAGTCAAAGGGCCCTTACGACTGGTTCCCGTCACAAGGAGGTGACCGCAGGCTTGCCCCTCCGGCTGCGACGCCTGCATGTGCTTCAGCCTGAGGCCTGGGTGGCGCTTTGGAGGCCCGGGTTTTCTGGGGGGGCACCCGAATTTGTCGGAAACACCTCACAATTAGAGTTAGGCCCAGTTATAGAATGCATATTTTATTGTTTGCTTGTCTTTAAAATGTATCCTAAGTCTACCCCAGACCTGACTGGGGCGGAAACGACTTGATTTCAGACCACCCTTCGGAAGGGTCAAGAAAAGTCAAGAAAGACCTGCCACAAATGGCACGCTCGGTGTGAGCCTCGGATGTCCTGTAATGGGAAGCTCTTGTATCCAACTCCCGATCGAGTCCTGTCACATCCGGGTATGTCTGTCCAAAAACTGGTTTGACCTGCTTTTGTGGCGCTTCTTCGGATGGAAGCCCGCAGAATGCCAACCAGTTTACTCATCAAAAGCTGAATGGATGCCCATGTTGGCCCAAGTCGAAAGTGGCTGGTTTCCCATACTCAAGCAACAACTACTAGCTAAGCCGCTAAGCGAGCCATGAGTCAGAGCTTAATACCCGGGTGTCATGGACATTACTCTAGAAGGTGTCTCTTTTTTCGAGACCCCTCTTTTGTGGTTTGAAAGGGGTCACCCAAACAGGGCAAACCACCATTTCGGGAAGGCAGACCACTTTTTCTTCGGAACTCCGGGTCCCAAAGAAGAGACGAGCCACCCCTCCAGTCAAAGCGTCCACTTCTCGGACCCGGGGTCCCGGCGCCCCGCGGCGCAGCGCATAGCTCTCCACCGCCTGGATGATGCTTCGGCGCCACCGGGCCTTCGCAACGGGCCACGGGCGGCGGGCCACGCCCCGGTTCCGGGAGGGCGAGTCTGAGGCCGAAGTCTTTGGAGATACAAATCCCTGGGGTTGCGGATTGGTTCTAAAGTTAAACGGGGATTTCCTGAAACTGCAGCATGTCGATCCAAAATTCGTGGCTTGGGGCGGGATTTCAACCCCTGGTTGGCCTTGGCTGAATTGCTGGGAGAAGCATGGGCCCACAAATCCGGTAATGTTTGATTGGTAGTTTAAGCTTTTGGCTTGGTGACTTGAAGCCCTGGTTGTCTTGAGTCGATTGCGGGCCCACCCTCCCCAAACCACCAACCCAACCCCCCCAACTCAGAAACAGCGACTCCAGCAACTCCAGCGACTCCGGCGACTCCCCGCCTTGTAGCCAACAGCTGCGATCTGCACGCGTCCATCTGCCTGGGCAACCCAGGCGAGTGTCCTATTCACAACGATTCAAAGGTTCCAGCGTTGTGAACGACCTCCCTCGTCTTTGCCCCATATTCCCCCACCCCCTCCCTACCCCCCCCTTGTCAGCGATAAGCAAGGTAGTGGACATATGACTCCCCACACCAACACCTGTTTCTTGTTTCGGCGGCTGTGGGTTCAACAGATTCATCCACAATAAACATCCGTATTATCTATATTAATATATATATATATATATATATTGCTTTTCCTGCGGCATTCACTAAGGCCTGGTGCAGTATCATTCGGTTGTATGCTGAGAGTGCTCGCTCTGCTTGATAGCACTTGTGACGCACTTGCGTAGCCAGACTCGGCCTGACTTCCTGTTGATCTCTATTTACAAAGGGATCCTAGATTCTGCTAGCGTCAATGTGCAAAATCACGTGTTCACAATACATTGCATGTTGTTGGGAGTCTTGGCTTGGGGGGAGGCTATGTGATCAACACATGCACTCGTTTCTACGCTCAACTTGGGTCACGGTGGGGTGAGGATATTATTGGGGGACTAGGATCCTTTCAGCCCTTGCCAACATGAAGTGGAGCTATGCGGATTCTTGAGAAGGCCTTTCTTAAAGGGACCGAACATGTATGTGCCCATTCTGAGGGGATACTTGGACATGCCAGAACATGCAATCGGCGCAACCGGCTGTCGTTTTGCCCGCCTCTGCTGCAAAGCAAAGGGTGCCCGCCACAACAGGATTTGGATCCTGGTGCGACGCTGCCAAAATCGGAGTGGAAAATCGGGGACAAGTTGGCTATGGGTGAAACCCCGTACCCCCAGTGAACATCCCATCCCCACTGAAATAGACTAAAATGGGTGGTGCACCTACCCCAAAATGGTACCATTGGCGTTGACCCACGGCCAGTTGGGCCGTTTTCAAGCGCCTGGGGGTCGATCGCGACAAGTTCCAACCGCCCGAAAGGGGCTGTCCTGAGGAGTGCAGTCCAACAAAGTAGCCAAAGGAAGGGACGCACGGCCCAGCACCTTGAAAGCGGCGGGGTCAACGGGGTTCTGGCCAAATTTCCATTTGGGTGTCCTTTTTTGAGGGTACCCTTTTGGAGGAATCATGGGAAGTCCAAGGGGAAAACCATTGACACAGGATGTTTGGGTGCTCCACTTTTGAGCCATGCAACAAACATATTGCACACTGGCTGACTGGCTGAGACGGCGGCGTAAGCTGCCGAGCCACCCGAGGAGAAGGCCTGGGGCCAAGCCATCTGTTGCTCCCTAAGGGCACACACACCCACACACTCCTCCGCTACAAAACAGAGGAAACCTGTTTTGGCAAATTCTAAACATCCAACCATGCCACAAGGATGCCATGATAGAACGGTGCTGCATCCACTTGTCATGGATTGTGGCTGTCCTGATTTGAGGCACACGAAGGAGCAGAAAAGTACTGGGCTTCAGAACCAGATCGGCGTCTTGCGGAGGGGTGCCCGAGGAATGGTCAGCGTCAGGTTGAACCAAATTCTGCGAGAACGGCCTTTTGGGGAGATGCTTTGGACTGTGCCTATGCAACGACTGGTGCAACTAGAAGGCCCACGTGCTGAACAACACATAAGCCATGCAAAACCGCTCTTTCGCAGCAAATGCGACGCATGCAGAGGGCCTTGCAGCAACCTTTACCCGGAAAACAAACCAACCCGACAGAAGCCCACAACACTTCCCTTTCAAGGAAAGAACCTCGCTGCTCAACCCACTCTGCCCTTCCAATCATGGAAGTGGATGTTTTGGAGGTTCAAGAGAGGAACGTAGTCTTGGTTCTGTTGACCCCCTTGCAAAAAGTTTAACTTTTTGGGGGTTTAGTGGAAAACGCCTTGCTTTCCCAAAAAGTTAAAGTCTAAAGATCCAACCCAATAGCAGTCAAGTAGTCTACCCCTCAGTCAGGCATGTTGAAACCCCCGCCTGCAGCTCCAGCCGCAGAGCGCCCTTCGCAAAGTGCTCCACCTCCGCGTCCCCCACCTGCCAGGCAAAGGACCGCCCTTCTCTTGAACCCCATGGAATAGAAAGGCCCTCCAGGAACCCTCCCGCCCCAGTCTGCATTGGCCAGGAATCTTCACTTGAAGGCGTAAGTATTCGGAACCGGTCGAGCAGCTGCGTGCCTACAACATGGTGCAAGTGGCGCATGTTGGCTAGCCCAGGTTCTCAAGTTGACTTTCTTATTGACTTGGGGGGATCCGACAGGATCACTCGCGAACGTCCCAAACCCAGCCACGAGCAGCGAGGGCTTCATCTCTGGTGTCTCTCAAAGATGATCAACCTGATAAAAGCTCGCAGCACTGCTCGGCGCCCTGTGGCTACGAAGCCTGGGGACAGCGAGAAAAGAAGTTCAAGCTGTTCTGGAGGGATGAACTCCCGCTTCACGTGTGCTGCGTGTCCTTGCCTTCTTGAAAAAGTTGGCACTTCAATGTCCAGGAAAAAAAAAAAAAAAAAAACCTTTACAGCCCCATGGGTGCGTCTCAAAAAAAAGGGACCCTTAGATCTGGCGGTGTTCCCTTGTGTTTCCCTTTAAAACCACTCCCCGGGGGTATCAACGGATCAACTCCAACCGGACCTGGAAGGGTCCGAAGGAGAGCAGCGAGTCGAAGCGGGGCCGCAGGCCGCCCTCGGGCGTCCGCTTCGCCGGGCGTCGGGCGCGAAGCCGGCTCACCAGAGGGGCAATCAGTTCTCCTCTTGTTTTGAGGCTTGGATGTTTTCCAAACCAATCCAAACCCGAGGGTTTCATGAGTCAAGGAACACGCGGAAAATGACAACGAGCTTTTTGGGCCTCCTGAAACTCCGCTCATGGCCCCGGGCAGCTGTTTCGGAGCTTCCCACATCGCAGTGCATGAACTCCGCGATGACCTGGGTGGTTTTCTGGTGGTGCTTTCAGGGAAGGGTGAAAAAATACAACCTATCAAAGAATCCTCCAGTGGCGAGGTATGCGGTCTGCGACTTCTCCCTCCAGTTGTGAATGGTTCGAAGCTGAACTTCACGGGACAAATCCACAAAGGCAACCTTCTTGTTGTCCCTCGATTCTTTTGGCCAGAGGTTGGCAGCTACGGCTCAACCACCCCGGCGAGCAGAAGGACAAACAACCAGCTGTTGGCCGTGGGCGGCCTGTTTTTTTTCCTCAGGCCTTTTTTTTCCGTCCGCTGCCGCCTTCCCCGAAAACCCCATCCAAAAACCTGCTCGCTGAATCCAACTTGGCCCGCAGCCAATGTGACCAAGCTGGTTGGTGGCGGCACCTGCGAGAGCACCGGGCCTCAGCGCTTGAAACCACTCAGACCTTTGCACCAGATCGAAAACGACTTTCCCTCCCACCAATTAACATGGCACCTGACAGGGACCCGGTCCCTTTAAAAGGAAGATGGTCTTCCAGGAGTGTCAGGTTCCATGTTAATCGGTGTGAGGGTGGAGATGCTGTTCACCCAAAGGAGCAGAGACAATTCCCAGGTCTGAAGGATTTGCACTTGCCCCTGTTTCTTTTATCTGAGCTTTGGAGCACCCCCAAAAAACCAAATGGACATATCCAGCTTCCGAAAGAGTTCTGCACCGGGGTTCCAGGTTTCGAAAGGGGGAAACGAGGCCAAGGGGTCTTTGGTTTTTGAAACCATCTGTTTGGTTGGTTTCTTTCTTGGGGGGAAAGCACGTTTTGGTTGGTTTTAAGGGGAAACCAAAAGGACAACCGAAATCTATTTTGGGGGGTCCAACCTTGAAGACGAGTCACCCTTATGCACTCGCCAAAGTCAGCCGTGCGCTCTAACGTTTCTCGGAGCCACGAGGAACACCTAGAAACACGCAACATGTGCTTGGCTTCACCCCAAAAACAGGCAAAGTAATATGGGCCAAATAATACGGAGAAACTTCAAAACAAATCGAGGAAACATCGACGTGTGATTGACTTCAAACATGCAGCAAACGCGGCATGAGTTTAGCTTCATATCAAGTGCAGAACCCGCAACATGTGTTTGACTCTAAGCCGAATGCCCAAGACACAACAATATGTGACATGTTTACACACACAACACACGCAATGCAGGCAATGCAACATGTGTCTCACGTCAAATCGAATGTACCAAATACTACATACGTTTAACTTCAATTTCAATGTGAGAAACCGAACATGTGTTGACGCCGAGCCAAAATCAGAAAAGACAACACAGCATATTACGCTGCGAAAAGATCAACATAACGAAAAGATCAACATAAACTCTGAAGCAAGCAACTGCTCATGTGATGTGACAGGCTCAGTTGTAGACCTTGCCGGGGCAGCTCCAGCAACGCACGCTCCTGGAAGGCAACGCAGTCGCACAAGAATCCGCATTTCACCCTGAGTTCATGGCGCGGATTTCTACCAAGGTGCTCACGAAACCGCCCATCTGAGATTCTGTACTACGGATACCCCGCCGAACCAACCAAGATGCACGACTCGCACCGGCCTCGATCTGCCCCACGGTAACATAGAGGTCGAGTATGTTCTGGTCACCGAACACTTCCGAGAGACTTAGTAAATGGAGGCGAGCTCAAGAAAGCGTTTTCGAACTTGACAATGAGGGATAGCAACTTCCGCCCCATCCTTGCCCTCCTGCACATCAACATGGAGCCTCACAACATGCCCGGCCAAAAATGTTGTCCTCTCAAAACCTGGTGTGTAAAACAACTCAAAGCTTAAATCAAAACAGCCCCGCTTCGGATGTGGGAAAAAGAAACAAAGGACGAACCCTCTCAACATCTGGTATTCTGTGTGTGTGTGTGTGGAATTAAAACTCAAAAGCCCCACTTTGCATGTGGAAAGGAAACAAAGGACGAGCCCGCCTTGAAGCAAAGCGAAACCGGGCGCCAGGCTCGGAGAAGCCCTGCTCGCTGACGATGTCCGCACGCTCGCCCAGCAGACGGGGCTGGGCGTGGCCGTGTTTCAGCACAATGGGTAGGTTGTTTTTCTGGTTCTCGTTGTGTTTTTTTGTTGGTAGGGAGGTGTGGATAGGTTGGCGTTGTGTTTTCTCTGCTTATTCCTCTTCTTTTTTTTGGGGGGGGGGAGTTGGTACCCTTTTTGAGGTTGGTTCAAAGGGCAATCAAGGTGAAACCCGCAATTGTGTCCCCTAGTTTGACACATACTCAAGGTGTGTCTCTGAATGGGGGTATCCTCCAAAGTGGATAGTTTCCTCGTTGGTTTCCGCTTGAAACACAGGTAGCCTCAACAAAGACGACAATTGTGAACGTCCACTTCTAGGACACGCTGATAGCTATGCAAAACATGACTATTCATATTAGAGCTTTTATCAGACTGAGCCATTTACCAACATCCGCCGCTGCTGTCACCGCCACGTTCCCGTCACCACCCTTTATCGCCGCCGCAACCCCCTTTCAATGAGCATGTTTGAGTGCATGAATCGGATGTGAAAACGCTGATGTTGGGCTCAGTGAAACTTGTCAGAATGAGTTGCAAAGCTCATATGTCTGACCAAAGGGAGAGCTGCGGAATCCCCAGGTCATGTGATGAAACAAATACTCCCAACGCCAACAGAGTGTATCCGAAATTGGGGGTCCACTTTGCTCCTAAGGGAAACAAAACCCAATGAAAGTCAACCAATCAACCAACCGACCAACCGACCAACCGACCAACCGACCAACCGACCAACCCACCAACCCACAAACCCAGCAACCCACCAACCTTCCAACCGACCAACCGACCAACCGACCAACCCACCAACCCACCAACCAACCCACCAACCCGCCAACCCACCAACCAACCCACCAACCCACCAACCCACCAACAAACCAATCAACCAACCCACCGACCAACCAACCATTCACGCAACCTCAATGCCAACCTTCCTAGGCTTCAGGATACTATCCCACCAACATCACGAACCAATCAAACCGGTGTCTCGTTTTTGAGGCTCGGCACCGTTGGGTGTGGTTCGGGAAACCACAAGACAACCGAAGCCCGGGTCCCTTTGAGCGCCTTGACCAGGCGTTGGTCCCGGCGCTTGACCAGCCGCATCTGCAGTTCCTGGAGGGGCCCCCACCTCTTCCGATGACTGGTCTTCCCAGGGTTCCGGACGGAAAGGGCTTCGCAAGTTTGGGGCAAGCGAGCCATTGGAGGATTGCTGGCTGGAGACTGAAGGATGCCAAGTTGAAGGGGCCCAAACAAATTCACACATGCCCTGGGCAAAAGATAAAGAACACTTCCCTCAATACAAGCTGCAGCGTGCACCAGTCGGAAATGTTCTCGGGAACCTCCTTCCTGGAGAAGGGGATGGGACCTTGTTGCTACACCCCGAAAAACGTGGCGGCATCAGTTACTTGATAAATAATTCAAAACGAAATCCCCAAGTAAATAGGTGTGGCGACAATATCTGTATATATATATATATATATGTGTATGTATATATACAAAGGTATTTAATAACATAGTATACATATATAGCTGTCTATGTACACTATACATATATGTGCATAGGTACAACAGGGTAAACTGCGTCACGGTTGTTGCGCCCTACGGCCAGGACGGCCCCCCGCGAGTTGGCTTGCCGGTGTCTGCAGTGTCCGCAAGTGGAAGGTGGACGGAAGCCAAACCTCTGGGGCCTGGGGTGTGCTAAAGTCCTCGTAGCTTTCAGACAGGCCAAGACGGAGTCTCAAAGCGGCGCCATCCTCACAGCCTATCCCTTTAGAACCAACCAATGGGCGGTCCCCCAAAAAAATGACACACCCATACCAATCAAAGGAATTCCTCCGAAATCAAAGAATTCCCTCAACCAGGCACAATCATCCCGGCATCCAGGTGTCGCAGTAAGGTCCTGGTGCCGTCCTCTGGTGGTGTCCAGTTTTGTTTCGGGATGCCAGTGGTGTCCCCCGGCAGTGTCCGCCGTGGTGTGCCAGCAGTGCTTTGGTGCTTTGCTCGGGGGGGTTCTGTCGCTGCCTTAGTTATTATGCCGCTCCAGTGGGGACCCCGTGGCGACAAGGTGAGCCAAAACACGAGGGAACGAATATGAGCCGTACTCGATCACCCCGTTTTACTGGGAAACCCAAGGTATCCAAATCCAACGCGAAAGACGAGCCACGCACATGATGTCTTTACACCGACTATACAACCTGCCGTGCGGTGTCAGTTTTGGGTGTCGACCCGGAAGCAAAGGCAGTGACAAAAGGTACATGTGGGGGTACGTCTGTTTTAGGGGAACCCCTTCATGAGTTTCATGTTTTCGTCAAGAGAGGGGCAGCGACTCCCGGAAAAATGGAGGCGCAAGTTGCGGATGAGCAACTGAGCTCAACATGCCATGACAAGGAGCTACAGGAAACACGCAAATGCACTGCGTGTCACAAGGACAACACACATTTTAGGGGGGTCCAAATTCTCAAAAAATGGCACACTGGTATGGTCTCCGGATGAATCCGAACTTGAAGGGACCCATCCGGTCCTTGACGCGCTGCTCCCGATCTTCTGCTAGCTGCTTGAAGCGCTCAATCTCTGCCATTGTCACCTGAGGTCTTTTCTTTCCATCAGGACATCAGCATGGGTTTCTTGTAGTCACTCATCCAGGACTCCTGGACCCAAATGGCTTCCGTCCAAATCGCAGCGCCGAATTAAAACCACAAGAAAAGGACGGCGTCTCCGATGGCCTGCATTTGCGATCCGATCTCTTCCAGGTCCATCTGGTTCAGCTTGCGGAGGTCCTGAAGCCAAGAGCTTCGGGACCGACAAACCTTGCCATATCTTGCCATACAGCTCAAGCAATGCCACACGAGCCTCGGCCAAGCTGCTTATAAAGGGGGTAAATAAACCTTGTAGCCGGATTTGACCAGGTCTACAACTACCCACCCACCATGTCTCGCTCTCTCTCTCTCTCTCTCTCTCGCTCTCTCTCTCTCTCTCTCTGTCTCTCTCTCTCTCTCTCTCTCTTTTCTTTCGTTGTTTCTTTTCTCTCCTTCCTTCCTTCCTTCCTTCCTTCCTTCCTTCCTTCCTTCCTTCCTTCCTGCCTGCCTGCCTGCCTGCCTGCCTGCCTGCCTGCCTGCCTGCCTTCCTTCCTTCCTTCCTTCCTTCCTTCCTTCCTTCCTTCCTTCCTTCCTTCCTTCCTTCCTTCCTTCCTTCCTTCCTTCCTTCCTTCCTTCCTTCCTCCCCTCCTTGCTTGCTTGCTTGCTTGCTTGCTTGCTTGCTTGCTTGCTTGCTTGCTTGCTTGCTCGCTCGCTCGCTCGCTTCCTTTTTTCCTTCCCTCCCTTTTCCTTTCCTTTCATTTGCTTTGCTTTGCTTTGCTGTGCGTTGCTTTGAATTGCTTTGCTTTGCTGCGCTGCGCTTGCTTTGCATTGCTTTGCATTGCTTTGTATGCTTTGTATGCTTTGCATTGCTTTGCTTTGCATTGCTTTGCTTTGCGTTGATTTGCTTTGCTTTGCTTTCTTTATTTCATTATTTAGTCCTTTCTTCCTTTCCTTCCTTCTTCTTGTTGTTCTTTCTTTCTTGCTGTCCTTCTTTCTTTCTTTCCTTATTTCCTTATTTCCTTATTTCTTTATTTCTTTCCTTAAATCCTTCTTTCTTTCTTTCTTTCTTTCTTTCTTTCTTTCTTTCTGTCCGTCTGTCTGTATTGAGTTCTTTCTTTCTTTATTGCGGTCTTTCTTTCTTTCTGTCCTTCTTTCTTTCTTTCTGTCTGTCTTTCTTTCTTTCTTTCTTTCTTTCTTTCTTTCTTTCTTTCTGTCTTTCCTTCTTTATTGCTTTTTTTATGTCTTTCTCTCTTTCTTTCTGTCGATCTGTCTTGTTGTCTTTGTTTCTTTATTGTTTTATGTGTTTCTAATTATCTTTATTTATTTTTATTTCTTTCTCTATTTATTTATGTGTTTTATTATTTATTTATGTCTTTCTGTATTGTTTTTATTTATGTATGTCTGTATTTGTTGTATGTATTTTGTTGATTATGTATTGCTTGTTTTTTTTTTATTATTTCTTTCTTTCTTTCTTTATTTTTTGCTTGATTTCGTTCTTTCTTTCTTTCTTTCTTGCTTTCTTTCTTTCATTATTTCTTTATTTCTTTCTTTACTTCTTTCGTTCTTTCTTTCTTTCTTTCTTTCTTTCTTTCTTTCTTTCTTTCTTTCTTTCTTTCTTTCCTTCCTTCTTTCTTTTCTTCCTTCTTTTCTTTCTTTCTTTCTTTCTTGCTTGCTTGCTTGCTTGCTTGCTTGCTTTCTTTCTTTCTTTCTTTCTTTCTTTCTTTCTTTCTTTCTTTCTTTCTTTCTTTCTTTCTTTCTTTCTTTCTTTCTTTCTTTCTTTCTTTCTTTCTTTCTTTCTTTCTTTCTCTCTCTCTCTCTCTCTCTCCCGTGTACTCATGGGTACTGCGGATAGATGTGTGATCAAACGGTGAAAACGGCCCCGGAACTCCTCAGCCCTGAGTCACCATGCTAAGAACTTCTTGCCTGCAAAACCTGCATCTTTTCGCAGGCATGCAAGTCCTCACTCCAACTGCCGTTTTGTCACTGCTCGAAATCGCTCCAGTTGTGGCACTGGGACCGTTGGGTCGAAATCGCGAGCCCTTGGTCCTTGGTGATGTCCCTCTCGCGCTGGGAGATCTTCTGCAGCGCCCGCAGCTCGTAGGCCAGTTCATCCTCCGAAAGTTTCAATCCCCATGTCGCAAGTCCCAGGCAAAACGGAATAGATGAAACTCAAGTCAAAGCTTCGTCGTCCTGTGCCCCTCCTTTCCAATTCAAAGCTTCTGCGTCGTTTGGTGCACTCGCACACATCAAGCAAATCAGCATACTAGAGCCATGGTCCAACTCCTTATATGGACTATGGTTCCCCTCACCGGAAACATTTCAATGATTGAGAATTCTTACCAGGGGGTCTTTAACGACCATTACACAGGCGGGCGCGCGCACACACACACACACACACACATGCAATGTCTTATTTTCAGGGTGTGAGCGAACCGCCATGATCTGACGCGTACCTTTTGAGCACCACATGCAGTCCGTTCCGCATGATTGTAGCTCTAAATCGGGAGTTTTGATTTGTTAATGAGTCCTTTCTATGTAGTTTCAGCAACAGACATGACTTAACACCATTCCTAAGTTTGGACAGTGTTGGCATGAACTTGTTCGTGCAGTCTTACAGTCTTACAGTCTTACAGTCTTAACCCCCTTGGGGCATGCACTTTCCCACTTGCGAGTAGCAAGTTTGCAAGTGGATTCGAAGCGAAGGGGCTCCTGGTGGCAATCTGAGCCGCGAGCCGCGAGCCCCGCCTTCTGCGCGCGGATGGCGTCCACCCGGCGAGTCAGCTCCTCCACGCTCACTCGCTGGCCAGGCATGGGCGGCGGCGGTGGCCCTGCGAGCCCTGCGAGCCAATCGATGGGAGAGTCGCAGGGGTCCGGGGGTCCGAAGATGTCACCTTTTGGAACAAACATCGCCTGTTCCATCTTTAGCTTTCGTCTACCGAATGCGAGGCGTTGATGAAAAAGACCTGGCATAGGATGTACCCGGGCCAAACAAAGGTAAACATCAAGTCTGCAAAACTAAGGAACCCGCAAAATTGGGTGCGCTACCCCAACTGGCGGTTCCAAAAGGTCCGGCGCTGGCTTGGGCTTTGCAG
The DNA here is from genome assembly GCA_963377175.1 of Effrenium voratum. Lineage (NCBI taxonomy): Eukaryota > Dinophyceae > Suessiales > Symbiodiniaceae > Effrenium > Effrenium voratum. Next base: position 158,247 of record CAUJNA010000143.1, on the reverse strand, counting down.
GAATGCAAAGCTGGATCTTGTCGGTTCAAGTAGCTACCTTCAGCGCATCCACTATAGGTTTAAATTCAAATTGAAGCCCTCCGAGAATGTGCGGGAAATCCCAATGAGGCTGGATTGAATTCAAATGTAATCCAGGTTGAATTTGAAATTCAGCCTTATTCTTGAAAAACACCTGCGCTTGGCTGAATACCGCGACTGCACACCGCAAAGATTTGGCCGTGTTTTTTCTTCGGGCAACCCTTCTGTGTGGGTTTTAAAGGCAAACCAAAAGGAAAACTTGTCCAAGTTTGGGGGGGGGTCCCCTAAAAAGAGACACGCCCACATCTGCTGACGCCACACACATGTAGAACCAAAAAGGCGTCAGTCACCCCGTCACCCGAGTCGAGCCTGTGCTCCTCTGAGCCTGAAGACGGACCATTCGAATTGATCGCGCCGTGTCAACAGGAAACCAACCTGAAGCCATAGGACCATGTTGATGTATCTTTGTTTAGGGGACCCCCCGCCCAAACAAATGTGGTTTATCCTCTTGGCCCCCTAAACAGGTACCCTCAAGAAAACGAGGAGCAACCCCAGTTGAATCATTTGGTCATTTGGAGGGTTCAATTCCTAACACACTCTCCAAGCCCTTCCACTCTTTCCCACATAGACGAAGCTGATCTGAAGGCTTCGCAGCTTAGGATGTCACCTCAAGGCACCCTACAGGGGTTCACTTTTGATCTCCCCGCAAAAGCATGGCCCCTCTGGAACAAACTCAAGGTGGGGCGCACAGGGAAGAAGGCGACTGGAAACCGTTCAGGAAAACTAAACCACACTTACTTGCTGGTGCTCAGTAGGGACTGAGGGAACGAACCTAGGGATTCCCCGTCAAGAAAACCGCATGGGATGGTTTATAGGCATTCCATTTCTCTTTCCCTGAGCACCAGCTTGTAGACACGGGGACGGGGTTCTGCGCTTCCGTGCCAGTCCCTCAGCGTGCGGCGTTGGCACGGGCAGCCACCTCCGCCGCGGCCCTCTCCTCCCGCTCGCGGAGGAACCTGAAGGAAAAACCAACGAAACCCCAAGGCCGTTCCTTGAAATGGGGGGGGGGTTCAAAAATTGAGGACCTCTCGTGGCAACTGGTTTCCTTTGGGATTTCCAAAGCCACACGCAAAAAGGGACAGCACCTAATCTTTCTCTCCATGGAGTCACTCTCAGTCTCAGGAGCCGGCTGCAAGGAAAACACCATCACCTGCGATGAGAACTGACGTGGAGCCTCAAAAAGGATTCCCGCAACACTTAGCTGTAACTTCTTGCGCACGCCCTGATTGGATCATGCAAAGTAACTGACTTGTTGATTCTGGTGCTATCTCTTTTTACGCCCTGATGATGCTCCTTGAAAGGGTGGGCGACTCCAATGTCCTTTGCTTGTTCCTAAATTGGGTGGCCGAAGGAGTGGTTGCGTGCTAAAGCACCCCTCAAATCAGGCACCCCTCCAAATCCTTCCGCAAACCGCCAAAAGGAACTTCCAACAAAGACTGAGTCACACCCAATCAACGCTCAGTTTCACCAAAAGAAGAAATACTGGGCCACTTACATTGAAGTCCAGCTTGCAACCCCCATTCTGATGCCCAACTTGTCCACTCAAGTTCTGTCCCAAACTCCCGCCACGAACCCATTAAAGTCCACAACACCCCCCGTTTAAAAAAAAAAAAAAATGCGCGCCTTCCTGTCCTCCTCCGTCAGCGTGTCCAGCACCTCCGACAGCTGCGCCTGCGCCCTCCGCACCGCCTGAGTCTGGCCCAAAGTTGGCGAGTCGACCCAAACTTGCTAGTCTCCTGGCCACGGGAATCTCTCCATGCCGTTCCCTCAGCAAAATGCTTGGCTCCTTCCCTCAGCAAAATGCTTGGCTCCAAAGCTCCAAAGCTCATAACATTCCTAACCATACTTGCCCGCAACTTGAGTTGCATGCAAACCTTTCGCTGCGCCAAGCATACGGCAGCGCCATGCACCGAGTTCCTACCTACACGCCCGTCCAGAGCTCATGCTGTTGAGCTCCAGCCCTATGAATTGCCCACCAGCACGCTTGACCTGGTAGGGTGAAAAGCCGACTCTGGGGCCGCGCTGAGCCGCTCATGAGATTGCGACGTCCGCACCCTGCATGGGTGGTGATCTTGTCACTTCATTGCGCAGGAATTGGAATCGACAAAGGGACCCTGCGCATAGCAGCAGCACGACTGTGCCCCGAGAGCCCACGAGGTCGCTACAAGATGGCAAGGTGCTCAGTCCGGCAACTTGAGCCGCACTCAGCTGTCATACTTGATGACCTCAAGAGCAGCTGCTTCCCGGCCTATAGGTCCAGAAACACCAGCTTGGACGATTCGCAGGCGCAATTGCAGGTGTCTGACCCATCCAAACACCCTGACATGATATGCAGACAGGCTGCACCCCATTTTGCGAGGTTTTCTTCCAGCTCCTCTGTGGTAACCTCTCAGCGCATCCATAGCTCACATGCTTGAGGTCGTCAGTCCCAAATGTCAGCAAAACGCCTCATCCCCGGACTTGAATTCGCTGAAGCCGACGATCGTGTGCTCCGTTTTGCCATCCTACGCAGGGATCAGCATGTGACTGTAGCAGAGTTGCAAACATAGAGCAAGTCTGGCACAGCAAATGCAAGACCAAGGCAGCTCAGAAGGACATTCTGTCCTTGCAGAGCACGAGGGAGGGCAGGCACCAAATATGCAGTCGCCTAAGCTGACATCGAAGGAACGCGTGGGTGACGTGCTAATCCGCCATGGTTGGTTG